>JAMXBB010000012.1:74293963-74329406 GCA_024138015.1 Lumnitzera littorea | reverse complement strand
ATATATAATTATACATATACAATATATACTTATTTAATGTAATAGAATAAAATATATATATATAATAGCCAAAACCCATAATATATAATTAAGGCCTATAATCTATTAATTAATTAGATATGATAATATATAAATATACCTAATAATAATATAAAATTTAGGAAATATAAAAATCAAGAAAACTTAATAAAGTACTATGTGAACCACTAAAATAATGCCACATTAGCAATTTAATTCCAATTAAATAACTAAACCGAAAACTTCAAAATAATTAAAGATTAATAATATTAAAATTAATTAAGTAAATTAATAATAAAAAATTACAATAAATAATAAATCAAGCTTAAAATAGAAAAATAATGAAGTCTGCATAAATTAAATTTAAAAATAAGAAATCATAAAAATATAAAATTTAGAAATTAATTAAGACATAAAATAATAAAGGAAACTCAAAAATTAATAAATAAAAATATTTGAGTCAAAATAATTAAATTTATAACAATTAAAACTTATCTCTGAAAATGTAGGTTTTAACATTTAAAATAGACCCCACTACGTGAAAATATATCTGAACGATAAAAATTGATTATAAATTTATAAATATCGGAGTTAAAATGAAAAATCTATATGGGACTTATAATTTAGAGAAAACAAAAAGATATAAGTAAATTGATTACATTATTTAAATAATAAGATCTTATAAATAAATAACTAAGATAAAACTTCAATTAAATAAAGAAATAACTAAACGTTATTATTTATAAGTATACATATATCATTTCCTATGAAAGGAAATCAATAGACACATATTATAAAGCATGAATAAAACATAATTATAAAATACAAAGTTCTTCAAAAGATTAAAGTATTATATACATAGGCACAAGCTCAAAAGTTAATACATTTCGAAGAAGATATACTTATATATGAAATAACGATATATGTTAGTATAAAATGGTAATGTTAATGATAAAAATAATAATAGTAATAACAATAATGATAACAATAAGATAAAATCATACATTTACGGAGAATAAATTGAACATAAGTATACATACATACACAATATAATCTTAGAATAATATTACAACGTAACTAAGTTAAAGTTTTTAATATTTAAATATATGATTTCTATATTCCCATCTAGCTTTATTGCTTTAACTAACTTAATTACTTTATCTAACTTAACCTAATATACTACTAATTATCTTGTTATACGTGGAAACTGCAATTAAATTATAACATAACAATATACAAATATAAAACTTATAAAAAGTGAGAAAATTCGAACTTATTTAATGTACTAATTTGAATATTATTACTTATATAATTAAATTGGATACTATTACATATACAATAAAATAATATTTCCTAAATATCATAATAAATAAGTTAAACAATGTAAAATAATATTGAAAAGTTTAATCAAACTTTATTACTAAAGAAACATATTTGAACTAAATAACAATCTACTATAAGAATGTAAAGATAAAAGGTAAAATAAAAAAGTCACAAGTGATATAATACTTAAGTAGGATGGGAATTATAAGATAGATAGTACACTAGTAAGACTATCTAGCATTTCATTTAGATACTCATTAAGTTTCTCTTATTTCTATTTATAAGGAAATATCGATCAAAAGGGCAAGCAATTTATTGATCGCTAGGATTCATATCAACTTTGATCAAGTGAATACTTCAGATAACTCTATACTTGTTTTGTACTTGTAGTTAGTGTGCTTAAATTAAATATTAATAATTTGATGCATATGGGTTCAGGTTATATATGTGCTTGATATTAGTTGATTATTGTACAAAATACTGTTAAATGTGATGATTGAGAATTTAGTTGAGCGATTGACTGTTGCATAATTTGAATGATTTGCTGATATTGATTGATCGCCTAATAATTTAACTTAATTATATTTGGCTTCTTTTAAATTAAAAGGGTCAAGTATCAACCATGCATTGCATTATTTATTTCGATTGTCGTAGGTAAAGAGAGGTCTTGCGAGAGTTGTTTCTATATATCGAATTAAAGTATTTTATTATGGTACACTTATATAACATGACCTTACCATAGCCTACAGGCTTACTAAGCACTAGAGAAGCCAACCGTATAGTTGAGGGTTGAGTCTAAAGACCTTTACTATAAGGCATAAGTGTAGAATGCGAGGGTCATCTCACCGCTAGACTTGGAAATTTGTGTATTACAAGATTTTGAAAACGGAAAATATATTTTATGAAATACGGAATTTTAATTATATGGTTAAAAAACCAAGTGTTGGAACCCAGTTGTAATTGGCATTGACGAATCTCCAACTCTTACTTAAAAGGGTGTTAAATCCAATGTTATATGCAGTATTGGTCAACTGCATATATTGTTTAACAACTGCTTATTCATTCATTCATATGTTTATTAATAAATTATTTAATAACTTGCTTACTAGTATAGTAGAAGAGATAACTCACTAAGCTCATGTAGCTTACTCCCTAACAAATTTCTTGTGCAGGTTGATAGATAATCGGATATGGATTAAGAGTCAAGTATTGAGAGCAAGTATTGAGAAGTTTTAGAGATTATAACTAAAGATAGATTGTATAGTTTGTTTAAGACTTTAAATGTAAATATTACTCTTGTATTTAGATTTTACAATTTCATTACATATAAATTTTAGGTTTTTACTACCTGATCTTATCGTTTGGTAGGGGATATCGATTCTCTACAGTTTTGAAGAACTATGAAATATTGGATATCTATAGTTATTTATATTTTATAATATGTTAATTAGTTAAAAATTTAGAAACCCTAGTGATAAATCATTTAGAGTTTGATAATTTTTTACTTGCAAAGAAATTATTATATTATGAATGCACACATAATATAAAAATTTTAGGTAATCCTACTAGGCCTCTATAGAGTCCTGATACATACTTAGACACATACCATGGCTCACTAACCTTACCTCTTTCACAATTTACAAAACAAAGGATCCCCAATTCTCGAAAGGATAAAGCCCTTGGTGATTTCACCTCATGCTTTATCATGTGGCACCACACCCCTTTTGTCTCCTTCATCATTACGTAAGTGTCATATCCTATAATTAGCTATTACTGATTCTTATCTCTCTTTTTTTCGGCCAACATATGCAGATTCACATTTAGAAGGGTTTCATTACAACCACTCTTTGAAAAACTCGACTCAACTGCCTTGTAGACGATTAGATCCTCAGTAAAGTTTGCTATTTTTGGCCTTAGCCATTAATTTCTCTACCTACGATCAATGTAGTCAATTTATAAGCATGGATTAGGTTTGTAGTTGTTGTATACAAATTTGCATCTTTCCTTCCATACAAACCACACTACCACCATAACTTTCACCACTAAACTAGTTCCTTAAGGATACCCTTTTTTGATTTATCCACTCTTGATTACCACCACTTACTAAAGGTTGTTAGCTTATCCTTTGGAATCTACAAATCTAGTGCACCCAACCAAACCCTAGTCAACCAGTCACAATGTAGGAAAACATGCTTAATAGATTTGAACTCATCACACAATAGGTAGTAAGGAGTAGAAACAGCTCTTCGATTGTAAAGTTTATTTATATATGGCAAGGTTCTAGACATTACTTGCCAAAAGAAGTGGCATATTTTAGGTAAAGTTGTAAGTCTCGCAATCGGATGTTTCAGATTTAGTATGCAAAATTTAAGGTGATTGTGTAAGATATCCTATCAAGCCCAAATTTTACGACGAAATTAAGAATATTAGCAAAAGTGTCCCTATGAGTTTGGATTTAGAAAAATAAATAATTAAATATTATAATTTTAAGTTATATGTATATTACTTGTTATTTATCGAAACGCGTAAAATAAGCTTCGATAATTAATGAATCAATAGAAATAAATTATATGCATACTAAAAATCATAAAATAACTTAAATAATATTTAAGAGTATTTATTTGTACTATATATGTATTTACGTATAGGTAAAAATATATGAAATTACTTAAAACACCTAATATATACTAAAATAATTAAACAAAATTAATAAAATTTAAGAAAAATGTGTGGAAATGTTTGGACTTGAGGTGTGGCAACTAGGGGATTAAGTTTAGAAAATTAAGAAATAGGAATATGATACTTAAAAGTGAAAAAGGAAAAAGAAAATGAGACAATTGGCAAAGAAAATTCAAGAAAACTTCCCAAACCATTCTATAAATTTAGAGAAACCCCATCATAATTCATTTTGGTCAGTTTAACGTGTAGGAAAAATAGAGAGGAACTAGGAAGAGAAGAGAGAGTAATTTTAGAAAATTAAACAAAAATATAGTACAATTAGAGCTTTCAAAGGGAACCTACTTTAGACCACGACTTAAGGAGCAACCAAGATCAACACCACATAGTGACTCCCATGCATGGTTGGGCTAATAATTATTGGGTGGCTAGAGGTGGCCATAAGCTTGTTTTTCTAGTGAGTTCAAATTTTGACCCAATTTTTTCAAATTTGTTAAAAGTATCAAAATTATATAGAAAATTGTGAAATTTGGTATTCTAGAATACTTATATATGCATATTTAGGGAAAACATCAATTTGATGAAATTAGGTCTCATAGTATATTTCCCTTAAGAAATTACTAAATTCTAGTTGATTTTCGCTTTTATTTTAAATAATCTTATTGATGTAGTTTTGAACCCAAAATTTTTATGTGTACAGTTTAGGGCATATATTACGTTGCTATGAAGAGTTTTTTCTAAAAATTATTTTCCAAATTTTTGTTTATTTTTTAGGCCTTAAAATCTTAATAAGAGACAACTATTTAAGCTTATTTTGTTATTTATTAATAGATTGACGAAAATTCTAATTTGTAATGTATTTCAACATCTACAAATATTAAATGATGATCAAAGATAACATTTGTGGCATTGGGAATGTTAGATGTGAATAATATGTGTATAATATGTGATAAGAAAGAATATGTCAAGATGGGAAATTAAATGGGTGGAATGTACTAGGTTAAATTGAAAATATTTTAACATTAGAAATATGATATAAATCTAGTTTGAAATATAAATTTAGGATATTATACTAAAAATATAGGGTATTATCTTATCAAGAGCAAATTTAGAAGTTAAATTAGGAGTAGGATGTATGAAACAAACTAGAATACTGATTAGAAGCTAAATATGAGACTTAATATACCTAAAATATAATTAGATGAATTTCACATAGTGGGTCAAAGGGAGTTCCTCAAGTTTACGTATAAAAGTTGTAAGGAACTAATTCAGAAATTGAATCAGAAACTAATTTCAAATTAGCTCAATTATAAGTAATATATAATCTAAACAACTGAGTAAAATTATAATTTTAAACTAAAAATAAGAATCTGAAACTCATATGTAATAAGGGTATAAATACTAAAATGATATTTATATTATAAGAGCAAGTGGCAACATGAAAACCCACATTAGACTTAAGTGAGCAAGTTAGAGAATTTAGGTAAGTTAGGATCGATACATTACTATATTTGGGCATAATATATTATAGTACTCGAAGGTTTAAGATTGTATTTGGTTATGCTTGTAAGTAACTACGTATGTGCATGCTTGTGTCTTTGAATTTTGGTTGTATATTAATGGTTTGTTATAGTGGTTTTCCATTGTTTATATTGAGTGAAATTGTTCAATCACCCTAAATTGAACTTAATCATATTCAACCTAAACACCTCAATTGGTCATGCATTGCAACTGTTAGGACCCTAAAGGGGGTCTAGTAGAATTAGTTAAAAATTTTCATATCACGTGTATACTCATGACATGAAAATCACCTTGCAAATTAGAGATTACAAGACTTTAAATGATAAATCACTAAGATTACTATTTTTTAAGTAATTAATTTATTATAACATATAAATATAAATAACTATAGATATCCGATATCCCATAGTTCCTTAGAACCGTAGAGAATCGATATTTCCTACCAAATGATAAGATCAAGTAATATAAACTTAAAAGTTCAAACTTAATGAGGTTAAAAAATCTAAGTACATAATTGATATTTATATTTAAAGTTTCACATAAACTAAACAACTTCTCTCTAATTCCAATCTCTAAAATGTCTTAGTACTTGCACTCAACGCTCGGCTCTTAACTCAGATCCAATTATTTATCAACCTGCAAAAAAAAAAAAAAAAAAAAACTATTGGAGACTAAGCTACAAAAGCTTAGTGATCTATCCCTCATACTATACTGACAAGCAAGTTATCAAACAAATTATTATAATCATATGAATACATGCATACGCAGTATGTCAAACAATATATACAGTTGACCGATACTGAATATAATATCGAATTTTATTGACCTCCAAGATAAAGGTTGGAGATACATCGGCACTAATTACAACCGGGTTTTAGCACCTACGTTTTTAACCATAACTTTGAATTCTGTATTTTACAAAATACATTTTCATTTTTGAAAATCCAATAATACACAAAATCCCAAGCCTAGCAGTGAGGCACCCTTGCAATCCACACTCATACCCTATAGTGGAGATCTCTAAACTTGACCTTTAATTATACGGTTGGCGTCTCCATCGCCTAGTAAGCCCGTAGGTTTAAGTAAGGTCATGTTGTATGAGTGTACTATATAGAAACACTTTAATAAATATAAACAACCCCTGCAATGCCTCTCTTTACTTCTGCGTAAAGTAACAGCCGAAATAAGTAATGAAATGCATGGATAATACATGACCCTTTTAATTTAAGATAAGCAAA
Source organism: Lumnitzera littorea (assembly GCA_024138015.1). Taxonomy (NCBI): domain Eukaryota; kingdom Viridiplantae; phylum Streptophyta; class Magnoliopsida; order Myrtales; family Combretaceae; genus Lumnitzera; species Lumnitzera littorea. The sequence goes on along the minus strand of JAMXBB010000012.1, from coordinate 74,322,630 downwards.
ATATAATTAAGTCAAATTGTAAGGTAATCAATTAATATCAGCAAACCATCTAAATCATGTAACAATCAAATCATCAATTATCGTATTTAACAATATTTCTCATAGTAATCAATCAATATCAAGCATATGCATATCCCGAAATCTCATGCATCAAGTTATTAATATTCAATTTAAGTGCACTAACTACTAACACAAACAAATATAGAGTCATTGAGAGTACTTACTCGACTATGATGACTCACTCTAGTCATAATAATCGATCAGAAAATCCTCGCTCTCGTTGGGATCACTTGATCATTATAAGATAACAGGGATAATAAGTAATTAAATTAACTAATAGTTCTAGATATCTATATACCTAATTCTACTTAAATTACTATCAATTTTTAATTTAATTAAACCTAATTGGTAATCATATGTAACTTTTTCATTTTATTTTCGATATTTACGAACTTACAGTTATTTTTCATTATTTTCAAATGCACATTCACACGGTGATGTCCGTTTTGGACGTTAAGACCCGTGATTTACGATATGGACTAAATTTATTAGAATTTTAACTATTGAAACTTAAATATTCTTATCGCTTATGTTTATATCCTATTTTAGTACTTCATGATTTAATTAGCTATTAGATTTTTATACTTAGATGATTTTACATTGTATTTACTAATTTATGTGCTTAATTGAGTCTAATTTAGTTTAAGATGTGTATTAGGGGCTTATAATAATTTTGGCCCATATATGTACATGTATATATATATATATATTATTTTATTATGTTATCTTATATTTTATTAATTTATATGCTTATTTCATCACTTATGTATACTTTATACTTAGACTCTTATACATTCTATACATAGCTTATGTTTATACTTATACTTCTCATATATTTGTATGTATACTTATATACTTGTACATATACTGTATCTATACTCATACATATATCCATATATACATATGGTGTTATACATATTTTTATACGTATTTTTCGTATGCCTTGTATAATCCCTTAATAAATCTTCATGTAATCCATATTTTTGCACTTTATAGGCTTATTTAGCAAGTTATATGTATGTATACTTAATATACTCCTCATTTTCGGTTAGACACATAGAAGATACTTATGTGTAAGGGTATCCATATACATGTACATCAAGTATATTTTTGTATACACATACTTAAGCATATGTATATGTGCTCCATTTACCTAAGGAGTTTCCTATACTTATACTAAGTATTTCACCAGACCCTTATACATAAACTTCATATGCATTTACTTGTTGTATGTACATAAGTATTTCTACATGTATACCTAAGTATTTATATGCTTCTAAGCATAAATATAAGGATTTCTATCTTCCATAACACAAAAGCACATATTACATAAGGTTCCTATACTAACCTTACTCATACAACTCATCACTAATTAAGATAAGAATTCATATAAAAACATATCTCTTTCTTCTTTATAATATGAAAAGGAAGACAAGTATATATGAGATGGTGGTTTGTTTTGGTAGTTGGAATTGTGAAAATGAAGTTAAGAAAGTATGGGAATAAGGGAGCAAGGAGGGTTACAATTTTGGTAAGGGGGAAAAAGAGGGTGTTTTGTTGTGTTTTTTGATGTGTTTAGAAGAAGATAGAAGAGGGGTCTAGAAGGAGGATGAAGGGATGGCAAAAAGGGGGAAAAGAAAGGAAAAAAAAAATCAAAAGAAAAGAGAAGAAAACTCTAGATGATAATGACATATGTGTTGACTTTTCAACATGTTGACTTAGTCAACTCTTTAAGATTACATGTTATTTGAATGTACATAATAAAGTAATTAGGGAAAATTAAGAAGAAAATTAAGGAAATGTGGAGTTTATTGAAATGATTAGTAAGAATAGGTAATGAGATCTTTCTTTAGGTATTTATATCCTATACACATCATTTGGTAGACTACTTAATACCATTATTATGAAAAGTATCATTTAGGATACTAATACCTACTATATGTAATATAAGCATCAACTAAACACCTAACTCTACAAAATACTAACCTAGTTATATGATTAGAAGATGGAAGTGATCTATAATGCAATATACTAGTTTATAATGGATTACTTTAGTATTATATGTATTTATGAATGATTGAAAATTATTTTTGATCTTTTACAAATGATTTAGTATAATATTAGGGATATATTGTCAAATAGGGTGTTAGAGTGAAGTATAGTGAATTAGAACTTTTATATCTTCAAAGTTATAGTTTTAGGGTTTTATCACTTTCGGGCGTAATCTCTAGTGCTTATATATATTTAGGGTCTAAAAATTTTATATACAATTGAATCTTCGGTTGTTATCTTAAGGTTTTCATCTTAACTAGCCTTATCAACTCTTAGAGTCTTCAAGTACACTAAGGTTTACTTTGGGTATCAGGTTGAAAATTTTAGGGGTTTATAGCAACCTTTTAGGGGATGATTAGGATTCTTCAACTAAATACCGACACCTTTGAAAGGGATAGCGTTATAACATAGTGGTCCTTTCTTCATCTTTAGTCAAACTAAGTGATAGAAGAGGAGGTTATTGTAAGGATGAGAGTAGTGGTTTTGAAGGATAGTCATGGGAACAATGGTGTCTCTATTGCACAACCTGAGTTTAGTTGTGGGCTATTGCATTTATACCAAAACTCCTTAAACCCAGATTAGAGCGAATGAAATTTCTCTAATTTTACGATGGACCAGACAATGTTGTGTAATGGCATTTATATGTTGCATTGCATTTAATTAATTGTTTGAGAGCCCTATTTATGTTTGTTGTATAGTCTTATGTCTCCATCCTTACTCACTGAGTTGTTGGTTATTCATACTAATAGGAATCAACCCTCCGAACCGATCATATACAACTGAGTCAGAGGACTTTAAGGACTCACCAGGAGGATGATGGCTCATAGCCCCATCCAAGATAAGAATTCCCACTCTAACCTTCATGATTTACGCTACTGCCAACCTAAGTACTGAACTCTCGTAGACACCAATATTGTCTTTAGAACTGTTAAGTAGATGTGCTGACCCTCCGAGCAAGCATGCCTACTTACTTAGCAACCATACCATAACCATAACAACATTCAAGCATACAAACCTCAATTGTCCAAAGCCAAGCTCTCAAACCAACCAATATTTAACATCAGTCCAAGGCAAATATTCATTGGTGATTGATTAGTCGAGGACTGACCCGATTTAGATCAAGTCAGCTTTGACTGCATACCCTCTTTTTCTTCCTTTCGTCCAAGTTATACTATATTCCAAAGCGACTAACAACCAACTACCATACGATACATATCTTTTGGCGTAATATTCCATAATGATTATTTACTTTTCTATATTGAATATTCTTTATCCCTTTTACCATTTTTAGTATACTTTATATATCTTATTTATAAAATATCCTTTTGTCTTTTCATACATATAAAGCAACCTTAGTAGGATAGGTCTATAAACTCCCACTTAATGTACATAGACAATGACTTCATTATCAGAATTTATATAAGTTTCCCTTTGAGAACCGTAGTATTCTCATTACCTTTCAACTCTTATCTATTCTCTTTAGCGAGGAATAGTGAGAAGTGACCTATTAGTTAGGATTGGTGAGTCATATCTAGCGAATTATAGGTCAAGTAGAATCTATTGGTATGCCATATCTAGTTTATAGCTACCTAGACTTTGGTAGCTTTTCTTTATTTCCTTTTATTGTCTCTTCGTTGTAGTGTTTCTTTGTATGTCTAACCTCGAAGACTCATAAGTTTCGCTAGTATCAGAGCACAGTTCCAAGAGGGAGTGTATAAAGTTACAATGAAGTTTTGGTTTGCTTACTATTAGTGGCTCCTGTATTTCTTTCGTAGTTGCTACAATGTGTTTGTGTGTTGGTAAGTGTTGTTCTTTACTACTCTATTCTTACTTTGTTTTTCACTATGAAAACAGAGCAAGTTCATTTCTGTACTATTCAAATGATTATTGGGTGTTAAAATTGCTAGTGTATTAGTCGAAGTTTTGGGTAATAAGGTAGCATTGTTTTCCTATATATTGTGTTTGTTTGAAAAGTATTACACTATGTCGGATTCGAGTGTTCAATGTGTTATTAGAGACTAGACTAGTAGTGCTCAACCTAGTCGTAGTAAAAATGGTAGTAACACCCTTAGGTCAATTGATGACAAATTCGACAGACTCATTAACCTTGTTGAGAGTATGGTCACCATGATGTAAGTTAATAAGCAGTAACCCCAGGGTATGCTGTAGCACAACTTACCCGAAAATGTTCTAGAGAGAAGTTATGGCTAAGGTAGCCGAGCTAATCACCCAGTTTGACCCCAACGAGCTAGAGGAGTTATAAACTGAGCTGCTAAACAAAGGCTAGAGTTGGAAGAGATAGACGAAGATGATGAGTAAGTAGATATAGAGACTGACGAAGGGGGGAGAAGAAGAGGCTGAGTACTATCAAGCATGAGAGCGAGGATGCCAAGCTCTTCAAGGACTTGATAATGTTAAGGTCCAAATTTCACCCTTTAGTGGAAGTGGAGATGCAAATGAATACTTGAAGTGAGAAGAGAAGGTCAAGAAAGTATTTGATTGTTATGGATATATAGATACTATCAAGGTTCAACTTGTTACACTAGATTTAATGGGTATGCCACTATGTAGTGTAAATTTGAATGCAGCCAGATCAAGGGATGGAAGACGAGGTGTGAGAACTTAAGATGAGATGAAATAGGTTGTTAAGGGGTAGATTTGTGCCCAAGACCTACTTATAGGATACATTTGCAAAGTTGCAGAAACTTTGCCAAGGAGGCTAATCTATTGATGACTATGTGAGAGAGTTCCAAATACTTATGATCCGAGCCGACATGGAAGATTAAGAGGCTTGTACAATATCGAGGTTCATTTTTAGGCTTAAATATGAGATTTGCAATATTGTGAAAGTGTAGAGGTATTATACATTAGAAGAGGCAATTAAGATAGTGTAGATGGTTAAAAAATAGAGAAAAGGTACTTTGAGTCGACTTGAGCCAACATTCTCCTGACCCCGAGGACAAATGAAAGAGGATAAACCTCAAGATAGAAGACCGGCAAGGTCTTTAAATGCTTAGGTTTTAGAGACATGGCTGCTGAGTATTTGAACCGATGTGTCATAGTGCTCCGAGGAGATGTAGTAGATAACACCAATGAGAGCAAGCCCAATGAGGAGAAGGATGTTGGAAAAGCCAAAGTTGAGGAAAAAGAAGAGACCTATGTCTATGCTAACCAAAGAGAAGTGATGACTCTAGTATTAAGACTAGTATTGAGTTCCCTACCAAACTCCTAAGAAGACTAGAGGAAAAATTTATTCCATACTAAATGTACCATCAAAAAACAATTGTGCACCATCATAGTGGATGGAAGAAGTTGTACTAACGTAGTTACATAATCCTTTGTATAGAGGTTAGGTCTATCAACCTCTAAGCATCCCTGATCTTATAAGCTACATTGGCTTCATGATAAAGGTGCTTTATGCATGATTGAACAGGTAACTATACTGTTCAGTGTTAGGAATGTATATAAGGACAAAGAAGTGTGTGATGTCATCCCTATAAGGGCTTCACATTTGTTGCTTGAATGACCTTGGTTGTTCAATCGACATGTTACTCATGATGAGTACAAGAACACTTATGCCTTTGTTAAGGATGGAAAGAAGATTATGTTGTAACCTATGACCCCAACCCAAGTAAATGAGACCCATAATCAACTTACCCAAGCAAATAAGAAGAAGGCCCTCATTTTGAGTCAAAGAGAACTCCAAGCTGTTAAGAAGGTCGATGAGCCTATGTTTTTATTGATTTGAAGATTGTTGGAGATGAGAGATTTAAAAGATGTCCAAGATGAAATTTGAAGGTTGATAGATGAATTTTCTGACCTGTTCCTTGAGGAACTACCTAAAGGGCTACCCCTAATTTGAAGCATAGAGCATTTTATTGATTTACAGCTAGGTATAGCTTTACTGAATTGACCTACCTACAAAATGAACCTTAAGTAGGCCGCCAAGTTGAAAAGACAAGTGGATGAGCTCATAGAGCAAGGATATGTGAAGGAGAGCGTGAGCCTTTATGCTGTACCAGCTTTACTTGTCTTAAAGAAAGACAGTTCATGGTGCTTGTACATCAACAGCCGAACAATTAATTGAATTATTGTCAAGTACAAATACCTAATATCGAGGCTTGATGACATGTTGGATGAGCTTCATAGCGCTAAAATATTTTCGAAGTGATTACCGCCAAATTCGCATGAGAATAGGAGATGAGTAGAAGACTGCCTTAAGACTAGGTATGGTCTTTATGAATGGTTGGTTATACTATTCAGACTTACCAATGCGCCAAGCACATTCATGTGATTAATGAACCATGTGATGTGCCCTCTGATCGAAAGATGTATGGCTGTGTACTTCGATGACATATTAGTATATAATGCCGACCTAAACAACCATGTTCAACATTTCTAAGTAGTTTTTAATATTTTACAAGCTAAGATGAAGTGATTTTTCTTAGGTTTGCAATGTTAGGAGAAGGAATTTGAGTATATGAGGAAAAGATTCAAGTTGTTTTAGAGTGGCCGACACCAAAGAATGCCACTAAAGTTCGAAGTTTTCATGGTTTAACTTCTTTTTATAGGCAATTCATTAAAAACTTCAGTATCATAGCCGTCCCCTTAAATGAGTTGACAAAAAAGAGTGATGGGTTTAGATGGAGCGACCAAGCTGAACAAAGCTTCAAGGAGATGAAGGAGAAGCTTGCCTCCACCCTTATCCTATCATTATTAGATTTTGACAAGCCCTTTAAATTAGAATGTGATGTGTCAGGCATTAGAATTGGCACCATCCTAATGTAAGAACAACGACCCATCACCTACCATAGTGAGAAGCTTAGTGGTGCTACCCTGAATTATTCTATATACGAGAAAGAGTTGTAGTATTTTTTTCAAGCTCTTACTATCTGGCAACACTACTTATTGCTATGAGAGTTTGTTATTTACACTGACTATGAGTCATTGAAGCATCTTAGGAGTTAGAACAAAGTCTCAAAGAGGCAAGCCAAGTGGTTAGAATTTATGGAAGGTTTCTTCTATGTAATTTGACACAAGAAAGGAAGAGTCAATGTGGTCACCGATGCTCTGTCACGTCAGAAAACTTTGCTGACCACTTTGTAGACCAAATTACTGGGATTTTTACTTATCACTAAGCAGTATGTTCATGACCCTAATTTTAGTCCATTCTTAAGCAGTACCAAGAAGGAGTTGCTATTGGAGGATATTATCTTAAGGATGACCATCTATTTAAGGACCAAAGGTTGTATATACTAAACTGTTCCATGCATAAGCTATTAGTAAGGGAGGCTCATAATGGTAGATTATCTAGTCATTTTGGAGAGACCAAAACAACCAATCTGTTGAAGGAAAATTTTTACTAGCTTAGTTTAGCCAAGGATGTCCATAAGGTTGTTGGAAGTTACAAGGTATGTAAGAGAGCTAATGGGAAAAGAAAACCCTATGGAGAGTGTATGCCCCTTCTGACACTAACCCTTTCTTGGGCTAACCTCAATATGGACTTTGTCCTAAGGTTACCTTAGACATCCAGGGGAAATGATTTGGTCTTCATAATAATGGACCATTTCAACAAAATGGTACACTTTATCCCATGCCATCAAACTAACGATGCCTTATACATTACTGGTCTGTTTTTGCAGTAAATAGTTCGAATATACGGAGTGTCAAAAACTATTGTTTCAAATCGAGACATAAAATTTTTGAGTTATTTTTGGAAGACCCTTTAGAAAAGACTTGGAACTAAACTTATGTTCAGCTCTAATAGCCACCCTTAACCTAATGGCCAGATTGAAGCAATAAACAAGATGGTAGGCAATTTACTCAAACCTATTGTTGGGAAGAACTTAAAAGATTAAGATTTGTGTCTACTAGTTGTGGAGTTCACATATAACCAAACCATCCACAACACCACTAGAAAGACTCCATTCGAGGTCGTCTATGACTTCAACCCTACTATCCCCCTAGATTTGATGAGTAGCCTTGCAACTATTGAAGAAATTCAATCCGAAGTCAATTGAGCCCAAGAATTGTAAGAGGTACACCAGACCGTGACAAGGAAGATCGCTAAGTTCAATCATAGACAACAAGAGATTGGTAGTCAAGGTTACTGAACTATTTCTTTCAAGCCAAGAGACTTAGTATGCATTCACTTCAACTAAGAATAATTTCCAAACTTGAGATTGAATAAGCTATCTCCATGAGCTAATGGTCTATTTAAGATTCTGAAGAAGATCAACCACAACGTTTACCAGATCGAGTTGCCTAGTGACTATGGTGTTTCCTCCACTTTCAATGTATTCGACATAATTCCCTACCGATCAGAAGAAGAAGATCCCATAGGTACCCTAGAAGAACAGGAACTAGAGAACGCTTTATATTTGAGAACAAATCTTCTCAACCCTTAAGCAAACAATAGGAATCAACCCTCTAGTCCAATTACGTGTAGCCGAGCCAAAGGACTCCAAGGACTCACAAAGAGGATAATGTCTCTTAGCCCCATCCAGGATAAGAATTCTTATTCCAACCTCCATGATTTATGCTACTGTCGACTTGAGTATCAAGCTCTCGTGTACACCAACATTGTTTTCGGAATTGTTGAGTAAACATGCAGACCCTTCTAGCAGGCATGCTTACCTACTAAGTAGCTTACCTACAAAGTAGCCATACCATAATCCTAACAACATTCAAACATACCAACCTCAATCATTTAAAGTCAAGCTCTCGAATAGACCGGGATCTAACACTAATTGGAGGTGAATATTCAGTTATGACTAATTAGTTGAGGACCAACCTAATCTAGATCAGGTTGGCTCTAATTGCATACCCTCTTTTTCTTGATTTCATTCAAGTTATACTATATTCCAAAGCGACCAACCACTATGCAATACATGTCTCCTAGCACAACATTCCAGAAGGATTCTTTACTTTTCTATACTAAATATTCTTTTTCTTTTACCCTTTTTGGTATATTTTATGTATCCTATTTGTATAATATTCTTTTGTCTTTTCATACATGCAAAGTAACCTTAGGAGAATGGGTATATAAACTGCTAGTTAATGTACACAGACAACAACTTCATTATCAAAATTTATACAAGTTTCCCTTTGAGCAACCTTAGTGTTCTCATTACCCTTCAACTCCTATTTATTTCTTTTAATAAGGAGTAATAACGAGTGACCCTTCAGTTTGGATTAGTGAGTCATAGCTGACGAATTGTAAGCCGAGTATGATCAATTAGTGTATCATATCCAATTGGTAGCTACCTAGACTTTGCTCGATTTTCTTTATTTCCTTTTGTTGTCTCTTTGTTATGAATAGTGCTAGCCTTGCAAAAATCTTAAGAAAAGTATTTTGGCAAAAGCTTTTATAACCTTAAACAAATTTTTGCATGATCGTTGTAAGGGCTTGTGGAGCCATAAATAGTATTTTTAACGTTAAGGCAAAGCTAGCATGGGTTCTCCACTTGATAGTGAGAGGACTCGCTTTATTGTGCTTGAAAGGCCTTGGTTATTTTTGGTTGCGAGAGGACTCGCATGTTTGTGCCCGAGGGGCCTTGGAGGGTGGATAATCCTAGTTCGAACTCCCCCTATTTGGATTGAAACTCTTTTCTCGGCTAGGGTAATAGTCGAATTTTGCCTAGTGGGGTGGTGCCCCTAGGTAGCCTCTGCGAGTAAGCTGAGGTGCCCTGTGCGGGTAAGTACAGGGGATAATCGAAGTGTGGACGACGTAATTCTACACCTTCCATAATTCCGGACTCCTATGGATGTGTTGCTTGCATTCATTACGCCTGCATTCATTATGTATATAGATAGCTTGTTTGTATGTGTGATAATAATGTGTGAAAACTTGCTTAATCGGTAGTGGTGAGGAATGAACTCACTAAGCTGCTTTATGCTCACTCCCCCTTAGTTTTCTTTGCAGGTTTACATACGATGGTATTGGGATATGTCTCGAGTGCTGAGTGCGAGATGAAGATATGTACATTAGTGTTAGGATTAGTTGAGATTTTTATAGGTAATACATAAAGACTCTTTGTAGAAAATATTCACATGTTAGAATTTAATATAATTTAATTCTACCTATAGTTTTATAATGTTGGTAATCCTGTCTTATTATTTGGTAGGGGATATCGATTCTCTGCGGTTCTGAGGAACTGTGGGATATCGAATATCCATAGTTATTTATAATTATATATCATGTCATGTTACAATAAATTAATTACTTGGAAGTCATTAATCTTAGTGATTTATTATTTAGAGTCTTGCAATCTCTGACTTGCAAGACGGTTTTTATATCATGGGTGCACACATGTTATGAAAACTTTAGGTAATCCTACTAGGCCCCCTTTAGGGTCCTGACAATGGTAAGCCATAAGCTAGTGTTCTTACATCAAAATTGTTCCAATGCTAATACCTGATGCATCCCACTCTAACTTAAAGGGCTTGTTAAAGTTAGACAAAGCTAAGATATGTATGGTGGTAAGTTTCTCCTTGACCTCCTTAAAACTCTTCTCAGCTTGGTCAATCAACTAAAATCCATCACCCTTCTTCATTAGCTCAATCAAGAGGGTCACAATGGTATTGAAGTTCTTGATAAATCTCTTGTAGAAAGAAGCAAGACTACAAAAACTTATAAATTTAGTAACATGCTTGGCTGTAAGCCACTCTAAGACAGCTCAAGCCTCTTCCTCATCAACTTAGATTCCTTCTCCAGACACCACATACTTAAGAAAGACAGCTTCGTGTTGATAAAATGTACATTTCTTCAAATTTTTAAACAATTTCTCAACACGAAGTATGTCAAAAACAACTTAGAGACATTTCTAGTGATCAGTCAGATCAATGTTGTACATTAAGATATCATCAAAGTACATGACCATACATCTTTAGATCAAAGGGCACATTACATGGTTCATAAGCTTCGTGAAAGTGCTCAGTGCATTGGTAAGTTCGAACGATATAACTAATCATTCATAGAGACCATGCGTTGTCTTAAATATAGTCTTCCATTCGTCACTAAGTCTCATGCAAATCTCATGATAGCTACTTCGTAGGTCAATCTTCAAAAACACTTTGGCCCCATGAAGCTTGTCCAACACGTCATTGAGCCTTGGCATAAGATATCTACGTTTAATAGTAATTCTATTGATAACTTGAATATCGATGTATACATACTACGAACCATCTTTCTTTGGGACAAATAGAGTAGGCATAACAAAAGGGCTCATACTCTCTCTCATATAATCTCGCTTAATGAGCTCATCCACTTGTCATTTCAGCTTGGCAACTTGCTTATGGGTCATTCTATAAGTAGGTCTATTTGGTAAGGTTAGACTTCGTTGAAGTCAATGCAATGTTCAATGCCTCGAACTAAAGGTAGTCCTATAGCTAAATCTTCTGGAAAAGAGTTAATAAACTCATCTATTAACTTTCGAACTTCTTCTAGTATGTCATCAATTCCTACAACTCTAATAACCTTCTAATCAATAGGAACATGGGCTCTTCAGCCTTTTTAGCAGCTCGAAGCTCTCATCAGCTAAGTACTAGGGTCTTCTTTTTACTAGCTTAGGTAAGTTGATTGTGAGTCTCATTCACTTGGCTCGGCATCATGGGTTGCAATACAATTTTCTACTATCCTTTGTAAAGGCATAAGTATTCTTGAATCCATCGTAGATGACGCGTCAATTGAATAACCAAGGTCTTCCCAATAGCAGATGTGAAGCTTCCATGGGGACAACATCACATACTACTTCATCTCTGTATACATTTCCCACATAGAATGGTACAGTACCTATTTGGTTATGTGTAAAGTACCCTTATCATATAACTAATGTAGCTTATAAAGTCGAGGGTGCTTAGAGGTCAGCAAACCTAACTTCTACACAAGGGATTAGGCAACAATATTAGTACAATTGCCTCCATTTATTATGATCATGCACCTATCCCTTAATAGTATACTTGGTATGGAACAAATTTTCTCTCTAGTCTTCCTTACAACTCAGCATTGAGTTCAACACCGTCTTAATACCAAAGTCATCACTTCTCAACATCAACACAAGTCTCTTCCTCATCCTCCACTTTAGCTCCTCTAATATTCTTATCTTCGTTCTCAAGCTCACTATCATCTGTACTATCCACATCATCACCTTGGAGGACCATAATACGCTAGTTAGAACACTCAGCAACCATATGTCTTTAACTTAAGCACTTAAAGCATTTTATCTCACTTGTCTTGGGACCTGAAGTTTATTCCCTTTCATATGTCTTCAGAGCTACTCTATCATTAGCTCAGCTCTTCAAGCCATCTTGGCTATCATTAGGTTAATCATTCTTCTCTTTTACTCAAAAGGGTCTCTTTGGCTAATTGTTGGCAGGTTATCGTGAAACGGGAATTCATGAAGAGCTCAAACTAGGTTTGATTAGGGTATTTCTCTTCTGCTTCTTAACCCTTTGTGCTATTTTAATGACTTCCACCAGTGTGTGAAACCTCTACACATTAACAATATTCGAGATCTCATATTGGAGCCTTAAAATAAACCATGATACAGTAAGGGCTTCAGGTTCATCCATGTTAGCTTGGATCATTAGCATTTGGAATTCCTTGACATAACCATCAATAGCTTGACTTCCCTGGCGGAATTCCTACAACTTGGCAAAGGTATCTTGAAAATAGGTCTCAAGTATAAACCTTCCTCTCAATAGCCTCTTCATATAGTCTTATGTACACACTCTTCATCGTCTATCCCTTGCTCTAGTTACATTTAGGTGTTTCTACCACATAGTGGTGTACCTAAAGAACTCAAGGGCAACAAGTTGAACTTTATCAACCTCAACATTCCCATAACAATCAAACACTCTTTCAACCTTCTCCTCCTACTCCAGGTATTCACCTGCATTACCACTTCTGGTAAAGGTCGGAATTTAGACCTTAGCATTTTCAAATCCTTGAGGAGGTTAGCATCCTCATTCCTCTACTTCATCATATCCTCTGTCCTCTTCTTCCTCTCCATCAACATCATCTACCTCAAGTCTTCATTGAGTAAGTCATTTACCATTCCTCCAACTCTATGGCATCTAGCTAAGCAGTTAGTTCTACTAGCGTAGCTATATCTCCTCTCTCGCACTTCTTTTGCTTGGCCATGATTAAGTACTCCTTGGGGTTGTTGCCTATTTGCTTGCATAGTTGTGACTAGATTCTTAACAAGGTCATTACCATTCCTCCAACTCTATGGCATCAAGTTAAGCAGTTAGTTCGGCTAGCATAACTATATCTCCTCTCTTACACTTCTTTTGCTCGGCCATGATTAAGTACTCCTTCGGGTTGTTGCCTATTTGCTTGCATAGTTGTGACTAGACTCTTAACAAGGTCATTACCATTCCTCCAACTCTATGGCATCGAGTTAAGCAGTTAGTTCGGCTAGCATAGCTATATCTCCTCTCTTACACTTCTTTTGCTCGGCCATGATTAAGTACTCCTGGGGCTTGTTGCCTATTTGCTTGCATAGTTGTGACTAGACTCTTAACAAGGTCAATGAGTGTATCAAGCTTATCATCTACCAATTTGGGTATGTTACTGCCATGCTAGCCATGGCCAACACAAGCACTACTGTCTTGGTCACCAATCTTGCCTCACACACTTGAGTTAGACATTGCATAACATTACTTATTACTACTTTCTTCAACAAGAACAGCTTCAACAGCATAAACTCAACAAAACTCTCCTACCACTACTACGCAACAACACTTTAGAACCACCACTAGCGCAACCAATTGCTACTCACTACCCAGAATCACACTAATACAATCTAACCCCTTCGATACTTAACACAATACAATATAGTATAGAAATCAAGTTTGCTTTATTTTCGTAGTAGGAAAATAGAGTAGAATAGAGCAACATGAGTTATTATACTTACCTCTTACAAACCATTGCTCTACAACTCATAACTTCAAAACCTACTTCTACAACTTAACTACAACTCAAACACACTCAAGAATAACATTGTAGCAACTACGGAAGAATACAATAGCTACTGACAGAAATATGAACAAAACTTCACTACAACTTCACACACTTCCTCTTAAAATCGTGCTCTAATACCAACGAAGCTTATGCGTCTCCGGGGTCATATACACAGAGGCAACAACACAATGAACTAAAACAAAGAAAAATAAAAGGTGTTTTAGTAGAACCCAAGCAACTACCAACTAGATATGATGCACCAACTTGTCTTACTCAACCTAATCTCCATTAGATATGAGACATAACAAAGGACTAGGGTCACTTACTACTATTTTTTGCTAAAGGGAATAAATAAGAGTTAAGAGAAAAGAGAAGATACAACTAAGTGCTCTTGAAGGATAAATTTTTGTAATAATAATGAAGTGATGATGTTTATATATAGATAAATGGGGTTTATATACTAACCTTGCCAAGGTTACATGTATATAAGGAAATGACAAAAGGGTAAATTACAAACGTAATACCTAAGACATACTAAAAGGGGTAAAAAGAACAAATGTTATATAATGTATGAAAGAAAGAAACATTTTAGAATATCATGTTAGAAGATATGTGTTAAGCTAGTGTTAGTGATCTGATGCTCGATAGCTCCTATTTGTGTAAGCTCTTTATCAACCTAACACTCATTGGAATCAGCTCGAAAGAGGTCAAAAAGAAGGTAGAAAGCTTAGCCAACCTAATTTAGGTTAGGTTGAAGCTCAAACACCATGTATTGTATAAGGCCTCGTTAGGTCAAGTGATTAGACAACTCAACTCAAAAGGAAGTCTGGTGCTAGTTAGTTCAGGAACTACCTTGATTATAGTTAGAGCTCAACACTCAAGTCAGGTAAGATGAAGTAATCCCAAGTTGGTGATGGAACCCTCACCCTCAAAGGATGCTCAAGCTAGTACATATTGAGTAAGTCCTTGCAATCCTCTAACTCAACTTTGGGTAATGGGTCTGAGGGGTTGATTCTTATCACCTTTGATTAAGCTAAAGTTTAATTATAATTAGTATCATATTTATAGATTAAGGAAGTGTACTTATATTTTAAGATAAGATGGCACATGTTAATTCTTCATAAGTTCTTAGATACTTCTACACTTCCTTCGACATTAACATTTTGTTTAGGTTTTTGTTACTTAACCTTTTACATATCCTTCTATTAGGAAGAAGGTTCTTGCTTTACATCATTAGTGAAACCTTTTACCTAGCTTTCTACTTAAATTCAGTTGAAGAGTCTGTGGTTAAGGAACCATCTACTCAACCTTCTACTTAAGTTTATCCTTAGCTAGTGGAGTAACTACATCATACTTCAATTTCTAATTTGTTTATCTTGCTAGAGAACCTTCTACAGTACCTTCTACTAATTGTCTCATTAAGGTCCTTCCATATTATATTATACTCCAGGTTGTTTTTTCTTATCTAGTGACTAACAACCTTTTGTAAGACCTCCTATTAGGGTCGAGTAGTTCCAAAACTTGCTAAAACTCACTAAGACTCCACATATTTCTAATATTCGTTGAATTCAAACCTAAATTAGCAAGAAAGTCACTTTAAGGAACTCTTTGTAGGTTAGTAAAGAATAGTAAAGGTACATACGTGTCCATCTAACATAATATCATTGCACTAGTTACATAAAAACAACATTTTTAACTTACAAGAACTTGATAAATCAAGTATTTGACAACTTTTTCATCTAAGAACTCATCCACCCTTATAAAACATCATTTAAAAACCTATGGTGTGAATAAAAACTAGTTATGGGATAAAGGTTTTGGTTGCTTAAGATCCAGGTACGTATTTATCATACTTGTTGGTTGTACTTGTTGGGTTTAGAAATCACATGAATCTAATAACTATCTAGCTAATAATGACTCGAGGGGTTATAGTACCAATGTACCTAAGGTGGTACCCCTATGATCCTTGAGTGGCATTATCCTTAGTAGAGTTGCTCCTAAAAATGATTTGGAGTAGATTCAAGGGTGTGAAACCTCAAGATGGAGAAAGTGTACCAACATAGGAAGGTGTTGAGGCAATATGATGGTGAACTCAAACCTATAGATATGTTAGGAGAGTAGAAAGGTGTCAAGACTATGTGAAGGCGAATCCGAAATTGTAGGGGTTAGGAAGGTGTTGAGACTGTATGATGGTGAACCCAGACTTATAGGTTGTATATATGAGATGGATTTGAAATATTTCTATAAGTTACTGGTTAACTAACTATATTTATATGAATATAAACAGAATGTTATGCTGCATGCATATATATGTATATATATATATATATATATAGTTGCATATTCACATGTAGTTTAAGTGTTTATTTTGCATGTGTATGTGTTTACGGTACTTACATACCAAGCACTAGCTTATTCTTTGTTTTTACATATGTAAGCATTTAAATTGTAAGGATATAATTGATAAGACTTTGGAGATACTCACTAAATGACTAAGATGGAAGAGCAATGACTAAGTATATGATCTTGAGAATAAAAGATAGCTAGGAAGTATATGAGGAAAAATAAATACATACAAATATATATTATTTGTTTAATTAGTAATTAGTCTAAACAAATGATAAAACCTTGATTAGAATATTTTCAAATTGTTTATATTGGAATTTGTTCATAGAATGAGGAAATGCCATAATGATAAATTTTAATTTGTTTAAAGGATTTCTATGAAATAATTTGGACACAATTTCTTATGTTTTTGGAGTTTTTAAATAGTTGTTTTTCCTAATGTGTTTTAGATGAATAGGGACACTTGGTAGGTTGTAATATCCCAAGTTTGAGGCATTGCAACTTATGATAGGAATCCTAAGAAAATGATTTGTAGAGTAGTGTGATCATGAGTGTGAGTATATATGGGTTAGGTGTTTACTCCCCTTGGGAAATCGTTTCATTATATTTATGGATTATTAATATATTTATTCCTATTATTACTAATTAAAGTTTTGAATATATTTGACACATAAATTATTCTTGTCTTTGAAGATACTAAGAGGAAGTAAATAGATGTATATATCTATGGGAAGAGAAAAATAGAACACAGTTATTTGATTTCAGTTTGCAATTATTCCTTATGCTAAAAAGAACTATATTTGGAGTCATGTACTTAGTTGTTTTGGATATCCATAGAACTTAGTTCTAGTTGACTATATGAGAAATGGGAATAGATGTTCTGAAAATTACAAGTATACATTTAGGGGGTAGATTAAAAATTAAGATATCTTAAAATATCTAGCTCTATTATTCCAAAAGGTACGGTAATATAATTGATATCGAATAACTCATAAATTTTATGTTATATATATCTACCTACAAATTCCCAAAAACCCTTAGTGATTAATAATTAATGAAATAGAAAATAAATAATGACAAAACAATAACATGAAATATTGATAGTCATAAAGATCATATAATTACTAAGTAATCTTAATTAGGCGTTAGGTGTGGTTGACCATAAGAAAGGTAAAGGGATTTATGAGTAATGATTATCGAGCTCAAAATTTCAATTTTTTCATTTTTCATAACTCAATCTAAACTAAACCCTATACCTATTTAGTCTAAATCTTCATCTAAAATTAAGAAAAACCTAGTTTCTTTTTTTTTAAAAAAACTTAGAGTTGCCACTTGGTAGAACCAAGAAAAGATGATTAAATTAAAACCAATTAGACAAATTTATTCTAATTTAACCACTAACTTGTGATTTTGAAAAGGTTTTAAGAAACCAAATTCTTGAAATTTATTTTTAAAATTACCTATAAAAAATATAATAACAATAATTCAAATTTATGAATAAACAAATGAAAAACTTTTAAGTATTTACCAAAAAAATTAAGTTTATTTATTTACAAAGGGAAAATAATTTTTTTTTTCATATTTTAAGTCACCTTCTAATTTGTGTACAAATACTTACGTATCTACTATTCGAAATCAAACTTCTGTAGTTCATTGAAAATATTTTAGCGGGTTGGATTATTTTATTTTTGAAAAATGGTCAGGTTTATAATTTTTTATCCATTTGATTTTACTAAGAAAAATTCCAGAAACGAGGTCCTAATTTGGAGTGTTTATAATAAGTCCTAATTTTTGAGATAGGGTTTATTATTATTATTAGTTTTATATAAAAAAATCATTTTTTTGAGTGATAAAATATTTTCTAAAACACTTTTTGAAAAAGAGATTCAAAAGAAAAAGAATAATAATAACAATAAAACTTCTACTTTTTTTTTAATTTATTTATTATCTACATCCTTTATTTACATATATAATTTTTTCTTTTTTCTTTTATGTATACATATAACAAGCAAATAGGAGGAGAAAAATAAACAAATAAATAACAAAATAAATAGGAAAGGAAAGGGGAATGTGCAGACTAGTCAGGGAATAGGGTATACAAGTCAAACATGGGGCAGATCTTGGTGCATAAGTTGGGTTTAAGTCGAGTTGGAGCTGCAAAATTGGGTTGTGTACTAGAGAGGAAGGTAACAGTTGTTGGGAGGCATTTCATTGGTGGTTTTAAAGGTTTTTTTTTTTTTTATGGGAAAAATCATTTTCATGTGATTTAGATTTAGGAAGGGGTAAGGCACTAGTTTCAAGGACTAAGGTAGACGTTTTAGGGTTATTGGTAACTAGTGATTTGCGGTAGTGCTTAGGTAGTGTGGCCTGGGGGATTCAATGCAAGGAAAGTGTACATTCCTTAGTTTTTAGGTATTATGAAGCTGTCTATGGTGGTAGTTTCAATCGAAAAAGGGTAAAGCTATTGTTTTTGTGGTAGCTAAGGTTTGCTTGAACTACTAAGTGATTGAGCTTGCGTTTAGGAATATGACGGACAGTGAGAGAGGTTAGGTTTGAAAGCTTAAGTTGTGGGTACGCTCATCTTATGGTTAGATTTGCTTAAGGAAATCTAAGATCAAGTGAGCCTTTAAGAGAGAGAGGATGGCTACAAGTTACATGTTGTTAGAGAGAGAGAGAGAAAGTGTTGATTAAGAGAATGAAAGCATGAATGGGAGTGAGCTAATGGTGGGAATGATGCTGAAGGACCCTTTTATATTAACCTTAGCTTGACTAAGAAGGAAATGACCATTAATGGCCAAATCAATCATGGTTTGGGAAGCTTGGGTATTAAAGAAGAAGATTTGATTCTCCATGTTTTATCCGTGTTTTCCCCGTATATAAGAGGATTATCTTTCCTTTTTTAACACCCAAAAGCTTTGATCTTTAATTGAAGAGCTTGAATCGAGTAATTCAACATGGGGGAAAATTCAGACTCTCAAACTTTTATTTATTTTCAATGCGTGTTTTAACCCTTTGAATGAATGAATTTGGACATGATAATGGTATAAATTGGAATTATTCTGAGTCTACTTCATGATTTCACCATTAATTTGGTAAAATCATCAAGAAAAAGGGCTTAAAAAGAGCTTGAAATGAGATACTTGGGTGGTCTACTCATAGGAAAAGGATGGAAAGTATGAGAAAGAGATGCAAAGTGGACATGGTTAGCCAATCAAAGGCTGATGCATGTCCACGTTGGCAACTAAAAGAGAAAAAGGTGCTAAGCGTCTAAGACAGGGTTGAACCTTGGACCTCTAATTTGTTAGTGCACCCATAGACAATTAGGCTAATTTTTTCCTTAGTTATTAATGAGTTGACATATGATATTAAGCGTTCTATGTTGGCTTGAATCAACTCTAAGGAATAAGTCGAATTTAGGCCAAACCGAACCTCAAATCATCCGGTTCACGAAAGACGTCATGAAATGATTAAATTACACATATATCAAAAATATTTTCAAAATAAATCTAATTTAATGGTTTTTTAAGTCTTCATTCGTTGATCATGCAGTTATTTCAAAAATTACTTTTCTCATAAATCAATCAATTTAAGTCCAATAAAGATGTCATTTGAAGCTATGATTAACTTAAATTAATTTCATTTTTATGACCCAAAAATATTTAGCAACAACCATGATCCAAATAATAAGTTTTCAAAAAAACTTAATATACTCAAAAATAACTTGGAACACATACGTGTACTTTGACTCTACTTGACCTTAAAAATGAAAGGACCCGATCCCTGTGACTTAAAAACCTTTTAATTGACCTAAGACCCAAAGTTTTTATTTTTATTTTTATTTTTCATTTTTTATGTTTTTCATTTTTTTTTTTTGCATTTTTTTAATTAGGACCCTTAAAAAAATTCTAAAATACTAAGGACCAAAAATGGGGTGTCCACAATGACATGACATAATAATTATATACTCAAAACCCATAAAGTACCATTGACTAACAAAGTAATGCCACACAAAATTAAAACTCAATAAATAGAAAAGGGGGAGAAATAAGCAAAGGTTATTCTTAGTTAAGTACAAAAAAAAAAAAAAACCTCAATGTGAAATTAAAATACTAAAGGAAGCAATAACAATTAGACAAATTGAAGCTAAAAAAAAAAAAAAAAAAAAACACTATGACACCTACATAGTTGGCCATGCTATCTAAAGTAACTATTAATTTATTTAACGTCATTAAAACAAACCCATAAAAAAAAAACAATCATATATATATACTCTAGATTTGAAAATATAAGGAAGTCTGTTTATGTTATTTTCGCAATAAAGACTATGGCACTACCATTATAACCATAAATGATCATTAAAATAGTAATAACAATATTAATCTTGAGACAATCTCCGAAAGGTAGATAATATCTCATTGTACCCTCATAATGAGGAGAATGACAATAATAAGATAATAGTTCATCAACCAAAGTATTAGCAAAAACAATAAGAGTAATGATAATATTAATATTAATAGAAATAATAATAATAACAGCAAAACCAAAATAACAACTATGATGACCATTATGGTAATGATAATAATAATAAAAAGATTTGTTAATATAAAGTTGTCTCATTAAAATTTTCATGATTTCCATGGTGAACATTAATGCAATGAGACTTAATAATTATAAAATCCTTATATTCAAAATTAATAATATGCCAAACTTTTAAACGAAATGACCTAACAATTATGGGACAAGAAAAGAGGGAATAGGACAACAAATTAAAACACTTATTGGAATGGGTAAATAAGGAGAATTATATATTTTGTATGCACTTTAGCATGGATATATATGAGATAAGTACATTCCCTCCTACTTTGAATATGTGTTGTATCACGTTTGTTGTGTTTGGTAAATCATCCCATCTTATCTTGTTAGTCCCATTAAGTTGGCCAAGTCATTGGTTATGTCTTTGTTGTGTCCAATTAAGGTAATCCTACTTGCATAAATAATTGTGCTAGGTGATAGGGATATAGATTTTGTAATTTGGAAACAAGAAGATATAAATCAACAAATGTGTTATCAAATAAATATGTAAAAGATAATCTATTATTTAAAACAACATACTAAAATGATCAAGAAAATATTTCTATGTCTACTACAACAACCACAAAAACGATTAAAGATAATAAATTGTATTGACCCTTGAAACAATGAGAAGAAAAAAATAACAAATTGTAATAATTAACTAAAATAAGCTATGATGACACAACTTAAACAATTCTATTTAGAGAACAAAGATAATAACTATAATTCTTTTTCTCTACTACAATAGTAGATAAAGAAAGTTATGCAGTAAGAAGCTCTATAGTGATATAAGTTAAAGGGTAGTGGTATAAATAAAACCGGAATAAAAAAGAAGAGGCTAATAAGAGTTAATACAGTTAGACTTCATTAGTAAATAAAAGGAGAAGTTCAATCATTAATCATTGAATTTGGTAAGAAATTTGAGAATACTTTTAGAAAATATAAGAACTTTAAGTGGGGATCTAGCATGTAATTTGTGGAAGGAATTGGCGATGTATGAACAATAGTAGAATATTTAGTAGTAGTACGGAACTATTTATTTAGGGGATACTAACAGTAAACTTACGAATGAATTTATGACAGGATAGATACTCAAATAAGAGATGGTAAATATCAAAGAATAAAAGTAATTAAGTGTGTTAACATCAAAGAAGCAGTACATAATAAAAGAGAATTTTATGGAAGAATTAAGCAAGAAGACTTATAAGACCTAAGTAATTTAGTAAGTAGGAGAATTTTAAATAAATGATGGAAACAAGTTTATTAGGCTAAGGAGAAGAAATCATAAATGTGTGACCATGGAGAGAACGTATAAATTAGATTATGGATGTAGATGAAATAGAATAAGGTGACATTTAAAGAATCATAAGATTTAAAGAGAAGAAGGATAAGTATATCGTGAATCCAGCATTCCTACTTAGATATCTAAAAGTGCAATCAAATCTCTTGGTAGTAGAAGGTTCAGTTAGAGTTGTACGTTCATAACACTGAGTTTGGAGAAGACAATCTAACACATAAGTTTAAGTGTAGCAAGGTGTTTAGAGTCTAAGGTCCAAAAGTTGAGAAACTTTCAAAGATGAAAGTTCTTTGAAGAGGGGGAGAATATAAGACCCTACAAAAACATTAAAAGAAAAGGATTAGTAAAGCAAGGGCATAAAAATAATTAAGCTTTAGTGGGAAGGATAGTTTTAGAAAATCAAAGAAAAGTGTAAACCCCAAGAAGAACCCTACCTATAAGTAGATAGTAAACTAAGGAGACAAACTTCTTTTTTTTTTTTTAACTAAAAAAGAACTTAGAGTGTAGTGGTGGGACTAGTGTAAAATCTTAAGTGGATCGATTGAATCGTTTTGAGGCAATCATTGCTAGAGTTATGCGTCAAAGGAAATTAAGGTAAGTTATATTCTATGGATCTATAAATTATATTAAAAGTCGGTTTAACTACAGATTGGTTTTTATAAAGGTTGTATAGGTCTTTGAGGTACGATTGATTACTGGTTTGTTGAATCTAGCCTATGATTCTCATTAAGGTAAGGGCATACTAGATTAATTCCTTTATGTTTGAAGAGTAGAAATTGTTGAAAGACACATTTGAGTGTCTTTGATTGATTCTACAAATTGGAGCTAAGGGTTTGTGTGTGTGGACTGAAGAATTGATCAGGGATTCAAAGTGAAAAAAAAAAAAATGAAGTGAAAATGGAATCGAAAGTGGAGGAGCAATACAAGGCATGTATAGTGTATGTAAGGGAATGCATGCTGAATGAATGGAAGTTGTTGTACACACCATGTACAATGATGGATATGGCATGTATAGGGTTATACGTAGTATATTTCCTTCACTTGTATTTTATTTTATTAAGTAAATTATTTTCCATTTCCTTTATGTTAAATATTAATGGTTAATACATCTAAATTACTCAAATACATAATAAGGCTAATTTAGGACTTTTAAAATAGACTCCAATTTATATGATTAAGATTTTTTTATATCAATCTTTAGACCTTCATTAATGACTAATAGTATAGATATATGGATTCATGATATAGTAGGACAGGTTAGGATTAGAGTTTTAGAAATTAAAGGAAGGATATTGAAGGAAGACTATACATTATATTGTATTCTAGGCATAAAAGTTGATACTAGTTATGAGATAAAGGTTTTGGTTGCTCAAGACCCAAGTATGTGTTTACTGTCCTTGTTGATTGTGCTTGTTAGATTTAGAAATTAAATGAATTTAATAACTACCTAGCAAATAATGAATCACTTGCTGCTTATGCTTAGTTGCACTCAACTGTACTAGGTTACACTCAAGGGGTTACTGTACCAATGTCCTTGAGGTAACACTCCTATGTTGCTTGAGTAATGTTGTCCCTAGTGAAATTACTCTTGAAAATGATCTAGGGTAGATTTAAGGGTGTATAACTGCGAGATGGTAAACTTGTACTAAGAAGCTGTCGGGGCTGTATAATGGTGAACTTAAACTTGTAGATATGTGAGGAGAGCAGAAAAGTGTCAAGATCGTGTGAAGGTAATCCTAAATCTATAAGGCTTCATAAGGGTTGGGACTGTAGATGAACCTAAACCTATAGATGAAGTTAGAAATAATGAG
The DNA here is from genome assembly GCA_024138015.1 of Lumnitzera littorea. Taxonomy (NCBI): domain Eukaryota; kingdom Viridiplantae; phylum Streptophyta; class Magnoliopsida; order Myrtales; family Combretaceae; genus Lumnitzera; species Lumnitzera littorea. Next base: position 74,298,527 of record JAMXBB010000012.1, on the reverse strand, counting down.
GTGTGAAAACCATATGATGGTGAACTCAAACCTATTGATAGTTGTGCATATGAGATGGATTTGAAATGCTTTTGTGAGTTACTAGTTAAATTGACTATATAAATATATAAATATGAATAGAATGCTACCCTACATTGTATATATATAGTTGCATATTTGTGTGTGATTTGAGTGCTTGTTTGGCATGCGTGTATGTTTATGGTACTTATGTACTAGGCATTAGCTCATTTGTTATTTTTACATATGCAAGTATATAAATTTTAAGGACAAAAATGATGAACTTTGAAGATACTCATTAGATGACCACAACAGGAGAGTGACAACCAGATATATGATCTTAAGAATAAGAGATGGCTAAGAAGTATTTAAGAAAAAATATATATATGTATTATTAGTTTAATTTGTGATTAGTTTAAATAGATGATAAGACCTTGACTATAATTTTTTCAAATTGTCTATATTGGAATTTAATCACAAAATGAGGAAGTGCCATAATGGTAAATTTTAATTTGTTTAAAGGATTTTTATGAAATAAATTGAACACAACTTCTTATGTTTTTGAAGTTTTTTTATAGCTGTTTTGCCTTACATGTCATTAAATGACGAGGAACACATGACAGGTTGTCATGTCTTGAGTCTAGGGCATTATTATCTACATAAGAAGCTACATAAAGACAAAAGAAGACACACAATTGATACTATGAGATGATAACTTGTTTTATGGTGTTTTTCAATATTATCATCCTCAACAGAGTACTCATCTCTTTAAAATTAGCAAGAATACTATTTGAGAGAATAGTGAAGGGAGTTTGTAGACTTATTTAATTTCAAGGTACGAATTGTGAGACAAGACAAAGTCAAGGAAACTAATAGCTTTTAGTGTCATCTTGATTTATTTAAGTAGTTGGACACATCAGTGTAGAAGGCCAAATCCTTAGCTACAAGCTAGAAGAGAAGATTGACTCATATGGAGGAACCTTTATAAATTGCCATTTGATCTTCTCATCCCTTATTTTATTTACTATATTGAATATACTTAATTATTATATTGTTTTGGTATGTTAATCTTTGATAACGCTTTCATAAAATTGATATAAGTGCCATCATTGAATAATTAACAAGGGTTGCAGTTAACTTTACGAACAATCTTTAAGTTTTAAAAGAATCAATTGAACCACTACACAAGAATGAGAAAAAGCTAAATGTTTACATACCTTTTGAGAAATGGAGACATCATTTTAAAATTCACAAGCAATAGATCATCTTTACATCTTTCTTTTTTTTCTTCTTCTTCTTTATTGTTTTTGGAAAACAGTTTTTCCATCATTGAAAGCCTTTCCATTTTCCATTTGAATTTTCGTGAACTAATTTTTCCACCACTTTATAAACCAAACAAATTCTCCCAAAATGAAAATAGAAATGTTATGTAGTAAATTTCACATTTCATAATTTGTTATTGATTTATCAAATATATTATTTTTGGCACATGCAATGCATGGACGCATCTTTTGGTGTATATATCTGTAAGGCCCGCCTTCTAGGTATCCAAATAGCTTGTACTCTTCGAAAATCTTGATACCCGAGGGATGGTCATTATGCCATCCCTAAAGAAAGGATAATGCTAATAGTTAACTTAAACCTATGATTCAAATGTAAAGTGTAAGTATTTTTATAACATATCATATTCAACACTATAGTTGGAAACCCCTTACCTTGGGTTTCAACCTTTTACATATTATTTTTATTAACGTTCTAAGTTCTACATTAACCTTCTAAGTTCTGATCTTTACCTTTTTCTCTTAAATTTTAACCTTCTTACTTTATTGGACAACCTCCTAAGCTACTAGCTTCAATAATTTTAATAGTCAACCAAACTATTTAGACCTTCTAACTTTACTTCTAACTTCCCTGGAGTTAAACTTTTCTTCTAACTTACATGGAATTAAGAACTAAACTTTTGGCCCTTATTTTCAAACCTTCAAAGTTTGCTTCTAAATACATAGGAATATTGAACTTTAACTATGTATCTCCATATGACTTAAGTTCCATCATTACAAACCTGTTTCAAAGAGTTTGAGGACCCTGAAACTTGTCTTAAAGGATTACGAATATTTTGTTTACATTGAATTACCTAACCAAGGCGTAACATGGTGCAAAACATGCTTCATAACTTTCCTTCATTTAAACATATTTCAAAATATCAAACCTATTCAAACAACCTTAATGATCTTTAACACCTATTTAAAGAGACTTAAATAACACCACTAAGCTACAAAGTAGTGTGACATATACATATATACATACATACACACACATACACACACACACACACACACACACACACACATACACACACACACACACACACACACATATATATATATATAAAACCATGACTACGTCAATAAACTTCAACATAACTGCTTAACACTCTTAAAGCTCTTCTGTTTTGCACTCTTGAAGCTCTTCCAAATTTCCTAAGTTAGCGATTTCAAGGGTCTTCACCAATAACTAAGTTTAGTGAAACATTAACCCATTAGTTCCTTCTAGAGCTAATTGAGCACATAAAATAAAATAAATGGAAATTAAAGTAACATCACACAATACTTACACCAATATCCTTAAACATGAAATTTCATGCATGAGAAATGCTAAAAGATACACAAAAAAAAAAAAAGACAAAATAGATTCCAAAGATCCATTCTGCCCTAAGAAGCTTCATCTATATCTCAAACATCATTGACACTTCACTTGTAAGCTCATAGCTAAAACATCACATCAAATCTTCAGTTATAGCACATCATAAAAGTAATCAAATAATAATAAATGCATAGACTACATTTTCAACCACAACACAAATGAAGCACAACAAACATAGAAAACATACTAACCTAGGAGTGAAAAATTCACAAACAAACTTGTAAGTGATTTTAGAGGTAGAACCAATCACATCAACTTTCTAATCCCACTTTAATAAGTTAGAACATATATAATACATAGTCTCATTCTAAATTCACTTGATTAGATTCTATGTAATTGTGATTTATCTGTCTCTTACCTAAGTTTAGCATAACAAATACAATTACATTCGTGATTAAAGGTACAATTGACAATGCTCTTCAAGTATGTCAAAGCTTTCCAAATTAGCTTAATATCTTAGTATAAACAAAATTCCTTCTTAAAGACATCTATTTACACCTTAAATGTAGTATTTACACACTTAGATAATGATATGCTTGAATATCATCTAAAATCAAATAATCACCACCAATTCTTATTCATTTTCAAAACTAGTAACTAGGTTTGGTTCTCTAAAACACCAAGTTCAAGTTGTGTAACAATTTTAATTAACATAGATTAAAAATTACATGTCTATATAACTTCAATTTCACTAAATAATCATTTTAAATTAGTTAAGTACTCATATAACTTCCTTTCAATAACACTAATATCCCTAATAACGCAATTTGGTTTTGGAAACCCTCCTATGTTGAATCAAAGGACAAATCCATGAAAGATCCATTATTCCACTTATTGCAAAATAATTTTTTGTACGTTCCAAACATGCCATTTAATCAAAATTCTTTTTATGTACATTTTGTATACCTATAAGAAATTTATATACCAAAATTTAGCTTGAAACTACATCATTAAGTGTTTCAAAAATCTAATTGAATTAAGTTTCAAACAACCCTATTTCTTAAGAACATACTACTCCGACTTTGAAATACATGCTTGCAAATTTACCATATGAATCTATACTCAAAATTATCCAAGAATACAATTTTTCATAATTATTTTTATTTTTCAAAATTTTAAAAGAATATTTACTTTTTTTAACAAATCAAATAAAAACGGATGAAAATCAAACCTCACTAGTGTTTCCATCTCCAGTTACCAATAGCTCCTATTTTCCCCATATTTTCTTAATAAATTCAAAGATCTTTCTTGCTTTCGTTTTGAAAGTTATTGATGATAACTTGATAATACTTCTTGTGAAGTTTTTAGAAAGACCTAGGTAAGATGAAGTTGAGATTTCTTCTAAGGTTTGAGGGCAATTTCCTCTTCTTCCAAGGTGACTAGATGCGAGAGAGTTTAGAAATGACTCATTAGTTTTCTCTCTCTTCCTTCCTATGTGTTTTTAAGAGGTAGCCCATTGCATGTTTTCCTTAGCCTTACTTTTGAAGTGTGTTCTACTAACATGAGCTTTTATTATTTTGTTGATTCCTCAATCCTTCTCCTAATGACCAAATTTATTATTTTTACACTACCTATAACAATTAGCTTATCAATTAATTTTTTCTTTTCCCTATTTACAAGAACTTTTTTCTTGTTTAATTTAAATAAGAAGCCGTTGCATATATATAAATATATATATATATATATATATATATATATGTATATTGTCACGCCCCGAAGCGGCAGAGTCGTAACAGCCCCGCCGTGTAAACCACCCTAAGATAGAAGTTGGCCTCACAACCGCTATCCTAGACCTGATCTACACAAGGCGTCCACAACTAACCCGCTTTGAAGTAGACAATTTGTAATTTAAATAAATCATTTA
>JAMXBB010000012.1:73982365-74293759 GCA_024138015.1 Lumnitzera littorea | reverse complement strand
AATTACACATTATGCATTATTGCATATTATGCACATAATGCATTTCTAATATTTCTATTACCCTAATTACCATCTCTAAACACCAATTATTATTTCAAAATATCTAAATCCATCCTAAATCAGATTTTACTCCAAATTTCCCTAATTTACAAAATTAACTATTTTTTTCTTATTACTCATTTATTACATAATTAACCTAATAATTACATCTAACACCCTAAATGCTATAAGTATCATACTCCATCAGATCTTAACATCCTAAAACATGTAATTATTCACTAAATCATAAATTAATCATTTAATTACATAATTAGCCATAAATTACCCATTTTATGCCTCATTTTAGGGCCTAAAAATTATCTAAAAATTTCAAAAATTAATTTAAAAAAAATGGCTTCATAGCATTATTCTACCTCATATGAGAATCCTACAGAAAAATTTTGAGCCCCAAACTACATCCTTAAGCCTATTTAATTTCCGGTTTAATCATGCTCGGTTTTGAACAATTTGTTAAGGACCTTATATTTCCAGACATAATTAAACTAAATCAACATTTTTTCCTAAATCTACATACAATAAAACTTCATAATAACAAGTTTCATAATTTTCTGAGCAAAATAACTAATTTTACATAATTTTACAAGAATCGGGTTGGAATTTAGACTCATCGGTTCAGGTGGCTCCGGCCACCGCGGGCCACCGTGGCCTTGTCGGCCGGCCTGGGCGCTGCCACCACCGTGTGGTGGTGGTGGCCGTCCGCTCCCAGCTCCTCGTTTGGTGTGGGTTCCCTTTAAAATCCCTAACTGCACAGTTTTTCTTATTTTTTTTATTTTTCTAGATTTTCTCTCGAATTTTTTACTCTCCCTAATTTTCTCACTTTCCAAACTGTCCAAATGAGCTCTGTAAATTTTTTCCCTATTTATAGACATTTTCTGTAATTAATATGCATTAATTTGACAAGACTTTATCCAAATTCCTTGATTTTTGGCTTTTAAGTTGTTCAATTTTTATTGGCCAATTTTTATTTTGCAGCTTTGGACCTGCCACGACCTTATCTTGCTTCAGTTATCCACTTCTGATTTTTTTCTGATTTTTCTATAATTATTTTGTATTTTTCTTTAATTATTTACTTAATTTTCAGCCTATTTCACTAATTACGCGTATTTTTATCTACACGTAAATACATGTAGGGTGCACGTGAACATTCCTAAATATTATTTTGGTCATTCTAGAATTTTTAGTATACATATAATTTATCTCTAATAATTTATTAGTTATTATATTACACTTTTTGCCTTTTTGGTAATTAGCAGTTATTATGCTTAAAATTTGAAAATTTTATAGTCTCCTATTTTACTACTTATTTTCTTAAATTTAAGTTTACAGGGTCATTTTTACTGGTATCTTGTTAAATAGTTTATAATTTGGGTTTGATCGGATCTTTTAACCGATCGCCCTAAACCTTGAGTTCTATGTTCAATGCTACGGTTACTTGGCTGAACTTTGGGGCTTACATATATGTCCAACTTATACATGAGTAAGTACTATATTTTTAATCATATATTCCTTTATTGATATTCATTTTGTACTTCAACTAGTCTATCTTTAACATTCTACTTCAAATTGGAACCCATTACTAGAGTTTCCTATCAGAACGTTAGCAATTTTGGTCCTTTGTTCCCAACCATAAACTTTTAAATTATCTTCTAACTTTGCACAAAATGTGCATGTTCTTACTAAGCCCTAAAATGAACCTTCCAAGTTAACTTCTAAGTTTGCTAGAGTGTTTTGATATCCATGCCTAAAAAAGCAATTTGAACATGGGCTTACACTTTAGCCCACTTACAGAATGTTTTGTCCTCAAAACTTCAATAATTAGACAACATCATGTAGATATAATCACAAATAACATGAGCATACTATAGGCAATTACCACAACGATAACATTACAAAGTAACAAGCTGTTATCTTTCTTATGGCAATTTCTAAGTAGTTAATGATAGCTTCCAGCTTTTGTATGGACTCCTATTCTTTCCAAGGTAGTTTTTGCCTATCAAACTTCAATAACAATCCCAAGATACTTCATTATCTTCTAAGCTACACAACATATATAGTAAGATATACAATAAACATAGTAATGTGGCCATCTATTAGCACAATGCCATGGTCAAAACTCGTATACATAGCTAACCACCTATCCCTCCAACCAACCCTTAGTAAGAGCCTCTACATAATAATGTGAACAAGGACCAAAAATCCTATAGCAGGACTAATCCTAAAACAATAATAGATTTACTCTCCTTAAGCAGCAGATATTTATGGTCATATAAGAAAACCAACACATTAGGGTAAAGGTAGCAACTACTTGATAATAAACTAAATTTAACCCTCCATCTCCTTAGAACGATGATTAAGAGGCCTCTAACTTGATTCAATCTCCAACTTCAAGGGGCTCACAAAATTGTTCTTTCAACACTTCATAATTACAAATAGCTTGAAAATGATAGCTCGTCCCTTGTGCTTATTTGCTAGTGAATCGATGAGACTTTCCATAAGTATGTGGCAAGATTTACCATTGCCATGATCAAGATCCTCAATCTCAACATAAATGTAGCACTAAATGCTACCATCATAGGAGTAAAAGAATGATGTTAGTTCCTTTTGCTCCATCATAAAGAAAAAAAAAACAAAAGATTTTGCTAAATTTTATGCTACAGCAGCAAAGTACATTAGCCAAGAAGACAATGTCTTGGCATGAAGATAAGCTAAGCAGCAACCTTTAAATAAAATAAAAGATAAGATAAACTGACCACTCACCATGGATTAGCTCGGTCCTAGCCTCCTTGACAATAGATCAATCGACCCAATGATCATAAATTGCCTACAAAGAAAGGCAACATCTTACTCTACAAAGAACATCATCAACTCCTCATATCATAGGAATAGATCCCAATAGAGATCCAAGACTAAGACATCCTCGTTTAGCTCGAGAAAAGGCATAATAACCTAACAAATGGTATATCTAACTAACTCTATGTTTCCATAAAGACAAGGATCGCATCACTATTGAATGTACTCAACTCAAAAAGCTTTAAAAGACACCAATAATATGTGGCTATCTCTACAAATACGTTGACTTTGACCAACCTCCAAAATAAGGTTGAATTGAAGACAACACATGGTCCTTAGCGACCGAGGCATGTGTAACCTAAGGCATCATCAATTAAACCATTAACCAATGCTGACCAAACTATAGAATAGAATTCCTAAGATATAGTCTCTACAATGCTACTATGTTCCTACTACAAATAATGAAATTTCAAATTTGTTTCTATCTGCTTAATAGCTTTTTACCAACAAACAAGCAAACTACGATTAAACTCATCCTAATCTAAACACTTAGCTTAATTGCTTATCTTTAACTCATGAGCTTGACCTTTTAATAGGTTTAAAATCCTATTTAGTTACTCCTTGGTCAACTTATAAGCAATTTGAACCTCTACCTTCTTAGAAGGTAGCAAAGGTGGCCTTCACCTAGTAATAGGTGATAAAGCCATTTTAACCTTTCTACAAGTCAAGTTCTTTGCTTTTCATTGACAATTTCAACCTTTATCTTGCTATAAGGCAATAAAGATGACCTTCACTTACTAAACGGGCGATACAAGTCATCTCGACCTCCTCACTAGTCAAACTTCTCAATTTCATGGAAATATCTCAACCTTTACCTTCCTACAAGGCAGTAAAAGCAGCCTATGTCTTATAACTAGTAAAACAACCCATCTAAAACTTTTTTCTAGAGGTCAATCTCTTCACTCTTCAACAATATCTCAACCATCACCTCACTAAGTAATAAAGGTAGCTTATGCCTTATCATAGGTCTAAGGGGCACCCTTACCTTTTTACATGCTTGGGGATGGGGTTCTTCTACCCAACTCCATATCTAACAAAGAACCTGTATTGGGCTTATATCTCATAATGATAAATCGGGATGTTTCACTTACTAAGACTCTAAGATGAGCTCCTAACAAGTGGATAATCCTAATAAAGAGAAGGATCCCTGGTCTCTATACGTTATTATAAGATGTTTCGCTTATTAGGTCAACTTATAACAAGTGGACACTATCAAACACAACATTATGCTGACTTACTCACATCTGCTTAAAGCTACTATAAGGATAATTTATCCTAATACTATGTGCCTTTGAATGACCAATACCAAAAACCAACAATACTTCAAAAAGGGAAATTCCGTTTAAGAATGCCCAATGGCACTTACATCTTTAGTTGACATCTTAACTGACACACATACACACACACACACACACACACACACACACACACACACACACAAACACAAAAGCACAAAAAGTAAGGGGTGAAATGCAAATAATACCTCTATATTTTGATCTAAGTGCGAGTTTACCCCTTAAATTTTCAAATGTTGCAAATCATCCCCTTAAACTTTAATAAATTGGCAAATAACCCCAATAGGTTGCAAATGACTTCCCTATACTTAGACCTTAGTATGGAAACATCCCCCGAACTTATCAAAGTGTCCTTTTGAACTCCTTAAACTTTAATCATAAAGTGATTTTTTTTTTTTAACTATAAAGGGAAATTTCCTTTGTGTTTTCTTTTTATCAAAATTTATAAGAGTGATTTGCAACATTTGAAAGTTTATAAGGTAAATCCGTATCCAGGTCTAAGATTAGAGGAGTTATTTGCAATTCTCCAAAATTAATATATGCTAAAAAACTCGATAATCTAGAAACCATGCTTAAGAAGCCCATAATTACAAAGGTCTTACCTAATCAGCAGCTCTATGGACAAAGGTAGTCCACACGATGAGGAAGAAACTTTAGAACCCTTAAGAGAAGGAATCTAAGTAGTAGCACCTTGCATAAGCTCAAATGGTCCTATGTCATCCACATGCACCTTTAAAACATCTTGTGAATTGACTTAGATAGCCATAGGCATCGAAAAACGAAGAGGAGCTTCCCTTACCATCCTCTCATCTAACTAACTGAAATAAAAACCGAGTTTTAACTCTAGAATGAGGCCAATTAGATATTTTAAGTTTTCAACAGTAATACTAAGTTGGATTTCTCAAAACTTGATACTCTTCCAATACTCCACTAATATCTCCCGTCGCTCCTAATCAATAAACTCCTAAATATCCCTCATCTGCTTACCCTGTGCTTAAACTTACCCTTGTAGCTCATGAATATGAGCTTTGTAGGTTCTCTTCTCCTCCAACATCTTGTCCATAACAGGTCTTAACACATCAACTCGACCAAATATCATCCTTATTAGCCTTATCTACAACACCCTTTCCCTATCCTAAAAGGCACTCTCAAGTCAGTGGGTAAGTTCCTGACCCTCTCATTAGCTACCTCCATGTTCCTCCACATACGATCAATACTGGCCTTGGGAAACTTCATTTGCTCATACTGTGCCTTAATGTTCATAACAACATGACTACTCCCAGCTTTAAGATCCTTCACCTAATAACAAAGCTGATTGTTCTCCTAAAGAGCATTATTCTACTTATTACGAAGTTAACCTACATAATGTAACTACACTACAAATTCGAGGCCAATGCATGAATCCCACCAAGGGCATGTAAATTCAAACACATTGATATAGAAGAACAATGAAATACTCAAAGATGACCACGATGAACTCGGCATTTAGTGTATGCCAACCCGAGTATAACATCTCTAAGATGCCTTTCATAATCTCCATGGATTCGTCTTTATGTCCTACCTATCCTTTGGTTGTATAATCTTAGAGAACAAGTGAGCACATAAATGCTCATCCTTAAAGGCTATGATACAGGTAACAGTCATGGGTATACATGCAACTAAAAGTATCACACAAACCAAGGGTAAGTCCGAACCATTAGATGGCGCGAAAGGAAGAGTAGAAAGTCAAAGGTTGAGTAGGAGTTCTCGTACACCAACATAGGATGTGATGCACTAATGCCTTACACGAACTCAAGTTACACCTAATATGAGGTATAAGTGAAACCAGAAGTCACTCGCCATTAGTATACGCCCAAATGGCCTAGATAAGAGTAAGGAGAGCAAGTAAGTGAATACTTATCTCAAAAAGGAAAAGTTTTGTATTCAATAATCTAGACAATGTAGTTGATACAAAATACAAGCATTTATATGGCTTAATTAGGGTAAGTCTTAGGTTACTAGAAATTACTAAAAAGATTCCTACTAGAAAGGAAAAGCATACATTATATAAGGATAAATCAGTAAACAAACAAAAAGAATATCCTTCACAAAGGATAATACAAAAGTCAGAGGGTGGGATAAGTATCTACCTCTTAGTTAGGTGGTCTAAATAGGCATAATTTGCTGAGCAATGTTAAGCTAGTTGGATCAACTTCAAGTCGACAACTTTGCAGGTTAGGGGTTGGGGGAGCACTTGCTTTAGAAGTAAGGACTTAGCAACTTGGGTAAATTAGGTCGACTCGACAATAAGTCAGCTTGAGCTTGGACACCTGTCAGCTTAGATGTAGGCAAGTTTAGTGATTGACTGTGATTGGGCTTGGTGGTGTTAGTAGGTTCTTCTTCTACTACTTGTAAAATAGTGAACGGATTGTAGGAGCTCAAAAGATATACCAGGTCAGTTTGGAGGAACTTCTCTTCTTTTAAGGTTAGGCCCATTTGGATAGCTTGGTGGACTAGGGAGGCAAGTCCTTAGGCTTGAGAGCTTGTGATTGTCCTTGATTCTAATCATCCTAATACACATGAACTTTAAAAAGCGCAATTTATACCAATAAGTATATTGGATCGTGTATGTAGTAATAAAAAGAACTTGTGAGACCAAGTCGTATCCACAAGGACTGGAAACTAATTACTAGATTATATCAATTCCCTTCTAGCTAGCCAATTGAAACGAGATGTCTAAACAAATTAAAATAAAAAGAAATAAATTAACTAAAACACGAAAGTAACAAAAGAAGAAGTTTAGCAAGTCAATTGCATGGGATTTTGACTATGCTATCAGCTAATCAATTAACATATATTTCTAAAATGTGTTAAGACTAATTAGTTGGTTTTTAATTAGATTCACAAGGACTTACTTCCATTTCGAGTTGCTATTGTCCTAATTATAGAAGAAATGTCTATTTCAAGTAATTTATCTATAGTCTTCAGTTAAGTAGTAAATTTCTCTCACAAATATTACTACTCTAATTAATATTAAAATTCATGCATATTTCTTGCATTAAGTATGTGAATCTTAAAATTAATCTAGCAAGCATGTGTCCATGACAATAATTAAATTAATTTTAGTCTGATCTCATACGAACCATCCATTCCCTTTCAAGTTTTTCAAATTCTATTCACAAAAGTATTGTTGGCCAAACAATAAAATCATGAATCATAAAAACTGGATTATTAAAAATCACATGTCATATCTTAACATAGCACAAGATACACCATCACATAAGAATATTTGTTAAAAACTTAGCTCAACCTGCTCATTTATCAAAATAAAACTTTACTGGATATTCGGGTATAACTTATATGTATTGCCTAATGTTTGCATCAAAACATAAACAATCCTTTTGTTTTGTCATCTTCAAAATAGTATGATTCCCGACTTAGTATAGGTTTCATCCAAAAGTCACTGACTCTAACTCATACTCTTAGTATACATCCCCCTTAGTGTTAGGCTCTTCATGATGTTGTTAACTTAAGGATAAAATATTTTATCATAACCAGCACATTTAGCTTCACTTATACATTAGCTCAACCAAGCATTTATTATTAGTAACGCAGCATGCTATGCTCAAGCACGTGGCATGCATCGATATCGATATCCTATGTCCTTTCAATATCTTCATTCAGTTAGTTGACATAGTCGGACATCCGGATATAATGTCCAGGAACCTGGGGTAACAAAGAGCTGCCTAGGAGTAGGATCCCCAACTATGTTTTACAAAATTAGACTATACATTATAGTTTACCAAATTAGACTATCAAAATAGTCAAGATGTTCGGGCAATGAGAATCTATATGCTTCCAAAAACTAAGTTCATAAAGCTATGATTTTTCCTTGATCACTTGGAAGCCTCATTCTAAAAATTCTGACCCGTAAGTCCCTTTTTATGCCATGTCATGCTATGATATGCAATAACAACCAAGTATATCATTCACTACCATCATTATTTAAGTTTTATTTAACCTAATTACCTGAATTCTAATTTTTTAACTCTCCCTAATAGAGTTGTAGTATCTCACTTGAGTTAACAATCACTCAACTTTCCATGTTAGAACAATTATCCGTAAACACCACATCAACTCCTAACATAGTAGCATAACAGTTTAACTAAGATAAAGTTATCATCATTCAAAATCACCACATCAACATTCACCATAACAACATATCAGGTCACCCAAGATATAGCTATATCTAATCATAACAGCATCAAATAGCACGTAATGTTATGAGGAGCAATATATCTACTCTAAGCATGGGTTAAATCTACTTACCTAAGCTTAGTAATAACATAAAATCCTAAACTTCGTGACATGATCCTTCCTTACTTATCACACATAAGGAAAATATAAACACAGCCTTCAAATCAACTACTAGTAGAATCCAAACTCTTTTAAGTTTTCATTACCATGTTTTTAAGCTTTATTTGATCATATCTTACTCATTCCTTATCCAATGTTGGTAAACTTTATATTGTTACATGTTGTTTTAAGTACTATTAATATATCTTAAAAAACAAGATTGATCAATATAGTTATAAGCTCAAAAATACCCTTTCTCACTATTGACTCAATTGTGCGTTACTGTAACTCCGTAATAAACCTGAATAAACTTTAGTCTTAAACTAAAAACCTAAAAATCATACCTTCCAAACTTGTCTAGCAACCCTTAATATACCCCAAAGTTTTCATTTTTCATGAATTTGACAAATATTTTACTACTACTAATTACTATATTACATATTAAGCTAATATATAGGTTTTTATTAGGAAAATACACAATAAATAGTATACGAGCCCAATTAATTTCAAAAAAAGTCCTATAAGCTCACAAAAATATTTAGTTTAGTTATTGGCCATGAATAATACTAAACTAGCTATTATCTATTTTTACAAAAATAGCGGTTTTAGCTCGAAATTACGAAAAATTAGAGAAAATGAAAAGAATATATAAGTGTGAGATAAAAACTAAGTGTTCTAAACATCATTACAAACTTCCAAAAGTTAGAATACATAGGGCTTATACATTGATTTTGTCATAAACTAATTAACCCAACAAAACAACAAAATTGCTAGTTTTATCCAAAATAATTATAATAAATAGCAAACTTCCTTATTTTAAAAAATTCTTATTACTAAAACTAAATCTATATATTAAGTCTATTATATACCAAAATTGAGCTTGAAACAACATCATCTAATATTTATAAAAATTAATTAAAAATCATCTAAATAGAACATTTTCTTAAGGATCATATATTTTCACTAATTATCTAATTGAAATAAAATTACTACATTAATCTACACATAAAATAACCTCATAAAAAAAATTTTCCAAATTTTTCTAAGCTTATTTAATATGTTTTTAAAAAATTAGAATCTTACTGGTAGAAAATAAAGCAAGTCAAACCGCCACCTTGCAACTACCCTTTAGCTACTGCACCTTGTCGAACCACCTCCTCAAGTGGTGTTTTCTTTGACACTAAATAGCCATCACGATAGAACACCTACAACCCTTTGAATTAGCTTGATCGGATTTCATCCCTAATTTTCCCCTATTTTTCCTTTTTTTTTTCACTTTTTCCCTGATTTTCTTATGCGATTTTTCTAGTGTTTCTAAATTTCTAAAATAATGAAATGAAGTATAGAAAGCCTATTTATAGAGCTAGAGGAGTTTGCATGCCAAAAAAATAAATGATGTGTCATTTTCTAATTTTTACACCACATAAGTAGGTGCTATGTGTCTAATTAGTGCGAGTTAGTTGATGACTCATCCTTTCAAGTTGATTCCATGCTGCCACATTATATTTTTATAGGTTTGATGACTCACCAAGTCACTTGTAGATAATTACAACCATTTTTGCATTATTCTCCTTATATTTTATAATTTTATACTAATAATTATACATATTTAATACATATAATTTATATTCTATGTAAATACATGTATATTATTTATAATTCAACTTCATTAAGTATTTATATAAGTTAAATAGTTTATCTCTAATATCTCACTATATCTCAAAGCTCGAACTTTACATTTTCGATAATTATCAGTTTAATCGATAAATTAATGTTTTTATTAAATTAATCCTTTTATATAACTTATTTTAAGAAATTAACTTTATTATAATACTTTATTTATTAGTCAAATCCTAGGGTATTACATCACGACTAATTAAATAGTATCATATATTAGTCAAATCATCAAGCATGTTAAAATCCCATAATATAGATTTAGTTCATCACAATTGTAAAAGGTATACAAGAGAATTCAAGAAACACGTTGATAAATTCAAAGCAAAGGAATAGAAGAACTTGAATAATGTTTTGGAGTACAATATCGTCTTCTAATCCTATCTTGAACTTCTTGTGTCATGTGACTCTAAATAAAAGCCTATAAAGAGTAAAAAAAAAAAAAATTGAAGTACAATACACTCGTTCGTAATCTCTCCACAGAAACTCTCAATATATAATTTCTCTCCATCTTCTCCTCTTCCTCAATTCATGTCATCCTCTATCTATATTGAAATTTTTGGTCGCTTGATACATGAATTTTTCGGTTGCATGTGGAATTGATATGGGCTTGGATTTGACATATTATCAATTGTCAAATTTCTTACTATGATCAATTTCTTGACACAATAGAGATGGCTTCTACTAATCTGCAAGTGGCCTAGTGGCTATTGTTGCCTTGTATACTTCATTCACGTGGACATCATGATTGGCTTGCCTTTTTCAATTGACGGAGGGAAAAATTGCAATCGAACAAGTTGACTTTTCTTGATATTCATTGGACTTTGGCTTTACAATATTGCATGGACATGTGTAATCCACTTGCATGTAGTTATTAGCATATCTACCTTGAAATCATGCTGATATTGGTGAAGTCTTGAAATTGCAAATTCAAATCCTTGAAGCTCCAATGTCCCAAATGTGATAAAAATTTGAGAATGAACTTCATTTACGTCTGGACCGATGAGCTTTGATTTAGGCTTCAATTTCTCATATATTTTTGTACTTGTAATTGATTGTGTGTGTCTTTTTTGATTCCATACATTTTACCTATTACAAGTATAAAAATATAAACATTAAAATTATAACGGTTTATAATTTGGATAAAAATATATCAACATAATATAAACCATTTAAATCCAATATCCAATCCTTTTTTTAACCATATTGACCCAACTTGTGTGTAACTTTTATTTTCTTGTTAATAAAACAATAAAAATGCTATAAGTTACACAAAATCGTAGGATTTAAAAGAGAATAAGTGTGTAAAAATACACATTTATCACATCCCCTCTAGATTGTTCGAGATTTAGGATCAAATCTTAGTCAAATTCAGATGACTCATCATCAAGGAAATATGGGTGAAGACCAACAATTTTGATGGTGTCAAAGGCTCCATATTCTTTTAGGCAAGTCTACCATGTAGGCATTGGGGTTGATCTTTTTGATTACCTTGAAAGGTCAATCTGCTCTATAGGTTATTAGGTTAGGGAATCGATCTTTGTTGAGGTGAACCCACACCAAGTCACTAGGTTAGTACTCTCTAGTTTTTCTTCCTTGGCCTTTCTTTTCGAGCTTGAAAGCAGCTTAGTTCAAATGGTCCATTACCTTTTGGTGCATTACTCGAATAGCTTATGCCATATTTATAACGACCCAATCGAAACTCCTCTTATCAAGATATTGTCCATTTTATCAAGGAATGCCATACGGTTTTATCCCTTGGTGTAGCAACTTCCCAAAAGGTTACCCATCTTAGGATTGACCTAGTACGAGCATGCTTAACTTCATAGTTCCAACATGCTCTAAGCCACTACACCAAAAGGCACCTCAATAATTAAAGTTTCTCCTTCAACATTTAAGGGGTATTATAATCCACCCCTCTTATAAAACTGATGTCCTTATCAATTTCGTTACACAAGTCCAAGACCATCATCAGGCAAGGACTTCGCCCTTCCAACTGGTCGACTACTTTGATACCACCTGTGATGACTCAACCAAAACTTCTCCAATCAAGGTATTGCCCACTTTAGTGTAGAACGCTACATAGTTTTGTCTCCCGGTATAGTAGCTTCCTAGGGGGTCACCTAACCTAGGATTAACTTCGAAGTTTCAACGTGCTCCAAACTACAATACCAAAAGGTGTCTCCATGATTAAAGTTTCTTCTCCTAGCATTTAAGGGGTATTACACTTTCTATAGCTTGTTGATTCTCAAGGTAATTGGGTTAGGGGATTAGGTTAAGTGGAAGCTCATGATTATAACCATATGCTACCTCACATGGCAACTTTTCGATGATACTATGGGCAATTCTATTGTAGGCAAACTCTATCCATCTATTTGCGGGTAGCAGGATGTACTGAATAACAGCTTGGTCCTTAGTTACTTCCAAAGGGAATGCCCATGCCCATTATGAGCACTACTCTCTTGATTTCTAAGAGTTCCTTGAACACGAGAGTCTAATATTGCCTATTACTTTTAATATATATTGCACTTTAACTACTACTTGAACATCACCATTAAAGATCAACATTGTTGTAAACTAACAGAAACCACATACTCTCTCTTATGAGTACCGAAATAAGGAAAAACAAAGCACTAACTTCTACAACTCGGACTACTACTCCAACACTCACTACACTTACTTACAACTTCTTTAATACTCTCAAGTCTCAATCCACTAACGATACATGACACACTATAGTATAACACTCAAGAACAAGAAAATACTAGAAACTTACACAAACATAGCCAAGCTTTGATACCAAGATGATATAAGCAATGATCATGGGTGAACACACAACTGAAAATATCATACAAACTAAGGGTAGGTCCAAACAGTAAGATGGCTTGAAAGGAAGAGTGGAAGGTTGAAGGTTGAGCAAGGATTCTCGCGTATCGACATAGGATACGATGCACTAATGCCTTACATGAACTCAAGCTACACTTACTATGACACACAAATGTAACCGGAGGTCACCTACCACTAGTCCACACTTAAATGACCTAAATAAGAGTAAGAAGAGTAAGTAAGGGAATACTTAGCTCAAAAAGACAAAGTTATGTATTCAATAATCTAGATAATGTCATTGATACAAAATATAGGTATTTATATGGCTTAATTAGGGTAAATCTTAGGTTACTAGAAATCACTAAAAAGATTTCTACTAGAAAAGGAAAAACACACATTATACAAGGACAAATTAGTGGATAAACAAAAAAGAATATCCTTCACAAAGGATAATGGATGTTAGAGGGTGGGACATGTGTCCACCTCTCAGTTAGGTAATCTACATAGGCACAGTTTGCTAAGCTGGTTGGGTCAACTTCAGGTTGGTAGCTTAACAGGTTAGAGGTCAAGGGAGCACTTACTTTGAAGTGGAAATTGGAAGCTCAAGCACATCAAGTCAGCTTAGCAATAGGTTAGCTTGAGCTCAGACACCTATCAACTCCAATGTAGGTGAGTTCAGTGATCGACTCTGATTGGGTTCAGCAACGTCAGTGGGTTCTTCTTGTTCTACTTGCACAATAGTGAACGGATTGAGAGAGCTTGAAAGATATACTAGGTCAGCATAAATGAACATCTCTTCTTTTGGGGTTAGGTCCATTTGGATAGCTCAACAAACTAGATAAGCCAGTCCTCGAGCTCGAGATCTTGTGATCAGTCCCTAATTCCTATAAAGCTATGTCATCATAATGTGCATCATAGTCAGGGACAAACTTAACCCAACAATTAAGTTGAAACAAAGGAGTAGAAGGAATACTAAAAGATAGTTCCTTCCCCTTCCCTTATCTCCTTGCTCTCTCCTTCTCATTTTTCTTTATAACAGTAGGAATAAAAGCATAAAATAGTTATTCTACTCCCCACTATTAGCTTTACATAAACAAGCCATTAGTATAATTAGATAAGAACCTAGACCATTAACTATTTGATGGTTACGAACCTCTACATGTGTAAACGAATACCACAAGAAATAAAATTATTGATAAGTTTAATAGTTTCTAAATCACCTAAAGAGATAACTCCCAAAATTGCATTAACATTCAACTTTAGTGAATCTATTCATCATAAACCATAACCTTATGTAGGTAAATAAAGCTTAATAAACTAAGAAATAACTTATAAAAATAAATCTACTAGGAAACTAAAATACTAGGTGCCTATCCAACAAAGGCAACTAGTAAATAGGAAAACTAAAAGGAAAATTTGAACAAAATCTCTCCAGTCTATAAAAGTTGTCAATTGGTTTGTGGATACGATCAACCTAATTTATCATTCACCATGTTTAATTGATTTACTTGTATTCTAATCAACTTAATTCTCACCCTTGAACTTAATCTAGTACCTGGTGGACCATGTTAACCTTTTGCTGAACCTAGTAAACCTGATTAGGTTCCTTGTCAACTAGGTCCTTTATTGACTTCATTGGTTAACCCTTTCCACAAGTTGTCAACTTAATTGAATGTCTTTGGCTCTTGAGTATGCACAATGGCATTAGTCAAGGCTAACACAATTCCTTTAATTGCAACATTACCATCATGATTCCAGATTCGTGTCATACCCACTTTCCTTAAAAAAAATTTTCCTCGAATCATTACCATCTTGATTATCCTCATGTTCACAATAGAGTTGAAATATCCTTGTATAATGCTAGGAAAAGCAATGCTAGACTTGTTAGCTTTTGAATAAGCCTCCCAATATCAAGGCACAATTACTAGCCTACTTACATAAAGTACTCTTAAGCATACTCATTTGGCTTTTCTCACTTTTAATCACTCTTTTCGTTGACCCCCTCATTTTTGAATGCTCGTGATCTTGCTTTTCTATGCTTTTTTGTGTCTTTTGCTTTAATGGATTCTCTCTCTTTCTTTTTTGCGTTTTCTTAAGTCTTAAATCTAATGGTTTAGAAGCATAATGTATCACATACACCTTATATTCCGAAAGGTGCATAATGGCTCCCCTATTATGCTTCTCGAATGCTTAAGTCCAATTACGTCTAAACATAAATCAATTAAAAAAGAGATATCCAATCAAGTAGGTTTTTTCTTTCCTTTTCTTTTGTTGTACACTCAACAAATGATTAATCTAGTTAAGGAAAATAAGTATTTTTGCAAAAGGAAAAAGTATTTACAAAAGGGAAAGTTGATATAGAAGGGAAGGAAATTTATGATATTTTATTTTGGAAAATCTTACATGTTGGCCCACTTTTAGAAAACTAGAAACTTGGAATAGAATGAATTTTTCTCTACAATTTAGCTCGATAATAAATAAATTTGTTCTCTTGTTCTTGCTCATATTCTATCTTCTTCTTTACTTTTTCTTCATCACATCTAATCTTCATTCTTTTGCTATATAGCAAATCTTTAAGGCCTTAATATAGAAATAGCCATTGATTCATACTAATGTTTGTTAAGATTTTCCTTTTCCTTCATTAGGTAATAGCCATTGTGAATTGTGATAGCTATTGCTTCCATCAATAACTCTTTTATTCTTCTTAAAAGTAATATTCTTCAACATTTGCTTTCATAAATATATCCTTGTCTATTGCTTGTAATTAGCCATTACATAATCAATAATGCATTCCAACGCTTTCCCAAGTTATCTCTTTGAATATGGAATCCTTAATATCCTAATAAATGTGAAATTCTAAGGATAAAAACTTTTCCATAAATATTTAGTTAATGTATTATCTAAATACATTTAACTCGCAATGTTAGCTCTTCAGTCTATAAATATACTTATTTTGTTTTGAGCTTCTGCTTCACTTGTTCTTCTACTTTTGCTATTGTCTTGATTTAGCTTTAGCTTCTATTTCTAGTTCCTATCTCGATTCTAGTTCCTGTTCTACTCCTGGCTTTGCTTCTAACTTTGATTTTGGTTTTAGTTTTGCTTTATCTCTGAGCTTCTTTCGATTGTATAGAACTTCTTTGCAAAACTTGAGCATTATAACATATTATTAATTGCATGCTAGATAAAACTATTAGTAAACTCAATATCATGTTTCATTATCATTGACATATCTTTGGGATAATGTTCTTTCCTTTTTGTAATGATGCATATAATAATTTTTTATCTTTAACAAGATACTCTTATGCTCCCCTTAAATGATGATCATAGAAAAATTATTTATCACTTGTTTCTCTCATTTTTTGCTATCATAAAAATTGAAAACATTTTTCTTAAGAAAAGTTAAAAGAATAATAATATAAGCACTTTAAAGTAACAAGTCTCATATAAGCACTTTTTTAATAGAGTATATAGAAAATATCAAAATATAAGGAATATTCTTACAAAATATTGAAATTTGCAACTTTTTCCGTAACATCAAACCATATTCAAACAATAAATGCTTGATTCTTGCAATGATAGATATAATAAGTATGAATATGAAAACATTGATTTCCTTTTCAAGAAAACAATAGATTCAAATATCAGAAGCATTTCTTTTCTTTAAAAAAAAAATAATCATACTTCTCTCCCCCTTTAGAATTATCTTTCAAAAGCTGAGCTTCTCCTCAAGATCTATTACCAACTAATATTATTTAAAAAAGAAAAAAGAAACTTAGATACCAATTAAATTCATTTAATAAAGAATTATGAGAGCAAATAAATAAGAGGGATGAGAAAAGTATATTGTCTACTAAAAAAATAAGGTTAAAGAGATTGCACCAAATCATAATTTTTCCCTTGTTATCAACCTAATGATTTTACTGATTGGGAGTCATCTCCATTCAAATTTTGCCCCAAGTACCTACAAGACCTCAAAAATGATTTATTCTTGGGAAAATAGACAAGTTTGGATTCTTTAAAATTCAAGCTCATAACGTAAATTTTATTAATACCTTTTATTGTTAATAGGCACTATCATTCTACATTATTCCAATTTAATTTGAGGTTCTTTTTGTTTTCACAAAAGAATTTGGAAGTTTTGTCATTTTCAAAGCCAAAATCGCTTTTGCAACCATTTCATTTCTAACCAACCATCAAATTATTAAGCTTCTTTTCACTCTTATAAAACTTACTAAAAGTATGTATTGATCATGTGGAGACCAACAAGGATGTATGGAGTCGGATTGACTTAGGCTTCAACTCCTACTTGTAGATTCCTACAAAAAAGCCTCATGTAGGCAAGGCTATGGGGCCTTCCAATGCTTAAGTCAGCAAGAAGGACCAGGAAAAGGGGAGATGAGCACTAGAGACCTAGAGGGCTATACTCACCTAGAATGTGTTCATGTAAGTGATGAAGGTCTAACTTCTACTCTTTAAGGAGAGGGAGAAGAAGAAGTCTTTGAGAGAGAAAGAGAGAAGGGATTTTCCATGACGAGATCTAATTTCCCTTACTTGTTGGTGCCCGGTACCTTTTATGTGATTTACCTAGATACATAACGATCAAGGGTTTACTCATACTAGTCGCCAACAGACATTGCATTCCACGATAAATGATAGAGCTTCACTATGGGCAACATGTTATGGCTGACCAAGCCACCAATTTGCAAGTCATTTATCTAGCAAGAGTAGAGGTACCAAGCGTACCAATCGTATTGCGGATGTCAGACAATTATAATGGGTTGTAGGGGGTAAAGACAAAAGTTGAGCCGAGATGCCAAGCAAGGGGTTAGCTGATGCTCGATGGAATGAGTTGAGCCTCAAGCTTGCCCTAGACGATCATTGGCTTGATGTTCAAGGGCTGATCTTACTCGGATAGTTGTTATTTGGCTTACTAGACAAGTCACGGTATGAAAGGTTGGCTTACCCTTAGTTTGCCTTCTTTGTTGACATAAGCTCATGGACTCCCTAGAGGTCCGTGGCATGATACATGAGCTCGTTGTTTGCTTGGGTGCCTATTCGGTACTCCATATGATAGGCTTCACTTGTTAGGCCATGGTTCGAGCGAGAATTGAGTATTAACACTTGTCCCCCTACTTTCATCAATGCTCGAGGCATAAGGAGAGTAATCCAAGCAATATGAGTGGACCAAAGCCTATCCCCCAACTAGTGGACTAGTTCTGCTACTTGGGTTGTAGCAAACCAATTTCCCACACATTGTGTTACTACTTCATTGATACGACTGTTGTACTATTTGATGTGTCATGATGGCCATCCTCAGGAAATGTAACGTACATTAATGGTCTATGAAGAACGATTGTGCACGTAAGATGATCCATTATCAAGCTACATCATGGATTCGTGTGCGATGATTAATCGAGACCCTTAGCTGAAGGAGTGGGGTACGTGGATAGTTGAGATTTAGGGCATGTCTTATCATAGGTTTGTATTTCAAAAGTAAAGAACCATTCGTCATCTCCCCTTGCTTGTCTATATAAAGGGAAGCTTATGGTGTACCTAGGAGCTCAATTATTACAAGGACTTATTAAGGTAGAATTGAACTAAAATGGGTCCTTCGAGATATCGAAAAAAATTAGAGGGAAATGGTCCATAATCGAACAAGAGTAGCTAATGTAAAGTTGATTGAAGGATGTGACTCACCAACGAACACAACACAACTTGACACCTCACTTGATATGACGCATAAGTTGATGTCAAGGTCCACCCAGCACTAATCCTAAGCTACTCGGCAAGATTAGATAAGAGTGTAAGGGGTATGGACTTCGAGAGGGTTGTCTCATAAAAACAGAGTATTTAGTATTAAGATCTAAGTTATCTCCGGCTTACAAGAAAAAAGGACTATTTATAGTAAGTCCCTAAGGTAGCATTACAAATAAAGAAATTGCCAAAAAGTATTTACAAAAGGAGATTCCTAGTACATATGAAAAGGGTAAAATGGATAACAAACCAAAGATGGAAAAGTAGTTAAATGTCAGACGCGATAGACAACTGGTAGTGCAACATTGGACCTATATGAATATTCTTTGAGCACAGCAGATGGGAAAGGTTAAAATGTTGTGGTACTAAAGGGGCCGGGACGAGAGAGATGGTGGTATGCTGAAAGAAAACTACTCGGTCATTTAGGTGAGTCTCTCGTCACTCAGCGAGTGATTCTCGACAGTAGTTGGTCGGAATACTTAGCACAGGGTCTTCGGTAAGGGAATGGTTAGCATCATTACTACCGAGTGTATAGATCAGTATATGACATTGTGGGGAGCTTAAGGAGTTCACCCACCTTTCTTCAGTATACAGTTTCTCGTCATCAGTAGGTTGCTAAGAGAGAATACTTCGAGAAAGGGATTAGAGGCCTCGGAGGCGCGCGCGAGTAATGGGACTACTGATCGGCAGTGCATCAGTTCCCTAGGGTTATTGAAGATTTTCCCTCAAATCTTGGCCTTCGTCATCATCGGGTACATATGGAGTTAAGTTGACGACGTTAAATGTGGTGGATATGCCAAAACCTTAAGGTAACTCAATCTCATAGGCGTTGTCGTTAGGTGCCTCAGGATCTTATAGGGTCCATCCGCTTTAGGTGATAGTTTGTTTGTTCTCTTGCTAGGGAAGCATTCTTTGCTAAGATGGATCCAGACAAGGTCCTTAGGAGCATAAATGATTCATTTCCTTTCATGACTTCCCATTTCCCTCTATCAAGCTACAGTTTTGGTCAATTGCTCAGCAATTCTTTGGTGTAACTTGTGAAACTCCTTGGTATGCTGCAAGTCGGATTGACTCTCCCCTTATGTTGATGGATTGTTAACTAAGTCCAAGGGTAGGTTTGGGTTAAGTCCATAAACAACCTCAAATGGTGATGTTCTAGTAGAGCTATGAGTTGAGTGATTGTAGGTAAATTCAATGATGGGTAGGCATAAATCTTAGTCACAAGAGTTCTTTCCAACAGTAGCACGTAAGAGACTACCGACGATTCTATTAACTACTTCAGTTTGGCCATCTGTATGAAGGTAGCAAGAGGTACTGAACAGGAGCTTAGTGCCGAGTTTCCTCCATAGGGTTTTCCAAAAGAAGCTCGTGAATTTCGAATCACGGTTAGACACAATACTTCTCGACACTCCATGTAGTTGTACAATTTCCTATAAAAAGAGGTTAACGATGAATAAAGCATCATTAGTCCTGTGGCAAGGAATGAAGTAGTCTATCTTGCTAAACTGATCGACCACTACCATGATCAAATCATGTCTTCTCAGCATATGGGGAAGGTTGAGCATGAAATCCATGCTTATATCGATCCATGGCTGCTCAGGAATTGGCAGGGGCGTGTATTCCTCATAGGGCTCTCTCCTCCCTTTAGCATACTTACACACCTTGTACCCTTCAAGTATTCAATGCACATCCCTCATCATCCTAGGCCAATAAAAATGCTCCTTCAATATTTCAATCATTCTCTTTCCCTTAAAATGGCTAGCTAGACCCCCAGTATGAGCTTCTCGAACCAGTAGCTCCTTTGTAGAACCACTTGGCATGCACATCTACTTACCCTTCATCAAGAACCCCTCACTTAAGTGGAATCCGTCCACAGCTGCTCTATCATTGCACTTGGCTACTAAAGGCCTAAAATGTGGGTCATGCTCATATTGATCAAGTAGAGTGCCAAATCCAAGCACTTTAGCTTTCAATGTCGTGATGAGGGTATGACGACGAGAAAGTGCATCAGCCAATGTATTAGTGCTTCTCTTCTTATACCTGATGACATAGTAAAAGGTCTCCAGAAACTTGACCCACTTGGAATTACACCGAGAAAGCTTTTGCTACCCGTGAAGATGCCTAAGAGATTCATGATCAGAATAGATGATGAATTCTCTTAACAACAGGTAATGCTGCCGATTCTGGAGTGTACAAATAAGGGCATAGAACTCCTTATCATAGGCTGAGTAATTCAAGGTAGTACCTCAAAGTTTTTTGCTAAAGTAGGCAATAGGTCGGCACTCCTGCATAAGTACAACACTAATGTCAACACTAGAAGCATCACATTTAACGTTAAAAACCTTCTCGAAATCTAGTAAGGCAAGTACTGGAGCAAACATCAGCTTACACTTCAAATCTTCAAAACTCTTCTAAGCCTTTTTTATCTAGTTAAACTCAATGTTCTTTTTGGTAAATTCAGTCAACGACACAGTTATGGAGCTGAAGTCCCGGATAAATCTTTGATAGAACGAGGCTAGGCCATGGAAACTCCTGACTTCGGCTGCACTTGTTAGCATAGGCCACTCATTAATAGCCTTAACCTTTTCCTCATCAATGCAAACTCCACTTCCTGAAATGACATATTCGAGGAATACAATCTCGCTCTAACAAAATGTACATTTCTTTAGGTTATCGAATAATTTCTCGATACGAAGTATTTTAAACAAATGTTTGATATGAACAAGAACGTTGGCACTGTAGACCAGAATATCGTCAAAATAAACCATAACGCATTTGCCTATCGATGCTCAAAGCACATGATTCATGAGTCGCATGAATGTACTCGGCACATTAGTTAAACCAAATGGCATAACTATCCACTCAAATAGACCATCCCAAGTCTTAAAGGCTATTTTCCATTCATCTCCCAGTTTCATTCGTATTTGACAATAGCCACTCTTTAGATCTATTTTTGAAAAGATGCATGCACCATGCAACTCATCAAGTATGTCATCCAACCGCAAGATTGGGTATCAGTATTTGACATTAATCTTGTTGATGGCATGACTATCAATACACATCCTCCATGATCCATCCTTCTTTGGTATTAGTACGGCTGGGACAGCATATGGACTCATGCTTTTATGAACATATCCACAATCCACCAACTCATCAACTTGCTTTTTCAACTTAGTTGTCTATTCAGGATTGAGTCTATAGGCAGGTCGATTTGGTAGGGCTGCTTTAGGTCGAAGATCAATGCAATGCTCAATTCTTCACAAGGGAGGTAATCCTTTCAGCATCTCGGATGGAAATAGGTCAGCAAATTCCTAAAGGAGTTACAACACTTCGGCAGGTAAGTTCTCAACCTCTCTAACCTCTAGGAGTCTCTTGACTAAGAGGAGTACATAGTCCTAGAGTTTGACCTCTTGTGCAAACTAAGCTTGAGAAATTGCTAAGGAATTCCATTGCAAAGATCTCGTAACCTTTTCCTGGGCTTCTTGCACTTCCTTAAGACTCATCGGCATTAATATAACTTTCTTCTCGTCCTTTTGAAACATGTAGGTGTTTCTGTACTTATCGTGTAACACCCTTAAATCAAATAGCCATGGTCAGCCAAGTAATATGTAGGATGCACACATGGGCAGGATGTCACATAGCACCTCGTCCTTGTATCTATCATTAATAGTAATCGGCACTCTAACTTGCTTGGAAACATATAATCCTCTTCTTTCATTCATTTAGTGAATCTTGTACGACTTGGGGTGTGGCAGAGTTAGCAATTTCATGGCCTTAACTACCCCTTATGTGATGACGTTGGTACAGCTCCCTTTGTCAATGATCACAATGCATAGCTTGCCATTCACCTGGCAATTTGTATGAAAGAGGTTCTCTCTCTACTCATTCTCATTAGCTACCAGAGTATTGAGAGATCACCGAATAACAAAGCAATACTCGGCACCGCCCTCAAGGGGTATCTTGACTCTCGAATCTTCCTCAAATTCTTCTAGCATCTAATCGGTTGCCACTTCTTCCTCTCCTTTACTCTCACTTTCTACTTCAAACTAAGGCTTATCTCCCTTGATGGTCATGACTCAGCGATTCAGACATTGACTAGCCATATGTCCATAGCCAAGGCACTTAAAACATTTGATTTCTCAAGTTTTCTGTCTTGAGCTTTGACCCTAGTCTCTTCGGACCTCAAGTTCCTCGGTCTGCTCTTACCTCGACCCTCGTTTGGTCGGCTCGGCATGTGACCTCGGTGTTTAACCTCAGATCTATTTGATACCCTGTCACTCCCTACTCAACTCGGTAAGCCATTCCTACTCGACATCATCATTCTGTTACTCGGCATTCGGCTAGCCTGGTTCCGGCATTGCCTTTCAACTCTTTAGGTTACATGGATGGTTTCATCTAGAGTTGTAAGGCTCTGCAATTCCACGATGTGACCAATCTTGGCTTAAAGTCTCGAGATAAACCATGCTATAGTTCGAGTCTCAAGCTCTTCAACATCACATCGTATCATGAGCAACTAAAACTCTTGGACATAGTCGTCTACGGATCTATTACCTTACCTCAACTCTTGGAGTTGTCGAAAGGTGTCTTGCTCGTAGTGTTCGAGAATGAACCTATTTCTTAGAACTCTTTTCATCTCGTTCCATGTTCGGACTTTGCGTTGGGCCCTCAAACGAACATTCAATAGCTTTTTCCACCACATTGCCGCATACATAGAAAATTCTAACGTGGCCACCCTAATGTGAACAGTATCTTCGTAGTTATAGAAGTCGAATATCTTTTTGATCTTCTCTTCCTAGTTAAGGTAGTCATTAGCACCACCAGACCCGTTAAAGTTCGGAATCTATACTTTAAGATGCTCGGCACCTCTTGGCGCTCTGAACTCACGCTCATCCATCCCATCATACTAGTCTTCTTCCTCTTCGTACTTTTCACTTTGTCAAACTCTAACCTTCTTCTCGTGACTCTATCAGCATGTCATGGTAGTGCTTAGTTTACAGGAGAGGCTTTCGGAGCTTGCTCGTTCATCTGCCTCCTCAACCTATCTCTCGTTTCTCGACCCTGCTCAGTTACTCTTTGATGCGGTCTAGCCTTTAAGACCCTATTTATTGAGACAACTATGTTGGCCACAATAGCAACAAGATTCTATATTTGCTCATCAGTAGTATGTGGTGTTTGTTGGCTAACTCGACCGTGACCATGAGCATCACTCTCGACATCATGAATCTCTCCCTGTACATTAGGGTTTAACATTCTCAATACAAGCTTCAGCAAGCATATGTCATACAAATGCTTTCTACATACAAATATCTCGAACAATAGACACAGCAGACTAACACTACACAACTCTCGATCTTAACCTCAAGCCCTGATACCAGGAATATATGGTATACCTAGGAGCTCAATTATCATTAGGACTTACCGGGGCAAAATTGAATTGAAATGGATCCTTTAAGATATCGAAGAAAATTATAGGGAAACGGTCCACAATCGAACAAGAGTAGCTGACGTGGAGTTGATCGGAGGATGTGACTCACCAACGAACATAACACGACTTAACACTTCACTTGATATGATGCATAAGTTGGTGTCAAGGTTCACCCGGCACTAATCCTGAGCTACTCGGCAAGATTAGATAAGAGTGTAAGGGGTATGGACTTGGAGAGGGTTATCTCACAAGAACAGAGTATTCAATATTAAGATTTAAGTTATCTCCGGCTTACAAGAAAAAAGGACTATTTATAGTAAGTTCCTAAGGCAGCATTACAAATAAAGAAATTACAATAAAGTATTTACAAAAAAGGGATTCCTACTACATACGAAAAGGGTAAAATGGACAACAAACCAAAGATGGAAAAGTAGTTAAATGTTAGACACAGTGGATAGTTGGCAGTACAGCATAAGACCTGTACGAATATTCTCTAAGCACAATAGGCGGGAAGGGTCAAAATGTTGCGGCACTAAAAGGGCCGAGACAAAAGAGATGGTGGTATACCGAGAGAAAACTACTGGGCCGTTTAAGTGAGTCTCTCATCACTCAGTAAGTAATTCTCGGCAACAGTTGGTCGGAATACTCGGCATAGGGTCCTCGACAAGGGAATGGTCGGCATCATTACTACTGAGTGTACAGATCAATGTATGACAATGTGGGGGAGCTCAAGGAGTTCAACCACCTTCTTCGATGTATAGTTTCTTGTCATCAGTAGGTTGTCAAGAGAGAATTCTTCGAGAGAGGGATTGGTGGCCTCGAAGGTGCACACGAGTAATGGGACCGCTGACTGGTAGTGCATTAGCTTGGATGTTCATTTTTCATTGATGTGACCATTGTACTACTTAATGTATCATGATGGCTGTCCTTAGGAAATGTAACGTGCATTAATGGTCTACGAAGAATGGCTATATACGTAGGAAGATCTATTGTCAGGCCACATCATGGATTCATGTGTGATGATCAGTCGGGACCCTTAGCTAAAGGAGTAAGGCACGTAGATAGTCGAGATTTAGGGCATACCTTGTTGTACCTTCGTGTTTCGAGAGTAAAGAAACCTTTTGCCATCTGCCCTTATTTTTCTATATAAAGGGAGGCTTGGATGTTCATTTTTCACTTCGCTTTGCTCACTTGGGGGAAACTCTACCAAAATCTTGACTCGTTAGTTAACCATTCTTTCTTGTTTGTTTCTCATTTATGTTGATCTCTTGTAATGGTCGATCAAAGCACAACTTATAGTTAGGGTGAGTCCTCCCATCCTTCTATTTTAAGGGAGGTGAACGAGGACTGTGATAGCTCATCCCATACAAGGGGTGGTAGCCCTACTCCTCCCAAAACAATAGCGATGGTAGTGGTGGTGAGAAGACAAGAAGATTTGGTAATACTTTCTTAGGAGGAGAGGATAGAGTACGCATAAGGATTTCCCCTTAACATGTACCCACCAAATGGCAAAGAAGGCAAAGTTAGCCAATTGTTGCAAATGACATGTGCGAACAAACATGCGTATGATTGTGTTTCATACATAGTAAGTGAGAAAAAACTAAGATTAGTCCGTTAGGTGGTAAAAGCGGTGCTTGGGTGGTAAGTCGAGGAGCCCTTAGATGGGCAGCGGACATATAACATAAGGGATGCTCAATCATTTGCCATGTATACAAAGCCGTTCATACTTGGTCTATGGCTTCCTTTTTTAGAATTCTTGCTAGAGTTCTTCCGGTATTTCAAGGTTTCACCGGGTATTTTGAATACAAACACATGGATTCAGTTACTTACTTTCAAAGCATTATATATTTGGGAGTTGTGACAATTGACTATGCAACTTTTCTGGCACTTCTTTGTAAGGAGGTTAGGTGATGGTTGGGTTTACATTGCTACTCGAGGTATGAAGTTGAATATTATTGATAAGCCTCCAAATAAGGTAGAAGGAATTCTTTTATTGTATTGGTGCTTTTGAGCCTCTTGATTTTTCGATGGAGCGAAGATGGCTCATTAAGGGTAAGAAGTTAAAGGGCTTAGGCGATGAAGACTTGATGGTTAGCATCAAGCTACAAAATTTGGCAAGCTAGAAAAAGTTAAGGCCCTTTGTCGATATGTGAGAAATATAAGAATGGGGCATCTTTGTTTGCGATGGAGATAAGTGCTTGTTGTGCTTAACCGAAGAAGATTGGTTAGTAGTCCGCTGCACCGCATCACCTTGCTGTTAGAGTGGGGGACATCAAGCTACTCATCCTCGGCATAGTAAGTCTTTTATCTTTCTTTTAGTATGTTTTTCTATTTAGTTCGCCTGTTCTTTTGCAACTTCTGAGTTAATGTCGAAGAAGCTAAGGATGAAGTTGCTAACCATGCAAAATAGGCGGCTCAAGAGTGTTGCGAGGCTCAAGAAGAGAAGGCGGTTCAAGCAAGAAGTAGAAGGGGAGAGTTCATGTTGCCCCCTCAAAAAAGTTTAAGAAGAAGTGGGGAAGGTAGTAGACCTTTCTCGAAGTTGTGCAATAAGGAGGTAGCAATGTGCCAATGGGATTGCCTTTGGGTACTTTAGTGGTAGGCTTAGAAGCAGTTGGTGGGGGTATGGTTCCAAAGGTTTCAACTGGGGCTGTTGTAGCCAAGTCGAACCCTATGGTGACAGGTGCTCCTATCAAGCAAGCTCAGAGTGGACCCTTAAAGCTGTCTCTACAATAGCCACCGAGATTCCTAATGATGAGTATGTTGAACCTTTGGTTCACCAAGGTAGGCAAACAGCTCACTCAAAGCCAACAAATCAACTCGCTTAGAGGTTTGAGCAGCTATAAGCACGTTTTGGGCAGCTTACCGTAGGTTAAAACAAATTGGAGGCCTCAATGGTAATGCTAAAGAGGTGCAATGAGGTAAGCTACTTAGGCATTGTTGTTGAATTTCTTTCTTTTAGCTCGATTACCAACTACGCATCATGTTTGTAGTTATACAGCTTGCTAAACTTCATTCTAGCATATAACCGCTCAGTTCTTCTATTGAAGGGGAATGAGGTGAGGATTAACATAAAGAGGCTCTAGAAGGAACTAGTGGAGGAAAAGAAAGTATGTAGCAACTTAGCTACAATATCAGTGATCTAAAGCATTATCATAGGGAGCTCCTTAGTTAGGTGGATCGGCTAAAGGACGAGCTATAGAAGAGTGAAGAATCCAACAAAGTCACAGAGGGTAGAATGGCTGTCGAGTTGAGAACCAAAGAGGAGGAACTTAAGAAGGTACGAGCTGACTTCAGTAAGAGGGAAGCTAAGCCGTTGAGTGGCAAGGGGTTATCAGCTAAGGTCAAACATGATATCTTCATCGAAACCTTAGAGGACCCCCTGATCGAGAAAGCCGTCACCAAGGCTAGTTTTGCAATGGCAGAAGAGGTAAGGAAACAAATTCGACATAATATACTTGATGCAAACTTATACTTTTGGCATTGGCTTGATGACCCCGAGGTTGTAGCTAGAAGTGGGCCAGGTGGTGAGTCGTCTAGTAACTCATTAGGAACTTCTAACAATGGCTCAAATGCAGACCTTAAGGAAGGAGATGGTGATAGCAAGTTTAGGTAGGAGCCAAAGTGGCAACAAGGGCTGCAATAAGAACAATAATAGCAACAGCAAGTTGAGGATGCTTAAGAGTGTCTTCGAATTTTTTGTTAATTTCCTATAGTTAGCGTGGGCAATGCATGCCCGTTTTTGCACTTGTGTATTTTTCCTTTAACTAAGGGTCGAGATGCCAACATCCGTTTATGTGATTGCTTGAACCTTAAATAAATGAATGGAGTTTCATTAATGGTCTCTGATCTTGTACTTATATTTCTCTTGGTCGTTGCTTCTTGCTTTTATATTGTGTCTATGTGCTAAAACTCCATCTTTTTTTTGTCTAAGTCTTTTCTATCAAGGAGGATGTTTGTCAAGCAAGGTTTCATATCTTGTTGCCTTGTGAGATTAGTCGAAACCTATATTCCGTAGTAAGTGTTCTATGCTTGCTAGTTAATTACTCCATATAGACCTACTCATTTTCCCATGTGCCATCACCTCACACTTACCCTTGATTTTTGTCTAAGTGTTCTCATCTTACAATAATATTATTTGCAAGCCAATGCCCTTATTCACTTGAGCAGATCATGACCCTTCAGGTTCTCATAGGGGCTTAACGTCGAGCGATGACAAGCCTATGAGAGCGTATCTTATGATGATGTCATGGGATCTCCTTGGTAGAGGAATTTTGGTAGGGTGAATCTCTTACTAACATACGCTACCTATTCTATAAAGTTCATTTTGAGTATCGTAAGCTTGTGGTAGGTGGAATGCCTCAAGTAAGGTACCTTTCTAGAAGATATTTAATGATTGTACAGCTCGTCATTAAATCTACAAGCATAGCTTCAGTTGCTAATGATTTAAGGTTGCGCAGTGATTAACACTTACACGGTTAAGGATGTCTCACAGCCTCTATATAAAGGGTACGTAGGTCCTTACCACACCATTTACCTAAACAACTTTAGTAGGGCATACTCAAGAGCAAACATGAGTATGTCCAAAGCAATAATGTTGAGAGATACGGTGTTAGAGTTAGGGAGATGCTTTCCATCGGCCTCTTCCATCATGTTGTGATTGTGAGGCATGGATAGTTGCTCGAAGGTGGTTGTTGGATCTTGAGTTATGATCGGGAGGTGTACATGGCCTCTAGGTCCTCTCCTCATTCTATCCCAATGATGTTGGGTAAAAGAAGGGGGCTTAGGTGTGACCTACTACTTAAATGTTGTGGCTTCATTGTAAGGCCACTCATTTATACGAGTGTTAGGCAATCTTTTAAGAACACTATCCCAGATGACCCCTAGTAAACAACGACAACTGCGGTGACTACGATGATATAAGGGGTTTTTTCTCTACCCTTACGTAAGGATTGAGGGGTTCGTGGGAATCCTCCGCTTCACGAGTCCTCTAGTCTATTCTGGGTGAAGCATCGACCTTACTTTGTCACCAGTAGGGCTTAAATAGCTTGATACTTTGGGTGAAGTAGTTAGATCGGCCGTCCTCATAATTGCTTCTATGGAAGAGAGGCTTTAGAAGGTGGAGTGGGGACCTTCACTTGGAGGTTGAACATCAATGGGAGCTCTATAAATTGGAGCTCAACCATGCAGGACTTGAGGGATGTAGTCACAACGCGAAAGCTAGCTGAGTCAAAGTTAAGACAAGCTCCTCTTAAGGAAGAGTTTCTAGAGTAAGGAATTAAGTTAGAGTTGAGAATAGTTGATCAAGCAAAGTGAGTAGTTGTAATATAGGAGGCATTTGTATACTGTTGTATCATTTAGTTTTCTTCTTTGATGTAATCAAACTCAATATGCTAACCTGTTAAACTTTTTCTCTGTTTGATTTGTGAAATAAAACCTTGCTTCCCTTCAACTTTCGTTGTCTAATGTGACTTTAATTTGTGTTTAATAACTGCTATGACAGGCTTTTACTTAGATGCGTGTTTAAGGTTTAGAGATCAACTTGCGTTTGAGGGCACGAGGCAGGTTAATGCCTAGGTGGAGTGGCCACATTGCTAATGTAGGAACTAACTTAGAAAGAACTAGGGATGAGGATCGACCCAAGGTTAGGAGCTCGGTGTAAATTAGTGCCCGATGGTGGTGCTCACATCGTCAGTATAGAGACTAACTTGAGTTAATCTTGGGAATAAAAATCAAACCAAGGTTAGGAGCTCAATGTAGATCAATGCCTAGTAGAGGTGCTTGTGTTATTAATGTAAAGACTAACTTAAGCAATGCTTAAGGATAAAAATCAACCTAAGGTTAGAGGTTCAACATAAATCGATGCCTAAGATAGGTATTTGCATCGTCAATGTAGGGATTGACTTGGGCTAAGCTTGGGAATGAAAATCAACCTAAGATCGGGAGCTTAACGTAAATCGACACCCAAAATAGGTACCTACATCATTAGTGTAAGGACTGACTTAGGCTAAGCTTAGGGATGAAAATCAACCCAAGGTTGTAGGCTTGATGTAATCGATACCCAAGATAGGTACCCATATCATTAGTATTGGGACAAATTTAGGCTAAGTTTGGAGATGAAAATTGACCCAAGGTTGGTGACTCGATGTAAATTGATGCCAAAGACTGGTGCTCACGTCGCCAATGTAAGGACTGACTTGTACTAAGCTTAGGGATGAAAATCGACCTAAGGTTGAGGGCTCGATGTAAATCAATGCCCAAGATAGGTGGCCACATCGTTAGTATAAGGACTAACTTAAGCTAAGTTTAAGGATGAAGGTCGACCTAAGATGAGAGGCTTGAGAGAGGGAGCAGAGCAAATGCTAGAAACTTCATTAATTCATTGCATTCAATCATGATTACAAATGCTTTTGATTCTCGTTGCTACAGTTAAAGGGAGTAAAGTCTTAGATTATGGGCATTCCATGCCTTGGGGGTTGGTTGTCCTTCTAGTTTCTCAAGCTTGTAAGCACCTTTTCCTACATCATTAACCACACGCAGAAGGTCCTCCCAATTGAGGATAAGCTTGCTTTGCCCTTTTTTGGAGCCAGTAGCCTCTAACTTTCTATGCTCTTAGTCACCAGGGTGAAAAACCATATGTCAGACACTATGGTTGTAATATCGAATGACTTTTTGCTAGTAGACCACTATACGTGCTCGCACAACATCACAAACTACATTGATAATATCGAGACTCTCCTATAGGGCCATGTAATTAGTTTTCATGTCAAAGTGTTATATCCTGCTAGTAGGTAATTCTACTTAATTGGGAAGACAACTTCAGCCCTGAACACGAAGTAGAATGGGGTCTCTCTTGTCGAGGTCCTATGCATTGTGAGATAACCCCAAAGTATATTAAGGAGCTCATGGCCCACCCACCTCTTGCTCATTCCACCCTTTTCTTAAGACTATTGAGAATCATTTTGTTGATGGTTTCAACCTAGTTGTTGGTTTGATCATGGGCCACTGATGTGTGGTGTAACCTAAAGTTATGCTTGTTGTAGAAGTTTTTAAACGATCGTTATTGAATTGCTTACCATTGTTAGTGATCAACCTATACGGTGCTACAAAGTGGGATAGCATGTAGGTGAGGATGAATCCTTCGATAGCTCGGGTTATGATGATCGCAACTGCCAATACCTCTACCCACTTAGTGAAGTAATCCACTATAAGCAAGATGAATTGTCGACCCGCTGAAGCTTTTTAGAAGGGGCTAAAGATGTCTAATCCCTATAACACAAATGGCCATAGGCTTATCAAGGGGTGTAACTCTGAATTAGGGGCGTAAGTGATCGGCATATGCTTTTAATAGGAGTGATACCTTTAGATCATAGTCTTGGCGTCCTCTTTCATCGTAAGCTAAAGTAACCTAGCCTCAATGCTCGAAGGTATGGTGCTTGCAATTGGATATGATTGCTGGAAATTCCCACATGAAGCTCTCTAAGGACCCAAATGCTCTCTTTTATTTAGAAGCATTTGAGGAGCAAAGTACTGTGTCCTCATCTATAGAGTACATAATAAATTGATGTATAGTTGCTTGCAGCATAAGCTAGCTTCTTTACCTCAGCTCACTCTTCAAGTAACACTCCAATCTTGAGGTATTGCACAAGGGAGTCCATCCAAGAGGGTTCTAGCGCTATTTCTATCATTTCAGCGACCTATTGTTCTTATACCTTTGTACTTCTTTAAAGAAGTTACTGTATGAAGAGTAGCTTATTGTAATCATGTGATATAGGGATGGCAAATGAAGATATCCTAGATAGTTTGCCTGCTTCTACTTTTTTTACTTAGCAAATTTTGTTGACTTCCCAAGAAGCAAATTCCACGAGAAAGGTTTGCAATAAATGCAAGTACTTAGCCATCGTTTCACCCTTAGTCCCCTTGACTTGTTGTACAACTAGCGTAAAGCTTGAGTGTGTGCTAAGTTTTTCTACTCTGATATCTTTGGCAATCTTTAGGCCAGTGATTATTGCCTCATATTCAACTTCATTATTGCTCGTTAAGAAACCAAACTTCAAGACATAAAGTATCTTAGTTCCATGCGAGCCTTATAACGTGATACCAGCCCCACTTCTACACCCTTTCCCCCTTCCTAATGGAAGAGCCATCGGCATGGAGTAT
Organism: Lumnitzera littorea; assembly: GCA_024138015.1. Lineage (NCBI taxonomy): Eukaryota > Viridiplantae > Streptophyta > Magnoliopsida > Myrtales > Combretaceae > Lumnitzera > Lumnitzera littorea. The sequence continues at coordinate 74,261,383 of JAMXBB010000012.1, read as the reverse complement.
CCAAAAGGGTATGGTGAGCTCTAGCTGAAGCTCGTCCTCTCCAGTGTATTCTACTATGAAGTCTATGAGAACCTGTGCTTTCATCGCTTGTCTCAAACAAAATTGAACTCTGTAAACACTAAGCTTAAGGGAGTACTTCATCATTCGGCCTAAAGTGTTGGGCCTTTGCAAAGCAATTCTGAGTGGTACGTCCGTTAGTATGATAACTAGATGCGATTGAAAGTAGGGCTTAAGCTTACGAGCAACGATAACAATCGCAAGGGCAAACTTTTCTATCTTGGTGTATTGAAGCTTAGACCCTTGGAGAATATGGCTAACATGGTAAACTGGTCAATGGTCATGGCTATTGCTATAACAAAGGATATGTAGACTTTGCCTTCGAGAGCCATCTAAATTTGGTTATATCCGAAGTAGGCATCCATAAAACTGAGAAGTACATGACCTGCTATTGAGTTAATGAGCTAATCTATGTATGGTAGGAGGAAATAGTCCTTTGGACATGCATTGTTGAGATCAGTGAAATCAATGCACATGCACCATTTTCCATTTAATTTCTTGACAAGCACCATGTTGGTGAGCTAAGTGGGATACTTCTCATGTCGAATGAAGCCTACGCGAAGCAGTTTCTATACTTCCTCCTCGATTGCAGCCTGTTGTTCGAGTATGACATGACGCTTCTTTTACTTAATAGGTCGGATCATAGGATTGACATTGAGGTGATAAGTTACCTCGGGTATGCAAATGATCCTTGGAGTATCTTCTAATGTGGATGCAACAAAACATCTAAGTTCTGCTAAAGGAACTTTGTTAATTCAAACTTGTCTTTGTTTGGCAGTTTGGCCTTTATTTTGGTTATCATTCCAAGGGCATTGGAAATCTAAACTTTGAGTGTCTTTTCTGCAGGCTCACCACATTGTGTCAAAGTGGGGTGGGGTTTGTGGACTCAATGTTCATGACATTATTTTTGGATTGTGCTTTAAGGTAGAGCATCTTACTTAAAGCCTGATCGCCTCTAGCCTCACCAACTCCAATAGGGGTCATAAACTTTACTTTAAGGCACTTTTGGCTGATTAGCATGTCAAACTTTGGTATGCTTGGTCTACTGAGTATAGTACAATACGATGACCATATGTTAACAACAACAAAGTCTATTAATTGGGTAGCTATGTGTTCACCATCACCTAATCAAACAAGCAAGGTGATGACCCCCTTTGTAGGTACTGGTCTGCTACCTCCAAACCTTATGAGACAGTATTTGTACGATAAAGAGGCTCATTAAGTTGTTCTTTCATTTGCTCAAAGACACTATAAAAGAGTATGTCTATTGAATTCCTACTATCGATGAATGTCTTTAGTATGTCGAACTACCCAATTTCAAATTTATGATGAGCGCGTCATTGTGGGATAAGTTGATTGCCTACTCTTCTTCGTTGATGAAGGTTACTATTGTGTTAGTCTTCAGTTTCTTTCTTCTAACAATATGCACCTCATGCTTTAGTATGAAGGTAGTGTCACCTAAAAGGAGGCTAAGTCCACTAAATATGGTGTTGACCTAACAGTGTCGTCCCCTTTGGTTCTATTCATCCTTAGGGGGATTGGCCTGTTGATGATGGGGTTGTTGGTTATCCATCCAACGGTACTGGGTGAGTCGCTAGATTTAGTTTTCATCATCTGCAACTAAATGATCAATGTGGCCTTTGTGGACAAGGCCTTCAACTGCATTCTTAAGGTGGTGGCATTTGTCAGTATTATGTCCATGCACTCTATAGTAATCACAATAATTTCCTAAGTTTACAGCCTATGGATTCTCGCAAATGCTAGGTGATCTCGAGAGTTTCTCTTAGACCTCATACATGATTTCACTAAGTGGTCAGATTAAGGGTGTGTATAAGTTATAGTCGTGGAACTTATTCCTTTGCTTTTCACACTTTTCTAGTGCATAGGGTCGCGATCTGGAGTCACGAGGTCCCAAATGATCCTTTGCGAACATGCAAGTGTTATTTTCTACCTTGAAATGAGCCTTAATAACGTCCTCTTAAGCTATGTATTTCTTAGCAACGTTCATAGACTCATCTAAGGATTCAGGCTTATCTAAGGACACTGTGTTTAAGAGCCATACGTTTGGATCTATGCCTATTAAGAGTGTTTGTAGGGTTATTCCTATGTTTAGCTTAGAAAATTGCAATTTCACTCAATTGAAGTGCACAAAATATGTTCGCAAGATTTCATTGGGGCCTTGCTTGACATTATAAAGGATGGAGGAATCTTCTCGAAGGACTTGAGAGCTGAGGAAATATTGTTAGAACCCACTTCGTAGGTCATCGAATGAAGTGATGAAGACCTTAGGTAGGGTATTAAACTAGAGCAAGGTGGCTTTCGCAAGCATACTAAGAAAAGCCTTGCATATGATGGCATCTTAAAGGTTGTGAAGGCTCATTATTGTCCAAAAGTAGATAAAGTGATCATCTGGATCGATAGTTCCATCGTAAGTATTATGATGTGGTAGTCTCACGTCTGTAAAGAGCATTTGTTTGAGGATTGAGGAGATGAATGGGCTCTTTGTCAACATGGAGCATAATGCTCATGCAAACGACTCACCCTCTTCTAATCTTATACACCAAAACCACAATGGATATGCTCATTGGGCTTGTTCATGTCTTTGTAGTCTTTTGGCAATGGCCTTAGTGATAGACTATCAACTACTTTACTTATCGTGTGCGCTTCCCTTCCACATGGGTTTTGTTGTAGTTACGGTTCAGGCATTCACATGGATCTTCATACAATTGCTAATCGTGCTAAATATGGTCACGTAAGCGCCTTGAGCGCATGTTGCATTGGTCGTCATTTTTGCTTGGCTATGAGGAGTCAATAGTTGCCTCTTCATTTGGGCCTTTTTGAGATGCGTTTTTTAGTAATGTTACATCTTTGTGCAAAACTATAATAGATTCATGGTATTTTCTATTTTCTTCCAACATTTGCTAGAAAGTATCTTGAGCTCCTAAACTTCGTTAATTTCATTTTAAGGTAGAAGAGGTTGATTACCTTTGCCTTGTTGGGAGATATTGGTGTCCTCAACATGGGAAGCTTGCAAGTTACTGTTTTTGCTTTTTGCCATGTTATCATAGTGGCCTAAAACAGTAGGCACCAAAATGTTGATTGTATGGAGAACAATGATGATGTGTAGACTCAAATGGACTAGGGCTTCACCTCCTACTTCTTGATACACAAAAAAGCCTACTATAGGCAAAGCTACAGGGATCCTCCAACGCTCAAGTCAACAAAGAGGACCGAAAAAGGGGGAAACAAGCACTAGAGACCTAAAGGGTTGTGCTTGCGTAAAGTGTCTTCATGTATCTAATGGGGGTTTAACTTCTACTGTCTAAGGAGAGGGAGCAAAAGAAGTCTTTGACAAAAAGAGAGAGAAAGAAGGGATTTTCCAAGACTAGATCTAACTATCCTTACTTCTTGACGCTTGGTGCCACTAGACATGTGGCAATTGGGGGTTCGCTCATATTAGTTGTCGACAAACAGTGTATTCTGCAATAGATGACAAAGCTTCACTACAAGCAGCATGTCGTAGCTAACTAAGCCACCAAATCTGCAACTTAGTAATTTGGTAGGGGCAGAGGTACAAGGTACGTAATCGTACTACGAATGTTAGACACTTATTAATGAATTGCAATGGATTGTAGGTGTTGAAGACAAAAGTCAAGCGAAGGGTCAACTGATACTTGATGGAACGAGTTGAGCCTTAAGCTTACCCTAAACAATCGTTGGCTCAATGGTCGGGGACTAGTCTTACTCAGATAATTGTTATTTAGCTTGCCAGAAAATTCGCAATACGAAGGGGTAACTCACCCCTAGTTCGTCTTCTTCGTTGGTGTGAGCTCATAGGCTCGTGAGAAGGTCGTACCACAACATGTTAGCTCACTATTCGCTTGAGTACCTTCTCGGTGCACCTTATGATAAGCTTCACTTGTTAGCTTTGGTTTAGGAGAGAATCAAGTATCAATGGTATTTTTTACAAAACTAGAAAATTCATCAAGTCTTATCTCCAATTATTTCGTTTCTTCTATAAAAGGAAAAAAAAAACAATGTTTCCTTTTAACAAAACTCCCTTTTCTCCAAAAAGAACTTCCTTTTCCTTTCTTAAAACATTATTTGCTTTAACAAGAAATAGATTTTTTTTCTTTAATTTTTTAAATCCTTTCTCATCTTTTAATTTTTCAATCTCTTTTTCCAGTTTAGAAATCTTCTTTTAACAAAGCAACTAATAGTCTTTCTAGTCCTTCACAAAATCACTATCAAATTCAAAACATGAACTTATCTCATTATTGACCATCAAGCAAAGATTTGATTCTTCCACTTCTTCCAAATTTTTGAATTTAGTATCCGACAAATCATCAACCTTACAAGTTTCTTCATATACTACACTTAGAGTCTCCCACATATTTATGCTAGTTTCATATGAAGAAATTAAGTTGAATTCAAAAGGTGATTAGCACACAACAAGATATATCTTGCCTTTGAATTGGTAGATGCAATTTTTTTCATATCTTCTCTTATTGTAATTGTATCTGGAATTACTTTACATCCATTTTTCATAATGATCCATGCTTCTTAATTTATTGTCTGAATATGTGTTTTCATCGTACATTTCCATAGAGTGAAATTGGTACCATCAAAATAAGGAGCATCATTCAATATATGACTGTTTTCCATTTGATCCCTTTAAAAAGAAATGAAAAAGAAAAAAATTGATAAAATGGATATGATCTTATGCTTAAGGGTTTATACTTTCTTGAAAAAGAACAACTGCTCTAATACTAATTGTTAGTTCCAACTAAACAATGAAGATGGAGAAATTGAATTGATTATTTTATAAAATTAAAGATTCTTCACAAAATTATAAGTCAATCTCTTTATCCTAGCTCCATGTTAAGGAATTAGCTTATCTACACCAGTGTATTTCACTGATTGAGAAAATCAATAAGGGTACAAACACTAATCTACTTTACATCATAAACCTCTAAGGATTACATAGATCTATAGATTCTATTTTGCCCCACCTCACACGCTATACCTAGAAGTACATAGGAACTACAAAATTTATTGCACAACTTTTCCAAATAGTCTCACACCACTTATAAGAGAGTAAGCAAATTACTTCAAGGAATACAATCAAATTTTCTCCACAATTTAGCATAATAATTGAAATTCTAGACTAGGAACCTAGGAGGAGGAAAGGGGTGAATTTTCCTCTACAATAATTGATGGCAATGAACAAAAGTCATGAATATATTAGCTTATGAAAGTAGTAAAACAATTAAATAAATTGTGGAAAATAAATGGAGCAAGGTTCAAGAAGATTGAACAAATGATTTATAGGGTTCCTCCTTATTAATAAGTCCTTTCTTTTAGTCCTCATTAGGGAATTGGCTTATCCACACCAGCATATTTCACCATTTGAGAAAATCACTAAGGGTATAAACACCTATCTACTCAACCTCACAAACCTCTTAGGATTACACAAACAATTCTTAGCTACCTTATAACTCTCTACCTAAGACTACATAGGAACTATAGAATCTATCCTACAACATTTGCAATTAGTCTCACACCACTTGTAAGAGAGTAAAGCATATCACTGCAAGGAATATAATGATTTTTCCTCTACAATTTAACACAATAATTGAAATTCTCGACTAGGTACCCATTTTTTAGGTAAGGAGAGGATGAGTTGGGTTTAATTGCAATTTAATGCAAGTTATCAATTTTTGAACAAAATTAACAAATAAATAAAATAAAAAATGAATGAGCAAATAAATAAAATTTTGTAAATTTTAATTATAGGGATGGAGAAAATCAAGCCTAGAGAGAATGTGGAGTTTAAGCCATCTCCTACTTTCTATAAATTCAACATCTACCTCCAAATAAGGACCTTAAGCTTCACTTTATCAATCATAACCACTAATTGCACAAGGGCCTATGTAAGTTCTTACACTTTGTTAAGACTCTATAGGGAGCCTAGTAGGATTATCTAAAATTTTTATATCATATGTGCACCCATGATACGAAAATAGCTTTACAAGTCAGAAATTGTAAGACTCTAAATAATTTATCACTAAGATTTTTGAATTTTTAATTAATTAAAAAATTGTAAAATATAAATAATTTTGGATATCTAATATTCCACAGTTCCTCAGACTCTCAAAGCATCGGTATCCCCTACTAAACAATAAGATCAGATAGTAAAAACCTAAAATTTACACTTAATGAAATTATAAAATCTAAATATAAGTGTAGTATTTACATTTAAAGTCTCAAACAAGCTATACAATCTATCTTTAGTTCTAACCTCTAAAACATCTCAATACTTCCTCTTAATGCTCGGCTCTTAACCCATACCCGATTATCTATTGACCTGCACAAAAAATATATTAGGGAGGAAGCTATACAAGCTTAGTGAGTTATCCCTCATACTATACTAGTAAGCAGGTTATCAAACAATTTATTATCAAACATATGAATGCATGAACAAGGAATATGCCAAGCAATATATACAGTTGACCAGTGCTGTATATAACATTGGATTTAATGCCTTCCGAAGTAAGGGTTATAGATTCATCGACACCAATCACAACCAAGTTTTAGCACCTAGGTTTTTAACCATATAATTAAAATTCTGTATTTCATAAAATATATTTTCCATCTTCAAAATCCCGTAGTACACAAATTCCAAATCTAGCAGTAAGGTAGCCCCTGCAGTCCACACTCACACCCTATAGTAGAGGTCTCTAAACTCTACCCTCAGCCAAATGGTTGGTGTTTCCAATACTTAGTAAGCTCGTGAGCTAAGGTAAGGTTATGCTGTACGAGTGCACCATACTAAAACACTTTAATTCAATATATAGAAATAACCCTCATAAGACCTCTCTTTACCTCAACGTGAGGTGACGGTCAGAATAAGTAATACAATGCATGGTTGATGCATGACCCTTTTAATTTAGGATAAACCAAATATAATTAAGTCAAATTATTGGGCGATTGGTCAATATCAGCAAACTATTCAAATCATGGAACAGTTAACATATAACCAAATCTTCAATTATCATATTTAATAATATATTGCACAATAATCAACCAATATCAAACACATACATAACTTGAACCCCCATGCATCAAGTCATTAATATTTAATTTAGGTGTACTAACTACAAGCACAAAACAAGTATAAAGTTAGCAAGAATACTCACTTGATCAAAGTCGATATGAATCCTAGTGGTCAGTAAGTCACTTGCCCTCTCGATAAATAGAAATGAGAGAAACTTAATGAGTAGCTAGATGTAATGCTAGATAATCTAACTAGCTTACTATTTATCTTATAATTCCCATCCTACTTAAGTATCATATCACTTGTGATTTTTTCATTTTACCTTTTATCTTTACATTCTTATAGTAGATTCTTATTAAGTTCAAATGTGCTTCTTTAGTGATAAAGTTTTATTAATCTTTTCAACGTTATTTTATATTACTTAACTTATTTACCGTAATGTTTAAAAAATATTATCTTATCGTATACGTAATGGTATCCAACTTAATCATATAAGTAATAGTATTTAAATTAATAACATTATATGGGTTCAGATTTTCTTGTTTTTTTATAAGTTTTATATTAGTATATTGTTATATTAAATTTAATTGCAATTTCCATGTATAACAAGATAATTAGTAGTTAAGTTAGATAAAATAATTAAGTTAGTTAAAGTAATAGAACTAGATGGAAATATTGAAATCGTATATTTAAATAACTAAAAACTTTAACTCAATTATGTTATAGTATTATCCTGAGATTATATTGTATATGTATCTATACTTATGTTCAATTTATTCTCCATAAATATATGATTTTATCTTATTATTATCAGTATTATTATTATTATTATTATTATCATCATCCCCATCATCATCATTACTATTTTATACTAACATATATCATTATTTCATATATAAGTAGATTTTCTTCAAAACACTTTGACTGTTAAGTGTGTGTGTATGTATAACACTCTAAGTAATAGTGTTTAGTTATTCTTCATTTAATTGAGGTTTTATCTTAATTATTTATTTGTAAGATCTTATCATTTAAATAATGTAATCAATTTACCTATATCCCTTGATTTTCTCTAAATTGTAAATTGTGTATAGTTTTTTTTTTATTCTAATTCCAATATTTATAAATTTATAATCGATTTTTATCGTTTCCGAACATACATTCACGTAACGGAGTCCGTTTTGAATGTTAAGACTCGCGTTTTTCATTACGGGTCTAAAGCATTATGAATTTAGTTATTTTGATCTAAATAATTTTATTTATCAATTTTAGGCTTTTCTTTATTATGTTATGGTTTGCTCAATTTCAAATTTTTTATATATTTTTGAAATATTTTATTTTTTATTCTATTTTATATTGATTTCACTATTTTTCATTTTTAAGCTTAATTTACCAATTTTATTAATTTTTCTTATTATTGTAGTTTTCTTAATTAATTAATTATTATTATTTTCTAATTAATTTTTAAATTTTTTGTTTAACTAAATATTTTGGGAAAAGTGTTAATGTGGCATTCTCTTATTTGTCNGTGTTAATTTGTGTTAGTTGTAACAAATTGAAGAATCTTCTAGGAGTCTTAGGTCTTCAAGGCTAAAAGGATGGAAAAAGGAAAGAAAAAGAAAAAAGGAAAGGAAAAGATCATTAAATGCCATGAAAAAGACATGTGGACTTTTGGTCAACATTGAAATATTAATATAATAATTACATTATGTACATATAACAAATATAATTTAATAAAAGAAAATAAAATAAAAGGAAATAAATAGGATAAGGAAAATAAGGACATGAATAAATATAGCAAATTTTTGAATTTTCTTTAAATATTTCTAATATTATAAATAATATTTAGAACAATATATATTATAATTATAAAGAAAATTATAAGTTATAAAATTAATATTTACTATATAATACATAAATAACAAATGAGTAATAGAATTAAGTTTAAATAATTAAATTCATATAACATTAATTTATTTATATATATAAAGTTATTAACAATTATAAATTAATTTAGTGCTCTTAAGTTAATTAGCATTTAGAAGTTATCTCTATTTGTTATTTAGCGATTTTACATGATTAGGGTTTCGATTGATATTTTAGGGTTTTTCTCACTAAGATAGTTTAGGGTATTGATTAAGTTCGGAGTCAATCTCTCATATTTACACTTACATAGGATTTAGAGTTTTCATAAACGATTAAGGTTTTTATCAAGTTCGGATCAATCTCTTATAATTATATATTTTTAAGGTTTAGGGTTTTGTATACGATTAGGATTTTTCATACTTGTTTTAAATTTAAAATTTTAATCAGTTTTAAACTTATGTGTTTTGTTAATTTAAGGAAATCATCTACAGTACTTCAGTTTGATTCTATACTGAAAAGGCTAGATTTGCAGGATTTATACACTGTCGATTACAAGTGTAGTACATGTTCTCAATAGAATTTACAAGTAAATTTTAGATAGTTGATGGATCGATTGGGCCCTTACATCATATTTTCTTACTAAAGGAAGAACCCTTTTTTATTTTAGGTCTAACTTTCCTTTAGGTGACTTAGATCTTGAATACTTCTTAAGCACCTTTGGTTGAGTTTCACCTTAGGCATCTCCTATACTTTCTAGACCTCTTTCTTTAAGGCTTAGATTGTGGGTTTCTTGCATTCCTACCATTAGCAACCTATACAAGACACAAATACTTATAGGTTCTAATTAGGGTTACGGTTAACTAGGACCATGCATTATTGTCCCTTATTCATAATCATGATATAGTTTGTTGATCGGGCAATTTGTGCTTTCACTTAGTCAAGGAAATCCATATCAATTAGTAACCCATAAACATCTAAAAGGATTACCTCTAATTTCACCTTCCTTTTCTACTGAACCACCATAAGCTAAACATCTTGGGTCATACCTCTTGTCATGCGTAGAATAATCTCAAACCACGCGTGTGGCACTAAACACTCTCCAAAAACTCTTATAGAGAAGCTAAGTCAACCATCCTAGCAAACACTCAAGACGATACATACACTTGAGAGAGAAAGCAAAAGAAAGAATTTCTGCAAGCAGGTGAATATTTCTTAAATGTATTGGTTAATTTTATATATGAGAGGAGAACTCCATCATAACAAAAGGCCTCTACAAATGGACAACCAAGATTATTCTAATTTGATAGCTATTATAGAAACTTGCCTAACCTATACTAACTACCCCTTCCTACTAAGGTTCAACATATTCAGACAATTCCAAAACATCACTAAATATAAATCCTTGATTATGGGCTTTTACATATAGCAAAACTCTATGTATAAATACAAAAAATGGAAATGAGCTTAGGAAAAAGCCCATGACACTAGCCTTCATGACTATTCTCATTTAGGTAACAGTGTTTGCAATAGAGTTAGAGGTTGTACTAGTGTTTACAACAAAACTCTTTTCAATTCTTATGGCAATTGATATGGTAATTCTAGTGTAAGCTCTCATCATCATGCTTAATTAAGAATTTCTTGCAATTGTGCACGCAGTAGTGCAAATATGCAAGATCAAGTCACAAGTGTTTGTTTCCGAGATACTCACAATAAGGATTGATATTCTTAGATCAATGACAAGTCATTTAGATTAGTTGAAGATGTCAGCTTTCATGAAGACATTGATGTAGTTCTAATGTAAATGCTTCTTGAATAGCATTACTAGTGCTTTATGATGATTCAATTTGGTGCTATGCTAACGCAACTTCTAATACACCACTTAGTTGTGATGGTGATTAAAATGCAAAGTAGAAGTTGAGGTCCAAGAAGTAACGGCAACTTACGACAAGGTCGACAAAAACATTTGATTCCGTAAAGAAGAAGAAAAAGAAGAAGAAAAGATTGGAGTAGAGAAAGAATAGTTAAAGGAGATTTTCACAAGTGAACACCTACGACATGATCTTTCAGAGGCACCTCGCTTGTTCTTGACCAACAAAGGTGGTTCACATGGTTCACATAACTCAAGTCCTATTACTATCATTAGTTCGCTAATGTTTGCCTATCATAATCAGCAGGGGAATTGTAACCATTTGCTTTCACTAAAAAAACTCCAACAAGTTGGGAAAGAAGAGCTTAGCAACTTCACTTTACTATAAAAGGAGAACTTTCTTCGAAATACATCACCTTATCATCAATATCACCTCACTTTAACCACTTGTAGTAAAAGCAAAAGTTTATACCATAAACACCACCATACAAATGTCTCCTATTTTTTCGATAGGCAACAACCATGGTTTGCACTAACACCATTTCTATTATTTTGTTTGATATATTTTTTTTCAATGGTTAAGGTCTACAAGTGTAATGCCCCGGATCCGAAGGGCACCATAACCCGCCATATGTCCCCGCCTTTTTGAAACACATTAAGACTCTAAAACCAACTACAACCTCCATAATTACTAATAACAACTGCTTATCAAATACAAAACAACAAATCTCAAAATACATCAATTCGAGTGACTCATAGGCAAATCACGTTAGCTCCAAATAAACTAAATAGCTAGATCTTAATCTTTTATAACATAATAAGCTAACCACCTCTCATTCTTAACCCGAGGATAGCTATTTCCTACTTGTTACGAATTTGTGGAATCAACCTGTAACTATAAAAATAGAAGAGTAAGCTAAAGCTCAGTACGGGTATACAAACACATATGTATGCTAAGCCGAATCGTTCACATGCAGAAATGCAAATATAATAGGATAATACAAACAACAGTTTAATTATCTTACATTAGGCCAATAGAACAACAAAGGGGTGTTCATAACCACGCCACACTTGGTCTTTATCTACATATATAGGTAGATATAAATATACGATTTCCTTTAAGTCCTTTACACAAAAAATTCAGATTCCAGAACCTAATATTCTAATTGTATCATCCCATATGAAAGTCTACTAAGGAAACCTCGCACATGATCAGTGGTTACTCCTCTAGGAAACTGCTACTGTAGGCCCCTAGAGTAAGCGAGTCAACCATAACCAAGAAACCATTCTTTTAGGCCGAATATAGATTAGTCTAGTTAGATCCTTTCTAACCTAGTAAGCACAACTATACAAATAAGCATCACGTACCTAGAATCGCCTCACAATCAAAAACAGGACTCCAATCTCACAACCTAAACAAAAGCTCAAGACCTTAATAAAGGAAATCAAACACCATGAATCTAAAAGAAAAACAAGTAACATGTTAACCTTCAAGCACTTTATGACTAAGCTCTACCTAAAAGTTATCTATAAACCTATAATCTATCTAATCAAGATCCTGAAAGAAATCATCGAATTAAATGATAAATCTAAAATAGAAATAGAACATAATACGATTAAGTCGAAAAGTTGATATAACTAAATAAGATCGCTTATTTATAATAAATCATAAAGTACAATATTTATATATATATATATATTCATATAAAAGAAAATATAAAGTAAACACATTATTAGAGTATCAAAATATATAATTTACTAATCGATATAAAAATAAATGAATACGTATGTAGTCAGAAAATGTTATAGTTAGTAGAAATACGTAAGGAATGACATATTAATAATCGAAATCCAAAACGGATGTACTTTATAAATAATATAATATACTATATAATCATAATAACTATCATAATAAAAAAACTTAAATCGTAATGCTATCACTATTAATAATGAGGTATAACAATAATAAGATAGTAACGATATAAACTAAGTTGACACTTAGAATACATATATGATACGAGTATTAACGTACCGAATACCAAGCTAGAAAATAGTGACCCAATATCAAATATAACAGGAAATAGAAATCCAACTTCTTAAACTGACATATACATAGAATATGATAGAGTAAAAACAATTGACTTATTACTTAATTATTCATATATTAAGGATATAACATATAAAAGGAGAATATAAGTTAAACATATAATAATGATGTCAAAGTATAGGCTTACGAGCTAAAGTAATAAAATGATACGCATATTAGTAAGTAATACTTAAGTCTGTAAAAATACGTAAGGATAAACAGAAACAAAAATGGACATACTAATAATTACTATCATATGCCTCATAATAATAATAACCGTAATAGGAGTAATGTAATGATAATGGTTTCAATAATAATTTCAAGATATAACATAAAAGAATGGAATCACAAATAGCTAAACCGATAACTAAAATAATACATATATGATACAAGAATCACCATACTCTACATCTAACAAAATATAGCAACCCAACTCTACAATTATATATATATCCAATAATTTAAAAAGCAACACAAAATATAATAACAATTTTATATAAAATAATAGTTTAATAAATTAGATAATTCAATTTATAGAAGAATCTATTTGCTAGAAGAATAATTACTTCTTACCATAATTTAGGAAAATAAAAATAAAATAATATACTACGTATATTATGCCTAGAAATGATACTAAGTTAACTTGTGGAGTAAAATGCTGGAATGGGAACATGGGGTAGATACAAATAGATGCGAAATAGGAACTTATCAGACAAAAAAAATAAAGAAATTATATTTCGCATACTAGTATATTTAAATAATTAACAAAACTACATTACCAGAGTGATTCGAAACGTGTAGAAACAAAAACAAACCAAACCCAACTGAGAGTGTGAAAATGGATTTGCTAAGCTCGAAACCATGATAATGAAATGAATTGAGGGGTTTTGCACGTTGATAAGGGGGGAAAGGGTCAAGGGTGAAGTGGGGTCTAGTAGGGAAATTAGGGGTGATTAAGATAGGATAAGGGTTAAGAATTGGGAAAGGGGAATAGGGTTCGTGACTTAAGGGGTTGGGGAGAGAAGAGATAAGGGAAAGGGAAATTAGAAAAGGGAAGAAAGGAAGCAGGGGATAATCAAGAGAAGAGGGGGTAGTGTTTGTGAGAGGAGACAAAGAGAATGGGGAGGGAAAGAGATAGAACCAAGAGAAAAGAAAATGAAATTGTGGCAGTAAGAAAATAAGAAAAGTAGTATAAAGTTTTAGGGTAAGCTCTAGAACTTTCTAGAATGTAAGGTGGGGTGGGTTTATATTTGAAATAGAAAATTAAGAAATTAATTAAAATAAGAATATATGATATTTAGGAAAATATGTTATATATAAAAATATCGTAATATATATAATACTAATAAAATATTTAATCACCATATGTAAAATAAAATTTAATCTATTTACTCTATACGTAAAATAAAGGTTTTAGAATAATAAAATCGAAACCTTAAATTAGATATTTATTTTATATAATACACTTTAAATTAAGTTTGGAACTACTTGAAGATTAATAAACTAAAACGTTCCTTTACTATGATGCTCATTCTATGGACACTACTTAATTATTATTTTTACTTTTATTAGGGTGTTTCAATAAGTCTTGTGGTGATAGCAAGTATCACTCACCTTGAGGACATGGTTGGTTAGGGTTTATTGTTTTCTTTCGGTAGTTTTATTTTCTACATGTTAGTTGTAGATGAGTTATTGTATTGTTTTAAAATTCTTCTAGAAACATCAAGGTTTACTTAAGGGTAGTCATGGTCATGGAAGTTTAAGAAGCAAAAAGCTCTAGTTAGAAAAGTCAATCAAATATTTTGTAGAGTTTGTGTGTTCAAAAACCCAAATGCACATTTAAGAAGATTCATGTGAAACATGTACAATCAACATCGTTCAAAAACCTTCTATAAATGGATCATGTAATCGAGTTCTCATTTCAATTTGATGACTATGCATCGACATAGTCCTCCATGAAATTGTGCATCATAGCGTAAATTATGATGGTTATCACCCTTTGATAACTAACGCCCGCATTCTTCAGTCTAAATGAAATAATGGTGTAATAAAAGTTTCCCATCGAAGTTTGGAAGGGAATGTACTTTGCATCACCAATCGCCATCTTAATTTGATTACAACCGCTTAAATCATCCATAGATGAGAACAACTTGTGTCTTGCAGTTGCATTTACTAAAGTATCTAAGTTTGGTAATAAGAAATCATCTTTAAGGTAAGTCTTGTTCAAATCTCGAAAGTCTATACATACTCTTATTTGTCCATTCTTTCTTCTTACAAGGACGATGTTAGCAAGTCAAGCAGGGTGTTAAATTAGCTTTAGAAATCCAACTCATAATAACTTCTTGATCTCTTGCTTGATTTGAACTTTAATCTCAATATGAAAGATGCATTGGCTTTGCTTCACAAGTGTAACTCCCGATGCAATATTCCATCAATGCACTACAAGGCTAAAATCTAGTATTGGCATCTCTTTAAACATCCAAGCAAAAACAACTCTCTATTCCTTTAATAACTCAATAATATGAACTTCTTCTCATGTAGGTAGTGGAATATCAGATAGCTTAGCTATTGCAGTTTCACCCTCAACAAATTCATTAAAGTAAGCTGATTTAGTGAAGTACAATTCATGTTGCTCAAAAGGACTTTTGGTAGCTAGAAATGAATACATTTTTTCCTTTCTAATGACTCTTGATGCATTGGTGTAATATTAATGGGGTTAGACTGTGATCATGCAACTACTTTCTACCTATAAGTAAGTGGCATTAGACTGACGCATCAATCATATGAAAAGTGACAATGCTATGGATAAGTCCAACCTTCAAATAGACATTAACATACCTTATGAATTCTGCAAGAGCATGGCTAAAGCCATTTTTCGAGATAAGTTGTTTAACCAAATGATGCATCGTTCAATGAACATCCTCTTAATAAGACAATTGTTGAACACACTTTTCGCATACAAGGGGTGATTGTGATTTAGATTTTTCACACATATATCCACATTAGTAAATAAGATTACATCCTCATATGCTGTAGCCATCTTCTTTACAAGTTGCATTGTACTACACTTCAAGTATTGACCCTTAAAGATCTACATAAGTATAGTCGCTATCGTAAGCCGTAGTTTCTCATTAAACCACAACAGATCCAAAAAGTCCATGAAATTAGCAATATTCAACAATGTCGCAATGACAAACGAGCACTCATCTTCATGAGCTTCAATTAGCTTCTTACCATCTTCTTGACTCTTAGTAGCCTGTGCATCAATCACTTCTATCGTAATGGGTCATTACTAATGGCGTCAACTACACCTCATTGGTTATTATGGGCTAGAAGAGAATTGTTCCAAACGTCTTTGTTTTCAATCAATTCTCTATATGTGACTCATTCATTGAATATCTTCTTTAAGGAGAGACAATCCTTCGTAAGGTGACCAAGACTCTTGTGAAACCTATAATATTTAGGATCATTCTTTTTTTCGTTTGTAAGGAGACATTTAATCTTTAGAAGTATTATATTCCCATCACACAAGAACTGGTTAAGCATTTGATGCACTTTAACCATTGGCATGGATATGTTAATGATGGCCGAAAGCCCCGTACGTTTGTTATTTTTGGATTTTTTTCACTCCTCTTGAAACCTCCACTTAAGCTACATTTACTGATGATGTATGCATGTTAAACTTTCTACCTTCACTTCTTTATTGTGCTACTCAGTTATTAGTCCTTTATGCACTTTCATCTAACTAATAAGAGGTTCTCAAGATGCACTACATATTCAGTGAACATCCTTTAGATTATTAACTCTCTTTCATCATAAACTCTTGTATATCTAGTAAGCGATCTTCCTTAGATTTTTGTTGGATTCTCCCCATATCAATAAGGGTGACTATTTCTTCAATAGAGAATAACTTATGTAGAAACATCTTGTACATACTTCCTCATGAATCGATTGACCTTAGAAGAAAGTTAACATACCATGTGTATGCCTTTTCAGTAAGTGATTTAGAAAACTCCCTCAACTTAAGTGGTTGTCTTAACCATACACTTCCAAGGTCTCAATGAATTTTAGAAGGTATTCTTTGGTACTCCCCTTTTTATGATTGAACAACGTAAATTTTAGACTCACGTAATTCTTTGGGTACGACCTTATGGCAATACACTGATGGTATGGGAGCTTTAGCTCTAGCATCGTCATTGTGGACTTTGCATATATTTTTTTCAAATACATGTCTAGGCCCTCGTTGGTTACAAAAGGATCCCTTTGACTAGATGCCTCTACCTTTACTGATATTGCGAGAGTAAAGTTCATGAATGTAAAATTCACATTTATAGAGTTTGTAAGTGCAGAGTTCAATGGCATAAGATTTACATATTCAATGATTGTAACCATAGAGTAGCACATGAGGATGAAGAGTCCCTAATTTGGATCCTTTAATCCCTTATTTTGAGTAAGGAGCATTGTTTAGGCATAGCCTTCAATGTAGGAACTCGCTCCCCAACTCCAAGAGTTTCTTGTTCATTGGCAATAAGAGGATAAAGTGGCTGAAAAGCTTATGGAAGGTATTGTTATACCACATTGGAAGGATTCAAGGTAGTTGTTTCCTATCGCACGCTAGAGGAAGGCAACCAAAATAGATGCACATTAGGTAAATATCACCTTGAGTTCATTTAGATTTCGATTAATCTCTCGCAACTCACATGCTAGTTGCACATTGTTAAGGATAGCTTCTTACGCATAACCTTCTTTATTCATGCCTCCAGCTAAAGGTAAATTTTGATTATTGATCACAGTATTGACATCTTACTCTTTAATCACCACTATCAATAAGATTAATTAACCTTCTTCTTGGAGGTAACATAATGTGAGTTTCAAGTTTCCTAACCCCTCTTCCCCTGAGTAGAGTAAAAAAAAATATGAGTGAGAGGGTTCAAATGTGAAAAGCATGTGCTTACTACATTACAAACACACTATACAACTTAGAGAAATGACTTAATTTAAGTAGTACTGATGGGAAGATCAAAAGAAAGGTGGAAGAAAGGAAGAGTAGACAATATCAATAAGGTTCTCTAACATAGGATGTAACAAGGAGTTGAATAGAATCAAACTTCGCTCTTTGTGATGAATGATAGGTATATTTTTTAAAAGATTAAGTTTTTGATTCATTTGAGTAAGAAATCTGACAAAATACCAACATTAGTCGAGAGATTTCTTCCTTTTCAAATGGAGGAGGGAATTTGGTATTTATATAAGTTGGCTATTAATCCCATTTGTTGGATCGCAATAGTAATCTCTGGCTATAATTTATCTCTTTTTTTATGAACCTCAAATGGATTCTTTATAATAAGTTTAGACCCAATAGTAGCCTTATTTTCTTAATGTGAGGTTTTATTGAATGAATCAATCCAACATATCTT
Source organism: Lumnitzera littorea (assembly GCA_024138015.1). Classification (NCBI taxonomy): domain Eukaryota; kingdom Viridiplantae; phylum Streptophyta; class Magnoliopsida; order Myrtales; family Combretaceae; genus Lumnitzera; species Lumnitzera littorea. The sequence continues at coordinate 74,243,036 of JAMXBB010000012.1, read as the reverse complement.
ACTTTAAGCTCACCATACCAAAACTATCATCTAAACCTTTATAGACGTAACTCTCTAAACCTGGTCACTTTAATAAAAAAAAGTCAATCCCATTTTAATTACTGAGCCCAAAGCCCATATCTGGTCAGAGCACTTTGCATTATACCCTACTATGCTTCAAGAAAATAGTTTTTTTCTTCTAGGACAAATGAGCATAATATGCTATGACAAAGACTTTAGAAAGAGCAAGCTCATCTGCCTCTACAAAAGTACTGGATTAATTAGCTATGCTCGGTCATTCATTTCTACAGGTGTCCGCCTCTAAAGAAGATTTGCGGGAGTTTGTTAACAAGACAAGTTTATCGATGAGTGTCAAAGAAAATTTTCTAGTCTCTATATAATGTTACTCTATGCTATAATCAGAATCCATGTGCATATATCTACCCATAAGTGATTAGTACAAGCTCCAAGCTCAAATTCAATACATAGAAACAAAGGTTAAGAAAGAATTCAACTTACTTAAACAAATAATAGGAAAATTAACCACTTAAGCTTGTACAGGGAAAAATTGGAATTCACACATTTCAAGTCCCAGCATTACATATAATTGACACCCTCCATTACCTCAATCCAATCAATTAACAGTCTATGCCATGTGTGCAGTAGAATCAGAGCTTAGTCAAGACAATGTGTGAAGCTCTTGTATATCCAGATTTTGGTGCTCAATCAAGCCTGACAAGGAAGCTTCAACCAAAAAACGTTCCACCTCAATTCGAAGAAGTACGAACATCACGATAGTGAATAATAAAAACTTAAGAGAGACTTCATTTACATTATTCATTTGCGATATTTCATGATAAGAAGCTAATTTCCCTTGAAAACCCTTTTCTGCAACAGTGCTTCAGAGTGCTGCATGACAGTGTTCTCCTGCATGACAATATACCAGGAAAATGCAATGGTCCTCTCCACCGGGTGATGTCCCATTGAGAAAAACATCTAGATTCTAGGGGCACTAAGATAAGATCAAGTTACAGGGCTTAAGAAGTAGTAAAGCATCATGCATCATTATTACAATGTTTTCGACAACTGCAAAAGTACCTTTTTTACTTTATTTCTTCTTTGTTTTTTTTTGGGTGTTTTGTTTTGTTGTTTTGGAGGTGGAGGAGGAAAAGGGGTGGGGGGGGGGGGTGGGGTTGGGGTGGGTGGTTGTTGGTGTTGGGGGCTTGGACAAGTAAACTGCAAAAATGTCTTTCCTGAAAGCAAATACATATCAACCATAAATAAAACTGACTGCAACTCACCATGTACAAAGAGGTCCATGCCCAAGTGCAAATACTTTTCCATTCTACAATATGATCAATCGCACTATTTGTCCCATGAATCGAAATGATTTTGTTGCTTCTCTTAAGCATTTGTTTTTCTCATCACGTGACCAGTGCTGCATCAGATTAGAGACAACAGAATAATGCTTGTCACATAGCTGAGGTAGAGTACATTTATAAAATAATATACATTATAAAAGAATATCAGGAACCGACCTCACCCAGCATGTTGAGTTTCTCCTGTACCCCTTTAAATGATTCATATACATCCCCCTCCCAACGACAAAATTCCAGTTGCCGGCCTTCTAGTATTTTCTCTGAAACCTAGCACATAATGTGAAAATTTGTAAGGACTATTCCAGATTTTTCTATAAAGAAAAACCTTTAAAGTCATTTTTTCTTGGTGCTTTCTGGATGGGGACCTAATACTCAACTTTAAGATGAAAATATCAATGCTATACCATTATCCCAAATTATAAGGGGAAAAAAAAAGGTACAACCATGTTATATGTACAGAACTATATGCTAGAAATTTAAAACTACAAAAGGGAGAAATCGGATGTCTTGGATAAGAAGCCATTAAAGTGTCAACTGAAAACATAGAAACACAGACAAACACACGCACAGAGAAATGGGTCCTGCTGCTGAGTGTCCAACTAACACTTGTCAAAAGCCCAAAAAAAATGAAAAAAATCAAAGAAACTTTTCACCTGGGAAATTTTTTAAAGGTTGATTGTACATCTCCGAAAGAAGAAGCACATGGAAAGGTGATTGATTTCTTTTGTTGACTTCTTAACAGTACCCAAAAGTTGGAGCACCCATTATATATAACTCGATTCCACAAATGAACACTTGATATGAACTCAATGAGGCAAATTTACTTGGCTCTTTCTTTAACAAACATTAATGCTGATCATATGACAAGGAATAATTTTGGAAATCTTTATAAAGCAGACAAGTAAAAATTGCTTGAATCAATCCATGTCAAATACCCCTGGACCTGTTGTCTAAACCAATCATATATATATGACAAGGAACGATGAGGCATGTATCCATTTCGGGAGTCACCAAACTGCCCAGACTTCCATTTCCTTTTTAGTTCAAGTGGGGTTAGGTGCCCAACCTTTTCTTTAGGGGGGAAAAAAGGGTAAATCCAAAGAACAAACAATTGCTAAAAGCCATGGATGCACTTATACTGCGGGTTTGGACAATCAACCTGTAAGATAAGTCACGGTAAAGAACCTCTGTGTTTACTAAGGGAATAGTTTAAAATAATATTCAGCTCAACCTCAACCTAGAACCACCTATGGCTCAACCTTCTTTTCACTACATTCATATTTAAACATATGCAAATGAAGTAACAACAAGGCATCCATGAAAGACTAATAGAGCTGAGATCATTCAAAAGCAGGTGACTTCAACTTGAAGAAATGTGAGATAGCTATTGACCATTCGTGAACAAGAATAAAGAAAATCCAAGATTTCATGCAATATCCTCAGAAGCATAAAATAAATACAGAACTCTATGAAAACTTTACTATGCACAGGATTTAGGTCTATGGCGGGATTCCATCAATGAAAGGCCTTCCTGTTCTACTCAACCCCATATGAAATATGTTGGCACATAATTGTGTCAGTTGTATCAGAAGATTTTTACAGTTAAACAGCAGATATGAAGTACAAAATACCTGATTTACAATCACCTGACCACCCGTTATATGAGAAAAGTATATGTTATAAAAATGAGAAAGAAACAAAGGAGCACTCTTCTCTGCAAGTTCCTCCAAGTACTTGGAATAAGTAATTCCTGGGCTGCTTTGTTTAGGAATGGTAAGATTTTGTTGAGCAAAAAATTTAAGATCCCTTGAAAGGCTTTCAGAACGTTCCAACCCAGTTTTCCTGAAGTAAGCATCTGCAAGCATCAGCATTATGCTTAACCAAAGATAAATTAGAGTGAAAAGCAGGAATGCCATGCTCAAGTAAATTCCATAAATTGCAAAATTGCAGAGACATAAAATCAATTCTTAACGGTCAGAGTAAATAATCATCAAACATGATTTCCTAATCATGACTTGCATTGTTTCTGCTATCTATACATCAGGGCACTACTCTGAAGTTGATATATATCTTTTCTCCTTGATACAGCCTTTCGCAAATATTTCAAAACAATGAATCTCTTTAGCATCATTTGATTTCACTAAATCCAAAAGGTGTAAGTTTACAAATTATAAATAACAAGTAATCTTTCTTCCTGTACAAAGGTAAATGTTGCCTTTGTCCAGAATAACATGAAAATCTAAAGACGGACTCACTAAAAGAATCACTCAACGTGACACAACGCCCAAATTAACAAGCTCAAGCCATTTGAATGCATGCCTCAACTAACACAGTTAACTGTAATTGGCACAATGCCATTGCCAATCAATCACCTGTACATAAATTACTCATCAGTCAGACAGAGATGTCAACATTGTAATGAACCCTCAAAGCATCTAGAAGCACATGTTGTGCCCCTCATCATTCACCATCTTTTATTTCTTCTTTATGAATGACAAGCTATCTATCAGAAAATCAACTTTTAGTTGAACATAAGGCTTATGAACTTTGATAACATATCACAGGAAGCCTAAGTTCAAATCCCACAGGGGCCACTACTTGAAGCTACCAACGTAGCATAAATTCAATATAGGTACTTTAGGCTAGTTTGTGTCACTGTTCACTGAATGTAGACATGAAGCCAGTTTAATTATAATTAAACTAGTAGCTATGAAGCAAAACAAATATACTTGATAAACAATCCTACATTTTTTTTTGAACAATTTTACACCATCTATAACAAAACCCACAATCACATGAATACAACACAACAAAACAATTCGCTGAATTCATCCAAAAGCGCACAACGCTAATATCAATTTGAAAAATATCGTCGCACAAGCACGCACGATATCCTTCCATTATTTGGCTGGCATCCTGTCCGATAATCCCACCAATTACCAAATTCATACATAAACAAACTATGATTGATGGCAACCCGGAATGCGACACTGAATGGCTACAAAGCCTAAAAAGGAGACTTACAGGCAACATCACTGGACTCATCAACAATCCTCTCGATAGTATCAAAAACCAATTTACTGTCCACCAAGTACTTCAAAAACCCTTTAATCGACGGACTCCACGTCTGTACACCGCCTTCACTGTCTCTCTCCTCCTCTTCATTCCCATTCTCTTTCTTCTCTTCGTGGCTCTCCAATCCCTCGGCCTCACTCTCACTACGACTACTAATATTACTACATCCACTGCTCTTCTTATGAGTGTTCTCTCCCTTAACATTACGAAGCCTCATGGCAACGAACCTCATTTCCTCTGTAATTCCTATGGCTTCGCCGGGATACAGCTTCCTATATCGCTTGCGTTTCTTTTTTACGACTTGAGGGTTGATTAGGGCTGTTGAGATGCCTGTTGGGTTCAACGAACAGTGTGGTATTAGGGTTATGGTCTTGTTCGAGCAGTGCGGTATAAGGGTAGGGGTCTTTTGGGGGATGGTGAGGCTAGAATCGTGTGGAGGGAGAGTTAGCGTCTGTTTGTGCGAGAAATAAGTTGGTGCTGCTGCAGAGAATAAAGACATGGTAGTAACACCAAATAACTAGATACAACAGCTTGAAATTGATAAGTCGACACAAGAAAGCTGTTAAGGATTTTGTATTGGGGATAACATCGTCTATCATGTCTTTGTGCTTTACACTGTGTTTGGGTACGAGAGAGAAGGAATACGGAGGAGAGGAAATGGGGTTTAATTATTTCCTTTTTTTTTATTTGGTTTAAAGGGAAATAGAAGGAGGGAAGGAAATTAAATGGCAATAAATATTTGGGCCCACATAATTAAATGGAGGGAGATAATTAAAAGGGAATGGGAGAATGTGGCTCATTCATATCAATAATTTTAAAATACAATAGGTTATTACACCAAAATAGATGAACGATTAGATATTTTTCTTTTGATTAGTAGCTCGCAATGTCAATTTCTTATTTCTATACTTTATTACATGAATGAGAAGAACATTAAATAGCATCTAAACTACTTTAAGCCTTACCAATAGTTCAATCTACGCTTAAATGCTTTCCCTAAGTGTGGCGATAACTTATAAAAACATGTCTTTTGGCTTAAAATAATTCAAACACTATCGATGTTTTTTATGTATCCATATGATTTATTTTTTATATAAAGGCTCCTCATATGAGATAAGTATAGAGTATACTTTGAATCTTGGAAGATAGATTAGGATGCCTAACAATTTCTTTCCGACGATTTAGGAGAGAAAAAGAAAGATATTAGAAAGCCATAAGGATTATAACAATAGATGTTATATTTATTCGGCAATGTTTTGCCTTTTATAATACAAACCAATGCCTTATATAGGCATTTTGAGACACAAACTACAAATGGGTCACTGTTTATGGTTGATAACTTTTACTGTAGACCACAATAACTTAGTACAATAATTGATAACACTCATTGCAAACGACAAACTTAGTTAAATAATTCATCTGACACATTCGAATCACTACCCTATCTTTTACACACACTATCTGACATACTTTAATTATTACTCTTATCTTGATGAGGTTATCAGATCAGTTAATATTGCTTGTCATTAGTTCATGTGAAGGTGACATATTAATGTCATCAGGATATTTTAACTCTTGGTTGTATTTGACTAGCAAAGCTTCTTCCTCTATTTGATCGATTTCTCTTTCTTCTAAAGTTTGCCTAATTGTAGGTATTGTGGATTGGTAATCATCACTATGATCCCAAGGTACCTCTGCTTCAAATGGACCTAGCCATATCTCTTATGGAATGGTTTGATTTATTGAGCATAATCTCCTTTAGGTTTTTCGATATTTTCTATTATCTTCTTAGATGTCTCCTTCAAACCTTTCAGTAAAGTTACAAATCCTCAATGAATAATGTCTTCCTAGCTAATATTCTACCCATTGTTGTCTGAGTTCTATTATCAATTTGAACTGTAATGGATTTGCCCTTAGAAATATTGGATTTAAATGATTAATCCAGGATTGAATGATTTGTTCCCATTCCAATAAGATCCTAAACCACTCCATTAATTGTGTTAAATGGATCAGATGATTTAAACTTGGATTTGCCTTAATGATCTTTAGATATTGTAAGGCTCCATGGACTGGAATTTGAATAGCAATGGTATAATGATGCATGAGACACCAATAAAACCATTTTAAATCTTTTGGAAATTGGCCTTCATGGAATCACCAAATATGGGAATGGATGAAAGGATATTGAGGATGTAATCCAAAAGGATTTAGATTTAATCCTTCATATTTTCTGAAAATTTTTATCTAATATTCCCATATCTGAGCCTTATTGTCTTCTTCAAAATTTCTTCGTGCAATCAATTGCCTTAACTCCTTTGGACCATGGACAAAGAAAGATTTTGAATAGTACCATCCTAGAGATAAAGGTAGTTAACCTGGGTTTCTTATCATGGCAGTCCTTTTAGATACACGAATATCACCTAAAAGAGGTAACTTTGTAATCTCAATCTTGGCTTCTTTAATTTCTTCTTGAGGTCAGAATAAGAAATCAACAACATAATTCTATTTTCCAAAAATGTGTTTAACTTTATAAGAATACTTTAAAAACCATTCTTGCCATCTTAACAGTTAAGGATGTGAAACTGTTTTTTGCTTAAACTTAAGCATCTTAGGAAATGAGCTCATTTCCATCTCAATTTTGAAATCTAATCCCATGAGATGATATTCAATTTCTTAATACCATATTTTACTACTAGGATCTCCTTAAATGTTGAATGGTAATGGATTTCTATGTCTTTGAATTTCCCACTTCTGTATCCACATACTTGTCTTCCTTTTTCTCTTATTCTAGGAGAATTGCTTCCCAATATTTGTTACTAGCATTAGTTTGCAAAATAAATGTTCCTCTTGAAGGAATCTTCAAAGGTGGAAGTTTTTGCAATTCTTCTTTCAAGAACTTTATGGCTCTTATTTGTTTATTTCCCTATGGGGAATATTTCTTCTTGAGCATTTGAGATAGAACAGAAGTGTGCTTAGAGATTAAGGGAACAAAATTTCTAAGATAGTTCACAATTTTGAAAAATTGTTGTATCTGCTTTGTATTGAGATCTTTATCAAGGAATTTTAATAGTTCCTAAGCAATATTGGCTTCTGGTTAGTAACAACCATCTTTGAATTTCATCCTTAAAAATTCCATTTATGTCTGTGCTATCTTCATCTTCTTTTCTAAAAGCATAACTCCATATGAAGTCAACAATTCATGGAATTGTTGGAGTTTAGCATGAGATATTTCATCTGAACTAAAAAGAAGGATATCATCTATATAAATGATAGCATTGTGCAAGATTGGTTGGAAAATCTTAACCATGGCCTTTTGAAATAGGGATGGAGCAGTCTTCAAACCAAATGGTAGCACCTTCCATTGGTAATGGTGATTTGGGATACAAAATCCCATTTTGTGTATGTCTTCTAGATGAATTCCTAATTGCCAAAATCTTGCTTTAAGATCAAATTTTGAGAAGATCTTAGCGTTAGCAATATTTTGGAATAATGTATTTTTATTATGAATTGGGAATTTGTTGTCTTGGATCAAGCCTTGGCTTTCCTCTTACTTATTCAACCCTCTTATTTAAGCCCACTATGAATTTGAAGATTCTATCAATCCTTAGTCTAGCAGTGTATTGCATTCTTCTTCTACTAGTCTTGTGTGTTCTAGATTCATTCTCAAGTGGCTAGCTTTAGTTGGATTGATATCTTCCTTTTTCTTGAAGGGAATTCTCACCAAGAATTCTTCATTTTGCCATAAAGGGTGCTTGCATTTCTTTAAGAACTCAGTGTGGTTCTCAGTACATGCATCCATTTTGATTCTTTTGACTAATTCTTCTATGTTAGCTTCCCCAATTGAATAAAATCTTGGCAACTCAGTGTAAGGCTTGTAGTACTTTCTGAATCTTATTCCTTCTGGAAGGATCTTCATATGAGGTAATTTTGACAATATATCCCAACCAACAACAATATCTTTGTTGGGTAATGGAGATCCAAGAATTTGAGTTATAATGCTAAATCTAGGGAAGAATTAAATTTTTATTAGCTTACTTCTGAGATGTATTTTGAATTGTTCAATGGATGCGGTCATAAAGGTCTTTGAGTATAGAATCCAAAGATCTTTGGGAAGTAGTTGGGGATCCAAAATACCTTCAATGGCTCCAGTGTCAATGAAGGTAATGATAGGAATTGGTTTAGCATATTTGCTAATGAGGATTTGGATTGGAACACGAGGGGTGCTAACACTCATGAATTCATTAGCAATGCTTGGTTGTGTTTCTTGTATTGAGTAAGATTCATCTCTTGAATCTTCCCAATCAAATTCTTCAGAGTATGTTTGTAGAGAAAGCAAGGTTTTCTCAAATGGTTGATCATCTTCTAAGAACAAGGATTCAAGATCTTCATCTTTCCGTATCTTGACTCTAGCCTTTTCAACAATTGCTTAGACCATTTCCTGAGATCCCTTTTGAGGACATTGTTTAGCATAATGTCTAGATTTGTTGCATATGAAATAGCAGCTAGACTTTTTCCTTTTGAAATATTTCCATTTCTTTCTTGGAAATTTCCTTCTTATTTTTGGAAAGGATTTTCTACTTTTGACCTTAAAGTGTTTCTTTTTCTTTCTTGGACTACAAGCACATTCTTTTTTAGGATTTCTACATTTGATATAGAAATTTGATTTACTACACATTACATCAAAGATACTACTGCCTCTAATGTAGTCTTTGATGACCTTTCTTTTGTCGCAAATATCTTCAATAACCATGTGAAGTATTTGTTAGATTTCTCCAACTGACACATAGATCACCTTTCGGTTTTTTAATTAAAGATATCATTCAATTCCTCTTGCCAATGGTAAGGGAATAGAGGAAAGAAATACTTACTTCAAGTCTATATCAACTCCAAGTTGATAGAAGAGTTGGACCATTTTCTTGAAATGTTTGTCCAAATCTTTCTTCTTATAGGAGCAACACTTTCTCTCATGAAACTCTTTCCTCTTGATTTCTCTTGAACCTTTTGGATTTCCTATGAGGTATTTGTAAATGAGGTTGATAGCTACATCAAAATTTTTCAGAGTCAAGAAATATATTTGGTCTTGTTTAGATGCAAAATTCCACCAATCCTTATGTATTCCAATGAATCTACTGACAAATTCAATAAGAATTTCTACATGGGATGGATGTGTCAAAATTTTTGTTAACATCCATGAATGAAACTCTTGGAGTCTATCTAGCCATCTTTCATATGGAATATCATCTAGTGTAAAAGGAATACTAGATTTGGGAGTCTTTTGTGAGGAGGAAGAAGAAGCTTCTATAGTTATTTTAGAATCTGACTCATCGTTGTTATTACTTTAAACCATCAAGATTGGTTTTGATGGTGGTTTAGAAGTAACACTTTCCTTACTAGAAGTTTCAGTCTCATCCAGATAGTCTTATGATGTGCTTGTCTCTTGATTGTCACACCCCGAAGTGGTAGGGTCGTAACAGCCTCGCCATGTAAACCATCCTAAAATAAAAGTTGGCCTTACAACCGCTATCTTAGACCTGATTTACACAAGGCGTCCAGGACTAACCCACTTTGAAATAAACAGTTTATAATTTAGATAAAGCATTTACTTAAGAAAGTGAGAAAATATATATATATATATATTATAATTCAGTTATTGCAATTAAAGTTTACAATAATTTTCCGTTATATATTTCCTAGTTATTACATTATTCAGAAAAAAATAATAATTCTAGAATAAAAACTTAGACCTTAAAATTATGTGTTTATTCTTCAATGTTTTTCCTCACTCCCCAGGATCTAGTAGTTGCTAGCTTCAGAGTAGTTGTTTACCGCTTATTAGCCAACACCTGCACGACGTCTATAGGGATGTGAGCAACCACAGCTTAGTAAGTTAGGATAGAGGACTTAAAACTATACCAAAAACACAACAAGGTTTTCGATCAACTTATTAGGTGCAATGCATGTGCAAGCAAATGCCATCGCACGACGTTGTCTGGCCCGTCGTGAGATTAGAGAAATTGCGCCCGCTCTAATCCGGCTTAAGGAGTTGCCATTAATGCAACAGCTCACGACCAAACCCAGGCTTATGCAATGGAGACCTCACTCCTCCCACGACTACCTTTGAACCACTGACTTCACCCTTGCCGCGACCTCCTCTCCTGTCACTTAGTTCGATTGAGGATGAAAAGGGACCATTATGCAATCCTGCGTTATCCCTTTCGAAGGGGTCGGTATTTAGCCGGAGAGTCCTAAGTTCCCCTAACGGGTTGCCATACATGTCCGATTATGATTACTGGTTGTATATTTGATTAAATCCAGTTTAGGGTGATCAATCATTTCATATAAATCATATAATACATGCCAGAGCAATAAACAGAATCATAATATCACCCATAATCAAGCACATGCACATGCACATATCCAACTATCTAGCAAGCACAACCAAGCATAACCTCAAGCTTCTAAAATACAGCATTGTATTAATCCCAACTTACCTCGACTCCTTGCTCACTCACTCGAGGTCCGACTTGCTCAGGCCATCGCCGATTATCCTTATAACACAAATGTGGTTTCAATTTTCATATAATGATTATAGGTTCATTTTCTCCTATAAAGCTTATTGTTATGTTTTATTTAGGGTTTAATATACCTAATTATCTAGGTCTTAAGTCTTTTACAATTATTCTAGGTTCAGGATTAGGTTTAGGTTCGGTTTCTGCGTCAATTTTTAAATTAGGTTCTAATTCAATTTCTAAGTCTTAAATATGCTCGAATCCTAATGTGAAATTAATCATATTAAGCTCGAGTATTCAAATATCCTATTGGGTCTTAATTTAGTATTCTAAACTATTCGATATACGCTATTCTTAATTGTAGTATCGAATTTATCTCCAATATGAGAAAATCTTACATTTTTATACAATTACCTAAAATTAAATCTTAATTCAGATTTAATATGATTTTTATTTTTATTCTAATATTATTTAAATAACCCTAATTTTTTAGATTTATTAATTTTCAATTCCACATATTACTAATTTCTTACAATAACTACCTAATTTCTTAAATTAACTATACTTAATACTTCAAAGGCTAGGATTAGGTTTCCACATTAGAGGTTAACATCCCTAAACATCTAATTACTATCTAAATCAGTACTTAGTATCTTAATCACCTAATTAACCCAAAATCACCCAATTTTTCCATCATTTTAGGGCTAAAAATTAACTTAAAAATTTCAAAAATTAATTTTAAAAAAATGGCTTCATAACACTGTTCTATATCATATGAGCATCCTACAGAAAAAAATTGAGCTCCAAACTACACTCCTAAATCTATTTATTTCTAGTTCTAATCATGCTCGGTTTTATTTAATTTGTTAAGAACCCTATATTTTTAGACGTGATTAAACTAAATCACCATTTTTCCCTAATTCTACATACAATAACACCTCGGAATAACAAGTTTCATAATTTTTTGGCAAAATAACTAATTTTACTAAATTATACAAAATCGGGACAATTATAGGACTCACTCGGTTTGATGCTTTCTGGTCATCTAAGCTTATCGGCAGGCTTAGACGGTGGGTCTGGAGTGGGGTGGTGGTGGTGGCTCGATCCTAAGTGATGGTGAGGTGTGGGTTTGGCTCACTTACCCAATCTGTATGGTTTTCTTTTCCTTTTTTGTTTTTTGAATTTTCTCTCAAATTTTTGAGTCTCTCGATTTTTCTCAAATTCCTCACTACCCAAATGAGTTTTGGAAATGTTTTCCCTATTTATAGACGATTTTGGTAATTATTATGCATTAATTAGACATGACTTTGCCCAATTTCCTTGATTTTTGGCTTTTGTGTTGCCTAATTCTAATTGGTTGATCTTTATTTTGTAAATCCTGACATGCCACAACCTGATTTGGATCATCTTATCCTCTTCTGATTTTTCCATAATTAATTTATAATTTTCTTTAATTATTTACTTAGTTTTTGGCCAATTTAGGTAATTTCGCGTATTTTTATCTACACGTAAATACATGTGGGATACACGTAAACATTCCTAATTATTATTTAGGTCATTCTAAAATTTTTAGTATACATATAATCTATCTCTAGTAATTTATTAGTTATTAGATTACACATTTCGCCTTTTCGGTAATTAGCAATTATTATACTTAAAATTTGAAAATTTTATAGTCTCCTATTTTATTACTTATTTTCTTAAATTCAAGTTTACGGGGTCATTTTTACTAATATTTCTCTTAATAGTTTATAATTTGGGTTTGATCGGATTCTTTAACCGATCGCCCAAAACCTTATGTTCTAAGTTTAATCATACGGTCACTTGGCTTAGTTTTAGGACTTACATTGATTAGTGTCTTGATTACTTGATTCTTCTTCATCAAAGTTGCTTATGGCTTCTTCATCTGTTGGTGCTTCTTTAAAAGAGCTGGGCATCTCTTCTTTAGATTCTTCAGCCATAGCAATTTGTGGAATTGTTTGACGTTGATAGGCTTATAGGAAAGCCTTGATGGGATTATCATCCTAGGTCTTTTCAATGCATACTCTTGATTTGGAAGTGCTATCATCATACTTATCATTATCACCGTCTCCTAAATTTTAAGTTTTGTAAAGATCTTCTACAGAGCTTGTTGAAGTCTCTTTTATCTTTCCCTTCTTCTTTCTAGAAGACTCAATTTGTTTAGCTTGCCCCCTTAGTTCAAACAGAGTCATTTTAGATTGTTGTTGAGGTTTTGAAAAGAACATTGATGTTTTTCTTGGCTTGAAAATATCTGAGAAGATATATGTTGGCCTGAAAGTGTTGGAAATGATATTTGTTTCTATAAGAGATGGAACATAAGAAGTTCCCTTTTCTTTGGCTTCTAACATGGCATTTTGATATTTCAAATTTCTAATTTCTAACTCCTTTTGCTCTACATAATCTTGAAGACTCATACTTGGTTGCAGTATGGATTCTTTCACATCTTCAAGTCTCTTTTAAAGGAGAGAAATTAGCAATGAACCGTTATCTACTTTTCTTTCAACAATTGATAACCTTTGTTGGATATCCTCTACATTAGAGTCTATCCTCTTGAGAACTTTGTTTTATGCAAGAGCATTATCAATATGCCAATTGAGTACAGCTTCTGCTATGCTACTCTTCTTTTGGTTTCCTAAAGCATCTCTTTTTGTAGGGTTTGTAACCTCAAGAGAGTGACAATAGTTTTCTACAATGTATTCTTCACAAGGTAGGAATTCACCTTCATCTTTTTTTGGTTGCATCATAAAAGAAGGATCAAACGAAACCTTTTGTGTATTTGTCTTTGTTTGCTTTGTAAGCTCATGATTATCATCACTCATGGAGTTATCAAAATCAATTGGAATCTTCACAATATCATCGTCTGAATTCATTTGGTCAAATTTTGACAAAGTATCTGAATCTCTAATGCTAATCTTTATTTGTGAAAATGATTTTGATTCTTCTTTCCTCTTCTTAGGTGGAAGTTGTTCCTTCAGAATCTTTGGAATCCACATTTGAGATGCTTGAGTAGAGTGATTTCCATACCTACTCCAGTTAAGTGGTTCTGGAGGATAATTAGATTCTCCTCTAATGGAGTCAAGTCTGATTTCAATCATGTTGAGTCTTTTGTACATGTTGAACATTGAGTTAGGATTTTGATCAGCTTAAAGCATACTATGTAAGGAGTCTTTTGTCTGACTTGGTTCTGGAGGCTCTTGCTTCGTAGGTCTCAATTGAGATTGGCATACTTCCGATGTTTTATCTAGCTAAGAAGATGGTCCATAACAAACCATATACTTCCATTTCCCATAATCTTCTCTAAGTGATCTTATAGTAGGATCACCATCTTGATATCTCTTCCAATAGGAAGATCCTCTTCTTTTTCCTGATCTTAGAGGATTATTAGGGAAATTTCTCTTAACATGGTAGTCATCACACTGGCAATTGTCATTAAAATAACAATGACCATTAAATGGGTCTTTGAAAAAGTAAACCGACCTTCCTTTATTGTCAAAATGCTTGATAATTTGCTGTAGATGCTTGTTTAGTTTAGAAGCTTCATAGGCTTTTGATGGTTAGATCATCATCATGGTTGGGAAAGTAGAGGAACTAGTCCTCTATTCACATTGTGGATTTTGAAACTAGATGACTACCGAGCCATCTTGTTTCCTTACAAACATGGGATTCGTCGACTGTATAGGGACAATATTGTGGTGACACTTTTCATAACTTGTTACCCATATTGTTGGTAGGATCTTTAAAAGATCTACTCTGGACATTTATCTTAGAGCATAGACTATTGTAGGAGTCTTATTAGAATCCATGGAAATGATCAAGGCTTCTCTTCCTTTCCCTGGTAGAGATAAATCCAAGGAATAATTTTGAACTCTATATACCATCTGATAATGCAGAGTTGCAACAATTGCTTTAGGATCCAAAGGTGCTCCAATAATTTGAACTTATACTTGTAATGCTTCTAAAAGCTTTGTGTAACGACCCGGCCAGAACTCCTTCCACCGAGGTATTGTCCGCTTTGGCATGAAACGCCGCACGGTTTTGTCCTTTAGTGCAGCTGCTTCCCAAGAGGTCACCCATCTTGGGATTGCTCCAGTATGAGCACGCTTAACTCCGAAGTTTCGACGTACTCCAAGCCGCTACACCAAAAGGCGCCTCAATGATTAGAGTTCCTCTCTCCAAACATGTAAGTTGGGATGGTAGCTTCACTGCTGTTTGAGTACTATTTAAAGTATCCGGAGACCCAAGAGTACTTCTGGTTGTGTTTATAGTTAGATGATTATGCGCATGCTATGTGTGTGAATGATACTCTGTTGTGACAGGAGTTCAACTCCTTGGTGTGTTGTTCTGCATATTTGCATGGATTCTGTATTGTGTGAACTTATTGGTCACCCCTGATTAACACTAATGATTATTCGACTAAAGTGTAATTGGTCATACATAATCACCCGTTAAGGGGAACGATTAAGAGTGTTAGGCCAAACACCAACTTCCTTCGATGAGGATAGCTGAAATGGTCCTTTTCCTATCCTTAGTCGAACTAAGTGATAGGCGAGGAGGTCGTGGCAAGGTTGGGGGCTATGGTTCGAAGGCGGTCTTGGGAGGGGGGTGTTCTCCATTGCACAAGCTCGGGTTTGGTCTGACTTGAGTCGCGATGAAACTCCTCAATCCGGGTTGAAGCGGATGAAATTTCTCTAACCTCACAGTGGACCGGTTAACACTGTGCGATGTTTTCATTCGAGTGATTGCATTGCATTTCATCATAATTATTAACCTTATTTGAGATTGTATAGTACTCTTCTGACTCATTCTGTAACGACCCGGCCGGAACTCCTTCCATCGAGGTATTGTCCGCTTTAGCATGAAACGCCGCACGGTTTTGTCCTCTGGTGCAACTGCTTCCCAAGAGGTCACCCATCCTGGGATTGCTCCAGCATGAGCACGCTTAACTCCGGAGTTTCGACGTACTCCGAGCCGCTACACCAAAAGGCGCCTCGATGATTAGAGTTCCTCTCTCCAAACATGTAAGGGGTATTACAATCCACCCCCCTTACAGAACTGATGCCATCGTCAGTTTCGTTACACAGGTCCAAGACGACCACCAGGCAGGGCCACGCCCTTCCGGCTGGTGGAATGCTCTGATACCATTCTATAACGACCCGGCCGGAACTCCTTCCACTGAGGTATTGTCCGCTTTGGCATGAAACGCCGCACGGTTTTGTCCCTTGGTGCAGCTGCTTCTCAAGAGGTCACCCATCCTAGGATTGCTCCAGCATGAGCACGCTTAACTCCAGAGTTTCGACGTACTTCAAGCCACTACACCAAAAGGCGCCTCGATGATTAAAGTTCCTCTCTCCAAGCATGTAAGGGGTATTACAATCCACCCCCCTTACAGAACTGACGCCTTCGTCAGTTTCGTTACACAGGTCCAAGACAACCACCAGGCAGGGCCACGCCCTTCCGGCTGATGGAATGCTCTGATACCATTCTGTAACGACCTGGCCGGAACTACTTCCATCAAGGTATTGTCCGCTTTAGCATGAAACGCCGCACGGTTTTGTCCCTTGGTGCAGCTGCTTCCCAGGAGGTCACCCATCCTGGGATTGCTCCAGCATGAGCACGCTTAACTTCGGAGTTTCGACGTACTCCGAGCCGCTACACCAAAAGGCGCCTCGATGATTAGAGTTCCTCTCTCCAAACATGTAAGGGGTATTACAATCCACCCCCCTTACAGAACTAACGTCCTCGTCAATTTCGTTACACAGGTCCAAGACAACCACCAGGCAAGGCCACGCCCTTCCGGCTGGTAAAATGCTCTGATACCATTCTATAACGACCCGGCCGGAACTCCTTCCACCGAGGTATTGTCCGCTTTAGTATAAAACGCCGCACGATTTTGTCCTTTAGTGCAGCTGCTTCCCAGGAAGTCACCCATCCTGGGATTGCTCCAGCATGAGTACGCTTAACTCCGGAGTTTTGACGTACTCCGAGCCGCTACACCAAAAGGCGTTAAAGTTCCTCTCTCCAAGCATGTAAGGGGTATTACACTTTGGATCAGCCAAAGCTATATTGTAGTTTGGATATAGTATTACAAACACTGTTCCAACATTTAAAATTGTTTATATGGTACCAATACAGGCCTATTAATATTCTAGAAATTTTGTATCCAATAATGCTAATCTAGCTACTACTAGTAATCGTTTTCTCCCATGGAGTGTCAAAGCAAGTCTGATTACTCTACAGTATATGTGGGTATAACCTTGAGATAACCATAACCTGAGTAGTTCTAGTGGTATCTACAAAGTTACAAATTGCTCTTCTTGGGAGGCTCAAATAGGACATTGGTCAAATTTGGAGGATTGGGTGTACTCCTTGACTTATTTCAAGTTTGGATTGATAAGTGATCTAAGTAAAGATCTTTATGGTCTAGCAAAAGTTGAGTATGGATTTACCAAAGGTAATGAAGTTCCTTTGATCTTCTCTTGATCATCAAGATAAGATACCTCATATAGGTAATCTATCTTGTTTGAGTGGCTTTTATTAAAGGCAATTGTATCTAAACTAAAGGTGGCTATGGTTTGGGTGATTGAGGTGGATGTGGTTGTATCCGAGATAACATATCACGTCGACATTCTAAACAACCCTCTTTTTCAAGCGCCTTTCCAATTTATAAAGGAATACTTAACAAAAGTTACTTATCAATTTTTTTTATTCTTTTACAAATTGTATATCATTATTACTTTTCAAACAATACATAATATATTTAAGATAAACATTAAAATGTATATGATTCTTTTATTAATGTTTTATATTATGATTATAATTTACTGACTATTACAAAAGGAAAAAATTATCACAATTTTAAAATAAAAGGAATTCATTTCCTAGCAAATTAGCAGCCAAAACACTCTACTGTTAGAAATTTGCAACAAATCAACAACCAAAATTAGCCTTCATCAATTGAAATTAAAAAGAAAAAAAAAAGTAAGCTAGTTAGCCTGACAAAAATAGCTTTTTCTAACTTAGTGGGGGTACCTAAATAGGTATCCAGGTACTTCTAAGTACCTACATGAGTGAGCCAATTATAAAGGATGATGGGATACTTTGTATGAGAATTTGTGCTAAGCATTCAGTGTGTTTATAAAAAATTACTTAAAAGAGGTACTTAAACTTGCCACATCAGCTTTCCACTTACTAGTCATTATAAACAACTCTCTACTTTATAAAAAAGTACTTAATGAAAGTTGCTTATTGAAAATTTTTATTCTTCTATGAGTTTCATTATATCATTACTTTTTGAACAATAAAATATTGTAAATATTAAATGGTAATGATAATATGGAACTCAAAGAAGAATAAAAAAATTCAATAAATAACTTCAATTAAGTACTCCTTTATAAAGTGGAGAGCTGCTTATAAGGACATCAAATTTAATAATAAATACATAAAAATTAAAAAAGATAAAAATAAGTGTTGTCTTTATATGTATGTTGCACCCATAAATGGATTAAAAAAAATATTGTCTTTTCATATCTGAGCAATAACCAAATGAACTATTGAGAAAAAAAAATCGAAACTTCCTAAATTAGGCACACATCAATGGACAAATAAATTACA
Organism: Lumnitzera littorea; assembly: GCA_024138015.1. Lineage (NCBI taxonomy): Eukaryota > Viridiplantae > Streptophyta > Magnoliopsida > Myrtales > Combretaceae > Lumnitzera > Lumnitzera littorea. Next base: position 74,224,462 of record JAMXBB010000012.1, on the reverse strand, counting down.
TTAATTTTCAAAGACGATTAATTATAGCAAACAAAGTTCCAATAATCGCTGACAATAATTAAATTTAGACTTACACAAGTTGAAAAAATAACATAGACAATAACTACATTGAAAGCACATAACTTGGACAATATAGCAGCATGTGAAAAGAAAAGTAGAAAAAATAAACAAGTCAACACAAACATGAAAATCATCATTTTTTGCTTATTTATTGTCTACAATAGGTCCAAATTGTTGCTATGCATACTTAATTAAATCATACTATAGCTGACAGTGTTTGATCCTATCACAAAAGCCGAATATTGTTTTGAATGTAAGTTGCATACTCTGCAATATGGTTGTGAGAGACATGAGTTGCAGGGTTAGTACTATCTACTAACTCATATTCCGGAACTTGAAAATTGAAATTTTAATTATCCATTCATCTTTAACAATCATATTATGTAATATTATGTATGCTCTTATAATTTACCTTATAACCTCTTGATCTTACATCTGTAAAGGGACATGGATTATAGCGAAACAAGCTTGTAGAACTCTGAAAAGCTCATTCTACATCTTTCCTATATCCTTCTTGTTGTCTAGCAAATCATTTCTCTTTTAGACCACACAAATATGGAATAGATTTGACAAACATTGATGACTTAGGATATATACCATTTGTGAGATAATATCTAATATCATAGTTTCTACCATTGATATTATAGCAGACCAATAGAATACGTCCTTCCAAGACATCATCAAATAAAGGTGACCAATCCAATACATTAATATCACTATTGGAGCTTAGGACACCAAAAAATGCATGCCATATCTAAGCATTGTATGGAGCTATAGCTTCAAGCATGATTGTTAGAGAACCACGATCTTCTCGAGTATACATACCTTACCATGCAATTAGACAATTTCTCCACTCCTAATGCATACAATTTATACTTCCTAACATATTAGGAAATCCATGTTGCTCAGCCACATAAAGTAAATGTTCAATATCAGCCTAATAAAGCCTACGTAAGTACTCATCACCAAAGTATGCAATAATAACTATAGCAAATTTCTTAACACATTGTAATATCATACCTACGGCCATTCGCAAGTAATCTTCTTAAGCATCACTTGCTACACCATATACCAACATTCAAATAATAGTAATGCACTTTTGTAGTAGTGAAAGATTGGGATGACCAGCAATGATCCTCTTTTATTTGAAATAGGGAGAGTAATCCTAAAGTACTTCAAAGATGCGGAGGAACACAACCTTCCTCATTCAGAATCTTTGTTGAAATTGCTCATTCGTATAAACTAAGTTGTTTGAGAAGTAATTGTTGTACAAACGACTATGACCCTCTACATAAGCTCTATCTATGTACTTTCGCTTATGTCTTCCAGGTGAAGAACACTCCGACATCTGTGATAGTATATCATGCACTCACTTAATTATGTCTCTCCACAAAATACTCAACTTCAATAAAAAAAAAAAAAAAAATTCCACAATGGCCTTCCTATTTTTGTTTTGCTCAAAGTCAAAGCTACTAGAGGTGCTTGAGCTACTAGAGTTGCTTGTCGCCATAATGATTATTGAGATAAAGAATATTTAAGTGTAAAGAAAAATGAGAAATGTAAGAGTGTAATTTGAAGTCTTACCTTATTGGATATATAGAGAACTTGGTATAACGACTAGTTTATAATGGCTAGTTTATAGCGACTAATTTGCAATAATTAGTCTTTAAAATCTCTAACTACATTAAGAGTAATATTCATATTAGACAAATACATTAAGCAATATTAAATTCACTAACTACATCATCATGAACTCATACGTAGTAATAGATAAATTAAAATTATGAAGTTCTTCTTTTGTTAAGAATCTCTCGATGCATCTCTTCAAACCATTGCTTCTCCTCCTTATCCATTTTTGAAAGATTGACAATCATTTTTAATCTTTCCCATTCCATGCGCTTCTATTGTTCCTTGTTGATCTTGTGGTTCCTTCTACTTAATCGTTTCAAGCTCTTTTTCCCTCTACTCAATTGTCTTACGAAGCAGCTCAACTCTATCAAGGTCGGCTCCGCTTAAGTGTTGTAGCTCTTGCGCCAATCCATTAACAGTCTCCTCTATTCCCATCTTCTTCTTTCATTTCCTCTTTGCCGCCAATTTACTAAGAAAACGAGTGACTTACTCATTTTCCTCATCATTGTTTAGTAAATCATGATTAGAAGATAAGCTAATATATGCATTGGATGTACTAATCTTAGTCTGTTTACTTTGAAGGTTCTTCGCATTATTGATTTGAGACATCCATTTGGGTTTGTTACATAATATCACCCAACAATGTTCAACTGTACATGGTCTTTTCTCGTTTTCTCTATAAAGATCATGAGCGTCCTTTATATAATCATACTCGTTCTTCCCACTTTGTGCTTGCCGTTTTTTTTTTTTTTCGTAGCATGCACCGAATTTCATCACATCCCTTGATATTTTTTACCATCAGGCTTTGCATTACTACCACGTACGTTTCTTGTGGTTTGTTCCATTTTTTAAGGCTTATCCCTCTTCAAAACTTCTATGGACCCATCACTAGAAAGTTTGTAATAATTAATTGTTTCCAATAATAGGATCCTTGCCAACCCTTAGCTAAGAGAGGATAAGAAGTTTGTCATCATTGCAGTCCCATTTTTTCGTAAGACCTTCAATTGATTCAATTTCCTCCATCTCATCATCACTATTTTTTTTAGGGGAAACTATCGGTGATGCAAGTTTATACTGTTTGGTGGTTGTGGTGTTTCATTGAAATTCGGTTGAAGAGTTTACTCAAGTGGCATAAATTGTTGGCTATAATCATGAGTTAGATGTGGAACATATAGGAAATATGGTGGTGTCATACCCATCAGGTTGTGGTAGAAATTTTGTAGATTTTGGTTCATTGGTGGAAAATTTAAAGGGAATTAATAATTTGGTGTGCCTTGAAAATAACTACTAAATGGAAAATATGAACCATCTTGTAAATTTGAAGGCATTTGGATATTTTGTGAGTTTGAAGAGTGCTCAAAATGTGAAAAATTAGGAGATTTATCGGGTTTCATTGCTAATATCAAATTGGAAGTGGAGAGATTTGTAAAATGATGTAAAGTGGTAGTAAATTTAGAGTGTAAAACTCATGCAATTTTACCACTATTTCTAGGCAAATTTTACATCAACAAAAAAAAAATTAATGAAAATTCAAAAATGTTGCCATTATGCAATTTAAGCCGTTGTTTAACGTCCTTCTCTAAGCGAATAGATAAAGGATAAAATCATAGATGCAGGTGTGCTAAGCAAAATTCCGAATAGCATTTTTCTTTTGCTTTCACTGATTTAAAAAAAAAAAAAGTAAGCCTACCTTTCCACATAGGCTAAAAGCTTACCATAATCCTAGCAGTTACTAGTACCTCATGTAGTACCTTGTTGCTTCTAAGAACCCTTAGGTGCAATTTTTAAGGAGGAAGAGGATACTTGGTACAGGAATATATGCTAAGTACCCTTTATAAATTTACTCATGTGGCCTCCATCAACATGTTTTTTTCTACTCTTTTATTTTCAAATCTAACTATTTAAGTATGAGAGATTTTTCTTCTCCTTATAATGTTTACCTTAGGAATTAGTGATGGGTAAACTTGTTTTTTGTGTTCTTTAAGAAAAAAGATTCAATAGTGTTAACACATCAAGTGGATCGATAGGTGATATGTAAGTACTAATATAATTTTGATAAGTGATAATAAAATAACGTACTTTTTGAAAAAGATACTAATTACGTTTTTACGTACCAAAATTTTATTAGTACATACGTATCACTCATCGATCCATGTGATGCATTACAAAAAGTTAACATGTATTTTATGACTTATGTTTTCAACTTTTTTTATAATACATACATATGGACACGTCAAATTTTAATTGGTTATTGTTAATATTAGAAAATTTAAATTAATAATATAAATAAAAATTAATCAAAAATTTGTAAGGAGCACCCATTAATGCCCAAAGTATGCTTGAATAAGCATCAAGCAATTTTTTTAGCTACAACAACTTGCTTAGAGGACTATCTTCTAACCTCCAAATGCTACAACTCCACTAACAATGAAAATCTTGCAAGAATAGGTTAAAGTCTTGTTAATAGGGAAAAAAAAAGGAAAAAAACCTTGAATTTGAGAAGATTTAGAAGGAATTTCAAATCAAAAAGTGAGGGAAAAAAAAAATCTTACTTGAAGAAAGAGAAGAAACATTCAAACTTTGTTGTCAATAGTTGAACTCCACCACATTAGAAGTTTCACCTCACAATTTCTCCTCAAAAATGATTCTAAAGCTTAGGTATACAATTTCAAAGCTAAAATTAACTAGTTGGAAATGTAAAGTTTCTTGAAGAAAAAACCAAGAACCATAGTGTAATATCATTAAGATTATAAATGATTGGTATGACAATTACTTATTGTTGGATGTTACAATATCATATTTAAATGAAAACTTGACTGGAGATTTGAATGAATATCATATTTGTTGTTGTTGTTCTTATCCCCCTCTCCCCCACCCTAAAACCAATTTTTTCTTTCATTTTATTTATGTATTTTTAATTAATTTTTAGTTATATTATTAATTTAAAATTATAGACCAACAACAACCACTTAAAATGTGACATGTGTCCCTTATATATGTATTACATAAAAGTTCAAAATACAAATAATGTATTTGTCAAAAAATAAAATACATGTTAGCTTTATATAAAACACCAAAAATGCAAGTCATCTTTTTATAATTTACCCTATATATTATACATATACATTGGCAAAATTTTTATTAGTTAGGAAAACACTTTTTCAAGTGATAAAACATTTGGCTAATATAAAGTGCTCATTTACTATCACTTCCTTAGATTCGAGAATTGAGCTAGTCATGTTTCCATCTAATATGTTGAAGTTTATTAGGCTAACTATGGGAAGACCTAACCCACTTCACTAAAACCCTTAAAAATATTAGTCAATGGTCCTAATTTGAGCAAACCCTCAAGGTCAGTCTATACTCTATACTCTCTCTCGAAAACTTCTTATGATCCTTCTAATCTATTCAAAAAGATCTATTTGACAATAGTACTAATGCTTGTTGTTTTGTGTTTGGTGTAGGATGAAGATGGAAAGAAAAAAAAATAGAAAGGGTTTTGCTTAATCTTCGAGCATTATAGTGCTTTTACAAAGCATATTGCTTTTCTAGGTAAAGGGTCTAATCCCCTCCTGATCTTATTATTCTCCTTTTTATATCATGTACAATATAATTGCTACTACTTATTACAATTGCGTATCATTACTTTCTTCAACTACTTATAACTATTTATAACAACCTCTTAAATTTTGTACACTTTCTACATGTGTTTGAAAATCTCTCTTCTCTGATCATAATAATTTCCTTCCCCTTTTGAAAATCGACCTTGTCCTCAAGGTTGAAATGTGAAGCTTGGATCGATTTGGGAAAAATTAAGTGACTCCAATGTTTGTTGTAGTTATGCAATGGAATAATCAACATTTGAGAATTTGGTTTAAAGAAGATCTCTTGACCATTTGGATTGTAGCCGCCTACAGTTGAAGGCCAAAAGTCTGTGATTGCAACTTAAGGACCACATCTCAAACTAGCAACAGTCAGCAAATCGGCACGATTTGAAGAGGGTAGACTAATTATTGCCTAGACTATGACTATTTGCAAGTCGAGGGTCAAAAGTCTGCAGTCGTAACTTGAGTACCAATCTTTATCGATAGGTGATAGTAAAGAGGTATAATATTTGGGTCACGTATGGCCTCTAGACCGATTGTAACTTAAGATGTGGAATGAATCATGAGTCTCGAGTTGTAAGGGCATGCACAAACAAGCACACAAGATCTGAGCATGGCTAAGCAAACGCAATTTGAACATGAGTCTTAGATGTGAGCATATGAGAGTAATACATTTGAGTTGAACATAACGTCCATTCAACATAAGCACTTATGAGGTAATATTTGAAATGAGCTTGACTCCCCCTCAATACAAACACTTGTAGGCTAATCATGCAAAATAAATATGATGCTTCCATATAACCATAAAATGTGAACTTAAACATGAACCTTGCATATGTGCACGTAAGAGTAGCGTGAGTATGTGAGCTTAGCACATGTGAACGAGACAAAAATCTTGTGCATGAACACATGAGAGTCAAACACTTCAACTTAACGTAGTCCCTTTAGCATGAGTATGTATAAGCTTATAACATGAGCACTTTTAAACTTTCTATATGATCATGGGTAAGTTGAGTATGTAACTCGATTATAGTGCTTTTGGGTATTTAAGCTGAACATGAGTCTCATCATGTGTGTTGAACATAAACCTTGATATGTGAGCCTTGATCATGAGTGAACATAAAGGTTACATCTGAACCTTAGACATGATAGTGAATATGAGTCTTGAACATTAGAGTTGAATATGAGTAAGTAGAAGCTGTAATCACAAGCCTTGAACATGATTTAATCGTGAGAACTGAGCATAAGCTTAACCATGACATGAGCCTTAAACTTGACATAACCTCAAAACATAACATGAGCCTTAAATATAAAACAAATCTTGAATATGTCGTGAGTCTTGAGCATGATACGATGTGAGGCATGAACGTAATGTGAGGCATGATCATGATGTAAGCACGAAGTACAATATGAGGTATGCACATCATGTAAGGCTTAAACACCACATAACCCTTGAACACGATGTGTGGCTTAAGCATGATATAGGTCCTAGTATCATAGGACAGACATAGCGCTTGAAATGTGAATTGAATGCAAGTAGTTGAATCATGACCCTTCTCAACATAATGAATGAACATGAGAGTTGATTACAACATGAGGCTTCATCCTGATGTGAGCCTTGATATGAGAGTTGAATATGAGTCCTTCTAATGTAAATATACGCGATGTGAATATATGTGTTGAACATAATTTCTCTAAGATGAACATATACGAGCATTTACGGTTAAACACATAAATTGAGCATGAACTTAGTAACAACATGTGAATTGTCCTATAATATGAACATAGGTGAGCCAAATCTTTAAGTTAAACACGAGTCTTCAATGAGGCTTCATTCCTTGTATTATCCTTGTCATTTTTGCCTTCAACTTTCCATTTGTATAGTTGTACAATTTCTATCCCATTTGCACTTCATTTTACTAACTTGTTTACTTTCCTTAGTTTTTGCATGTAATCATACCTCCTCCTCCCTTAAAGGGTAATAACTGCATGTAGGCATTGTTGTTAATTTCAAGAATCATCAAGAGAAGGTGGCATGATAATTAGATATAAGTAATCCCATGTGTTGAATAACCCTAATATCGTTATCATTTAGATCAAGTAAAAGGGGGTGTCATAAATCAGTGTAGTGTGTTGAATATCTAGAATACTCATGTATTAAGTGCCATTTACACATTAGGCCTTGTGCATATGTGCACTTTGAGCATTGTGAGCATACGTGCATTAAGCCTTGCAAACACACGTACATCGAACATCATACACAAGGAGTATTGTATAAAGCAAGTATAATGGGTAATGATCATCACCATGTAAGAATAGTAACAACTCTTCATATGGTAGATATTGTCTTAAGCCTTGTTTACATGATCTTCTTGAACATTCGATTTTAACTCTTATATTTCCTTATAAGTACGAATTGCAATTGAATATGTAGAATCAACAATAATGAAGTTGATTGACTGACTTTCATACTTCTTTATCTCTTTAGTGCTTTCATTAGCTTTTATAAAGTTGTCTTGTCGTTATGCACTTAGAAGCGATAACTCTTCACTTAGTAGTAGTATGCTAGACAATAATGTAGTATGGTAGCTTTGATCTCCTTAATGACTTACAATGTCTTGACAGATAGTGAGACGCATATCTTAGAGACTTCATGCGCTTAAGAGCAATGGTTCAACTAAGCAGTACTACTGTCTATCATAAAGTAGTAAGATTGTCTTATTAACTCTTCTTTCTTCTCAAAAATGACACCACGCAGTAAGGAGCAAAGGCTCGACCTAGTTACACTAATATTAACCAATCTTGTCAGATTGACATAACTTCGAGACTGCTTAGACTCTTTGATCTAAGGGGCTTCTCGTACAATAAATATAATTATGAGACTACTTAGACTCGATAATCTAAGAGGGGTCTCCTTTAAGATATGCATAATTACGAGATTGCTTAGACTCAATGATTTAAGAGATCTCGCATGTCATCTCACATATTGAAATAAGACTTTTGCTTGTTACTAATAATATATAAAAGATCCCTTCTAGGAAGTATTCAATTGCACATATGCATCGACAATGGCATTGATTACTTAGAATCAATAATTCTTTCTCATCAGTTAACGAGGTATTCCCCACTACTTAACTATGTAGCATGGCAAACTAAGATGTTACCTAGGCTTAAATGTCAATATGTATGGAATTGTTTCCACTATTTAATGGCAAGAAACATAGAGATTACATAGCATGAAAGCTATACATGATTATCATGGTGTGATGTACATCTAGGAGCTAGTGCTCCTACCAGTCTACAACATACTAGCCACTTATCATCGTACGCTTTGGAGACTAAGCCTTTTCTAGCTAGCAATGATGTATAGTCTATATATTATATTCATTATTACTTTTTTTTTATCGATCAAGGAGCTTAGTTTCCCTATTTTAGACTAAATTGTTTTGTGAAATTAACTTTGTATGGTAAAGAGACTAGTCTCTTACTTTGTAGCAACAATAGTAATAAAATGAAGATACCCAAACACTTATTACATTCTCATTAGAAAATATCAGTGATGGGAAAAGGAACTTTCATTGATGAAAAGCAGTCATCACTATGCCTACATATGAAATGAAATGAAAACTGGGATAAGACCAGAGAGAACACATCCTAGCTACCAATAGTTCTCGTACTTCTTAACTTATAATGTGTCTTTTACTTTCATAATATCATTAGTTTGCTTTTGTTTCTTGACTCCCCCACGACAACTACGCATCCTCTTTTTCTTAAATGCTCAAGGCTTTACCTCTTCCTCTATAGGTAGTTGTACCTTGAAGGGTTCTACTAAGAGTGTTTCCCTTTCATTCACAAGCTTATCAAAGAATATCGCTTTAGTGAAGTGAGGCTCATTATGTGTGAATGGATTTTTTGTTATAGGAATGAAGATGTCTTGCTCATTCTAATTATCCTTCATCCATTGATGCCGTGTTGAAGGTATCATGTTGTGATCATGCAGCTATGTCCTTCCTATAAGGAGATGATAAGATACAAGCACATCAATTACATGGAACCACATGAGGCTATGGATGGGTCTAATATCAAAGTCTACTTTAACAGGCTCCATTATCTTCATGGAAAACTCGTAGAAGCTATTTAGTGTGATTGGTTGTCTCATTAAGTTTTGAATATCTACCTTTGTAGCTTTAAAAGTTGACATTAGTATAACATTAAGTGAAGATCCATTATCAATAAATGTCCTCTTGATAGAATGACCATTGAGTACACTTTCTACTTATAGAGAGCAATTGTGGTTAAGATTCACCATATAAATGTCAGCATTTGTGAATGTAATTGCCCCCTTATTCATTGAAATGATTCCCTTTGTAGGATACGCTATAAGATATTTCTTATATTGATTTTGCAAGATCATCGTAAGTGCAGTTGCTGCCTCGAGCCAAGCATCCTCATCAAAGCCAAGTAAATCAAAGACATTTCTAACGTTTGCAGTCTTCAACAAAGCAAGAGTGGTATTGTCATCTTCATTTCTCTTGATCTTGAGTTCTTCATGCTTTACTCCATGCACCTTAATTGGCTGCATGTCCATACTTTCTGTCTTTGTGAGATCGTGAGTAATAACATTTACAACACTACATTGGGTGTTATGAGCTGGGAGTAGGTTATTCCCAACATCATTATCTTCGATGATCAATTCTCTATTTTGAACTCGTTCATTAAATATCTTCTTTAAGATTCAATAATCTTTTGTAAGATGACCTATACTCCTATGAAATTTATAATACTTAGGGTCACTCTTCTCTTCATTTATTATTAAACGCTCAACCCTTTGGAGTCTAATATTCTCATTACGTAACCATTGGTCGAGGAGTATGTACATTTTTCTCATTGAGTATGGGTATGCCAAAGATGCTTTAGTGCTCTTAAGCTTCTCACTTCTAAATTTCTTTGCTTCTTTTGAATTCTCCTCTTGGGCTAAGTTCACTGACGGTGTGCGTTTATTAAATCTTATGTTTTCACCTCTTTGTTGTGCTATTGAATTATTAGTCCTTCACACATTCTCAACCAACACAGCAAAAGAAACCAACGAGAGGTTCTCAAGATGCATTGCATACTCAGTAAACATTCCTTAGATGCAAATCTTGACTAACTCTATTTTATCACAAACGTCTTGTATATCTAAGGTATGCTCTCTGAAGCACTCAATGTAATCCATGAGATCTTCCTTAGGCTTTTGGCGGATCCTCCCCATGTTAGTAAGGGTGACTTTTTCTTCAGTATAGAAAAACTTCTCTAAAAACTTCTCTAAAAACATCTTACACATACTACTCCACGAATCTACTAACCCTAGAGGAAGATTAACATACCAGGTGTATGCTTTCTTAATGAGCGACTTAGAAAATTCTTTCAATTTCAAATCATCATCTGGACCATATACTTCCAGTGTTTCAATGAATTTCGGTAAATATTCCTTAGCACTTCCTTTCTTACCATTAAATGGCAAGAACTTTGGGCTGACATAATCCTTAAGGTACGGTTTTGCAGCAATGCATTGATGATATGGAAGCTTCTGTTCGGTATCCCAGTTGCAGATTTCACTTGTATCTCCTTTAAATACATGTCTAAATCTTCTTTAGTTACAAATGAACCTCTCTGAGTTGATGCTTTTGCCCTCAATGACATCATAGGAGGAAGGTGCATAGGCGCAAGATTCACAGGCATAGATCTTACAGACATGGGGTTTGTTGGTAGTGGTTGCACAAAGTCAACAATTGTAACATGTGGTATAATATGTGAGGATGACAAGCCTCCAATTTAAATTCCCCGATTCCTTACTTTAGGTAATGAACCTTGCGTAGTTATGGGTTCCACAACAGGAAATTGTTGCTCAACCCTAGGAGTGACATGCTTGTTGATGGCAGGAGGGTTAAGTGGAGTGTGTTGTTGCATTACATTACAAGATTCGAGGAAGTTGCTCCTTGTTGTGCAGTAGTAAAGGCAGCCAAAGCAAGCGTGCATTGGGCGAACATCGCCATGAGTTCACTTAAGGTTTGATTAGTTTCTCGTAACTCATGCGTCAATTGCGCATTATCAAAGGCACCTTCCTGAATGCCATCTCCTTGGTTCATGTCTCTAGCTAAAGGTTGATTCTGGTCATGGGTCACAATAACAGCATCTTGCTCTTGATTATTTCCATCAATAAGATCGGGTTATCTTTACCTTAGAGGTACCATGATATGATTATCAAGTCTTTCTTCCCTAGTGGAGTCGCTAGAAAATGTATAAGGGTGTGGGTACGGATGCAAGTGTCATATGGGTGCTATGTAAGAAGTCGTGCTATACATGATTAAGAAAATGACTTGAGTGACTCGTGTTGGATGATTAAGAAAAAAGTGTAGGGAGGAGAAGTAAGCAATCTTGATGAGGCTTTAATACGTATGGTGACAGGTAAAGGAGTGCGATGGCATCAAACTGCAAGATTAATGAAAAACGGGGTGGTGTTCTTAAAGTGTTTAAGAGTTTGATCTTTGAGGCAAAGTTCTGACGGAGTATGGTGTTAATGAGGGTTTTTCTTCTGTTCAAATGAGGAAATGAATGAGATATTTATAGGAGATGGTAGGTGAATTTGATACATTTGATTGTAACGTCGATTAATGGCTAGAACTGAAGCCTCTTATATGTGTATTAAATGGGCTTTATATTTTATTAGTATAAGCCAAACTAAGAAAAGTTGACTTGAACGAACCGATCCAATAGGCCCTACTTTAAGCTTATCATGCCAAATCTTCCTTAATCATCTCGGATATTTGGACTCAACTCTTTAAGCCCCGTCATCTTAACTCAAAGAGTCAAACCTAATTAATTAATGAGCTTGAAGCCCAATATTAAATATAGCCCTCTACACATAATAAGCATGTTAGTAGCTTCCAAAACAAACAAATGAATACTAGATTGGTTAACTTATGAAGGTGTTTTTGTATTATCATGAAAAATTATAAGTATTTATGACAAACTATTGGAGTGCTCTATGTGTAATAGAATATCAGGAATATTGAGCATAGCAAATGTATTCAATGCACCCTTTTACGTGACATTACTTTACAAAAGTTCATATGTGGAATTCCACCTATACTTAACATCCTTTTTTAATTTACATAGTCTAAGCTTGTTCTCAAAACAAAATTTTCACCAACCCTTATTTACAAATGGATAATCAAACATATGAATAATTGCCTATTTGATAGGTGACACTCTTAAATTTAAGGTGGCCATAACATCCTTAATGCATAAGTTCAAAATGTGACATGTACACACATGGGAAAAAAAGTATCCCTAAGCATGGGCTGGCAAAGCAATTTTAGGTGATCAATGACATAGTGCTTACTATAGCGTCGTCAAAACCAATAGAAAGAATTTTCTTCGTCAATGTACATTCCTCTAAAATAATGCTTATGATCTTGAAAATATTTCTTACTATGTTTTGTTCATCAAATTTCCTAAATGCTAGCAATCTTTTATGTAAAACTCATTTATCGTCTATTTGGTGACAAGTTATACCATGTAAGAGTTTTCATTCCACCTATCTATGCAAATACTCGCATAGATGAAAATTTGTGTGCCTAACATATTAAACTTAATAATGAACTCTCACTTTTTATGATGGTAAATATGAATATTTGTTCTATACATGGTTACGGAGGAAAACATGCAAGAATTAGGATTTTAAGTAGTCTTGCTCATACTCTATACAAAAAGGATGCTTACTAACATTAAATGATCAGTGCATTACCTGCTATCATTCTATATAAATTCATTTTTCTTCCTTCTCCTTAAAGAAGCAAAATAATGTGGATTGCTATGAAGCAGAAGGCCTAAAGATTTACTACTGCAACTTGTATATTTCATACTCTATTGAGTGCTTTTATCACATGTGCTTGTTGAAAGTATCATATCTATTGCCTTTTTTTTCTAGCCTTAACTTGTCTGACAATAGTTACAATATGCACAAATATTTCCATTAGGATATGCAACTTTACAAAAATGTATAGTAAAAATTTTAGATTTTAAATGGTTTCAATAGCTTACAGCTAGAGCCACCTTCACCAAGTTGCTAGCCTCCACCTTTTCTTCTTCTTGTGGTTCGAGATGCTTCTCATCTTGCATCCCCTCTTCTACATGAAAATAAACACTGGGCGTCATATACTTAAACCTAGGTAACAAATAGTCCATTACATCCCATAGTGAAGTCATAGTAGCCATACTCCTCATCAACATCATAAATGTCTATATACTTCCTTTCACAAGCTATTCCCTAATCTTTGTCGCAATGTGACTTCTTGTCAAAGCTAAATGCATTATGGAAAGAAAACTCACCACTTGTGTATAGAAAATAAATATTGATATGAAAGAGAAATATTAAATTTTTCTATTACAAAAAGAAATTCAATCCAACAAAAATAATTGTTATTATTGATATCAACAAAGATTGGAAACATATAAATCAATTAAAAGTAGATAGTATGCTTAAAATGAAAGTTAGTGAAAAGCAGATAGTAGTATAAAATGTAGAATAGCAAAATACTAGTACAAAACTTAGAAAGTGGAGGAATGTAATAGAAAAAAAGTTAACATAGCAAAATGCATATAATTTGACATGATGTTTCACTTCCTTAGAAATATAATTAGTTTATTTTAACCATAAGATTTTTGTTTTTCAATCTCAAAAAATTACAATTCTTTCGATCCATAATGCTATTTCAACCCACGTAGCTTGGAGTATAGAGCATCGCAATATCAATCTCCATTTTATTGGCAAAGTTTCAACATCGTATAACGTTCATCTCCCTTAACGTTCTTGTACTTCCCTACCTTTCTCTCTTCCTCTCTATTCCTCTCTTTTTCATCTCATTGCTCTTTAAATTTACACAAACTACGCACAAATTTAACATCTCTCCCCTCCCATTTCTCTCTCTCAATTATCTTTCTTTTTCCTCGTCCTTTTCTTCTTTTTTGAAATTCATAATGGGGTTATGCTATATAGTTTGCAGCATTACATGGACGTGGCAAAAAAAATTAAGATGAAAGGGACGTGTAAAAAAAAAAAAAAAAGGATTATCAATCACCTATCAAACCCGCCAAATAGGTCCAAACCCATCTTGGACGAGCTCCAAGTCCGGCCTTACCGGGTTGGGTCATACTAATTTGAGCCTTCCCATACCCTCTAAGGTTTTCATAATCTTACTAGAAAAAGGAAAATAGAACTCACCTTGGCTTCCTTTGCTTCGTCGAAATTTAAGTGATTTGTGGCTTTCCTCCTCTACTAGCGTCTGAGATGGCTTCTTGGTTGGGGGTGGGTTGGGTTGTGATGACTGAGCCTAGTTTCCCCACGTTTTCCATTCAATGTAGATTTGATCGAGAAGCACCTTGTAATGTAAGTCTCTAAAATAGCTTTTAGGACACATTACTAAGTAACCTGTCGAGCAAGTTGGTGTATTGGGTTTCTCGATCAACCAGGTTTAATTCAACTTGCTTCTACCATTGCTAATCTCTTATTTTGTAACAAGACTTTACTTGAATTCCTCGGGAGCCATTTATTATCTCCAATCACATTCAGACCTTGGCATTCGTCCCGAGTTTGTCCCAACTCCACAAATTCTCTCTAGGGTCATCATCTGGAGCACCTCACTTTTAAATGGATTCATAATTACATTTCACTAGCTTAAAGATTGGGGTGATTAAATATATTTCATATACATATATATATACACTTTAACATGCACATCTTGATAGTAGTGAAAGCCTCTCAAAAAATTAAGTTCAAACAGAAATAAAACATTGTCCTGAAGCATAGGTAAGAAAGGGAGAAATTTGGAAGGAAAGAAGACTAGCACATAAATATGTAGAATTTATCTTGAGTCTACTCACATTAAGAGTATAAAAAAGAAAAGCAAATCTTACGCCTGAGGCAGGTCCATACATTTTTTCCCATATATACAGAAAAAGGGAAAAACTAAATCTGATTATAAATTGCATCATGTCTCTATACAATTCAGGAGTATTCAGAGGAGAATGTACAAATGAATTTCCAGGGATCGGATTTCAACTTATTGCTGCAGGTTTAAAAATCCAGCAGATTGACCCTGTTCTATGAAAGTTTGCGGTTGATGTGCATATACATATCAAGGCTTTATTTGCAATAAGAGGCTTTAATATCATTGCTTGCATTTTGCTGATTTGTAATTTAGTGGCTTGTATCACACTGTAAAAACCCAAGATCCTCATCTAACTATTTTCAAGGTGTTTGTTCTTCACTTCCCTGTGGCTTGTAAAATATAATCTTAAGCATAATGTGCTCTCAGCTTACGCAGGAGGTCTAATGTTTCCGTGTATGAAGGATCTGTACGGCTAATTGGCTTGCAGGAGTTTATATGATCCGTTGATTCCAAGACCTAAGCCAAAGTCAAAGAATTAAGCACATCTGCAAAATAAGTTCACTGCACATACACCATGTACGATTCATTGATTCCAATGTCAAAAGGCAATATATAGCTTCAATGCTGAATATAATCCAAAAAGAAAAAAGCAGATCGACTTTGAGAGTTTCAGTAACTCATATCAGTAAAGCTCATGATCAAATAAGATACTATTGGAAAGAAAACAATAGTAATTACCCTTAACACCAAAAAGAAAATGGGATAAAAGATATTGGGCCCGGGCATGCTATGTGGACAGTACAAACCACTCATGTAGATATTATAAAGGATCTTAGAGCAAAATGCACCAAACCAACGGTATGCTGGGACATGTTTCCACCAAAATATGAATATACCTAAATATACTCTAGCTTGCCACACAACTTATTATTTACTTTCACATCAAAAGTCCAAAGAGGCAGTTACTTTCACAAGAAAATTCGTAGATATATTGGTTTAATACTTACCACAAGCTCACCAAATCCAGGATACGCTGACTCAAGGGGTACAATTTCCATTCTGAAGGCCCATCCTCCATAGCCTTCAACTATTGGAGTCACCTTGGTCTACACAATAATCAGAACCATCATCATCTCCAGACAAACATTACATAGACATAACAAAAGTGCACAAGTTCAACAGTAGCCTACCTCACAGAAACTGAGTACTTCAAGAGATCCCTTCTTATGAAGGTGGCGGATGAAGTCATTTAGTTCTACCAATCTTGGAGACCCACTTCTAAGTTCGCCTATCTTTAAAAGAAAATAGAAACAAAAATTACAAGCTATGCAATTTTACACAATGTTCAGATATACAATGAAAACATGGCAGAAAGCAGCATAATAGGCATATACAGAAACTAAAAATAAGCAGAACTGATTATATACTCACAGTTGGGGCTGGACGCAGCACAAGGCCCATGCGCCAAGGCATATCTGCAAGTTTGCTGCCAAAGTGTGGACAGCTGTAGAACACCTGAAAACACAATAAAACCAAAAGGCTAAATCATGCTGATCAAGAGGCAAAAACATGAACTTTTCTTTCTAGCTGGTGTAGGGCAAGAAGGAAACAACTGAACTGATAATGCATAGGGACAGAATATGCATAATGAAGCGAAGCATACAATTCCAACAGTGTTGTTGACAAGATTATCAATTTTTTCCAACTTCGCTCTGTAAAGCAGCTGCTTGATGACAAGGCCTCCCATGCTGACACAAAGCAAATAAGTGCATTATAGAAGCAGCTTTATATGTAAGCATCATAGATGTAGCTAAATAAGTAACGTGATCCCAGAAACTGCATAAATTTGACAATTGCACATGGAACCTATATTTCCATGAAAAGAAAAAGAAGAAAAGAAAAACTGAGAAAAGCTTGTTCTCACAATTCTTATCCATTTCATTTTAAAGTGGACATCCTAAAGTTCCCCATACATGTGAAGGAGATAATACCATTGATCCTCTTACGCTATCATGTCAGTTGGGTAAAGGACAAATTCTCAAATGTTTTCCTCACAATGTACAACTGTGAACAATAGTTGAAAAGAAACACAATGAAGGACAAGGCACATTCACAAAAATAGACATGGCCCTAAGAGATCACTAAATCTTTCATACTAAAATTATCAAATACAGATGAAAAATGTATCAATGAGAATGTACATCAAACAATGAACAGATAAACACATGTGGCAAAATAACAGACCTGTGGGTCACGAACACTACAGGCTGATTTCCAATGCCAGCATCAACAAGCTTTTGCAACAGCATAGAGCTCACTTCCTGCTCATGACCAGCAAGAGAAGTGGAGAGGTTGAGATTAGCCTCATAAGCAATATTTAAACAACTAGAACTTTATACACATAAACATGAAGCAGATTTACAATAACAAATTTCACACATCAAAAAGAGCTGATGAAGCTCTGAACATCCTTTGAACTAGACTAATTCCATCAGAAACTGGAGAATTCCTCATAAATCAAGAGGATGGAACTCAAAAACTAATATTAGGAAAAAGTGTAATTAACCAACCTGAAGAGGAAGCGTAGCTCCAGACCACTGTGTAAGATTTGTCTGCACCAAGAACAAAATTTCCATGTCAAAAAGACAGATTAAAGATAACCTCACCCGCCTAAATACAGAGAACATCAAAGACACCACACTGAGGAAACTACTTGAAAACAAACAAAATTAGGTATCCTCGAAAAAGCAACTAAAGTGGAATAGACCCTTCTCTATAGACAACTGCATACAGACCTTATATTTCAGAGTGAAGAGACGAGCCTGAGGGAAATCATGGGGGAGCCATTCACCTGGCCAGAATGTTCCCTGTTTTCCAGCTTCCTCATCAATCTTCTCCACAAAGCCAGACTTTGTCGAAGATTTGTCCTCAGATATGCGCCATGTTTTATAAGGACCACCTTGAAGGCCATGAACAAAAACAACATCAAGCAGAGGAGTTTCTCTTTTGGAACCACTGTGGGAAATATCAACACACGAAGACTGCTTATCTTCGCTGCTTCCAAGGTTGGAGTGGTCAAAAGAATTGGTCCTTGCTGAAGCTGACCCATCTTTCCAATCAGCATCTTGATCAACTACTTCAGGACATTTCCAATGTGGTGCTTCAGGATTGATTAAAAAAATCATGTCAGGGTAATGAGGGCACCTTCTCTTGCCATTTGCATAGTCAGAATTAGTGTCTTGATAAAATTTGTCGTTGCAGAATACATTTAAAAGAGTTGCCCGAGCATAGCTTTGCATTTTTAGGTCATTACAGCCCGGGATTTTCCCATTAGCACAGTCATCAAGCCATTTATACCAGACTTCATCTTCAGCAATGACCTTCTGCACCTCTGGAAGAAGGGAAATGATGTTTAGTAGACGTGCAGCATGCTTTCGGATGTGTGCAGTTGGTGGCAACCGGACACTAGAAGGATCACTATTGTCTATTCTAGCAGACTCTGAAGAACCTGAAACCTTATCTTGTGCTTCAGGAGACCTTGAAGCATCATACACTTCCATAGCTGCAAGCTTCTCATAATCATCACTTAACAGAAAGCGCTTAAGCAAACACAAGACACCAAAATCTACAATTTTCTTCTGTGAATGTTGGTCTTCAACACACAATTCAGTCAATGATTTAATCCCTCTAAGTGTTGCCACAGCAGAATCTGCAGCATTAACCTTTTGCAGACTTTCTTTCTTTAGGCTCTTCAATGCTCCAACAAAAGGTTCAAGTGAAAGAAGGTCAGCCAGAGAAGATGTATCCACTGATTCAGTGGTGTTTCCCAACTGATTTCCAGCTAAAGCAACAACAGCAACTGCTAATTGATTGGTATTTTGTCCAGCAGAAAGCACATTTGACTGATCAATTTGTGTCTGCCAAAACATGAATGACCATTCAAATAAACAGAATTAATAATACATTAATCAAAAGAAACAGAAATTATGTTAAAAAATTAATTCTGCCCCAAGAGAAACTTAAAAGATAAGATTATTCAGAAAGACCTTTCCATGACGATCTTTTCCTTAAATTCTTAGGCATAGAAAAGGGAATCTTCATACCTTCACTTTGTCACTCTTGAGCTGGCCTTTTCCTTTGATTGATGATGTCTTGCCAGAGCTCAGAATTTCTGAAAGCAGAATAGCTAACCATCCTTGTGAAATTGGCACGGCAAAGGGCCCATAATCTTCAAGAATACACGAGAGGATCTTCGTGGCTGATGATCTAACAGTATCAGAGGAATGGGTTCCAGATACCCACTGGAGCAATACACCAGACCATTTTTGGCTATCCTCAAGTGATAAACGAATATCTCCTGTAGAAATTAACTCCAGTGCCTTTGATAAGACCTCCTGTACTTGCTTGTGCTTTATTGTCTGCTTAGCAGTATCTCTCAGAAGATGAAGTCCCTTCTTCATCACAATCTTTTGTGCACCCTGGCTTCTCTTTACAGAAACCAGGAATGCAGATGAAGCTACCTGGGCCAACAGAATGTCTTCATTTTTACTTGCTTGGGAGAGAGTTGAAAGAAGACTTGAGGTCCAATCTGGGACCGAATCATTGATAGGCAGATTACGATCCTCTAAAAGTAAACGAGCTACCAGACTTCCATGCCACTTGACCGATCTCTCAGGTGCCAGTAAAGTGGCCATGATTGCATGACCATCTCGATCAAGTTCTTGAATGTGAGACCTATTCTCCTCAGATGCCATAGCCCAATTCGCTAATGCCCATGCAGCAAAAGGTACTGCAACGTGGTCACAGTGCAGATCGTCCCACAAACCAGGAACAACAGTGGATGATATATTGGCTTGAGGCAATGAGTCAGCATAGTTATTTTCTAGAAGTATATCTCGGGAGACAGAATTGTCATGACGAGGGTGGTTTCCATCTGCAATCTTTATTTCCACAGGCCCATTAGTTCTAGCAAGTCCTAAAACTGTAGTGCCTTCAAGGATCTTAATACCAATCCCCTTCACACCCTTATCACCCTTATCCCCTTCCTCGTTTTCATCGGAATCATCCAGATGCAACCCTCCTTCTTCAATAACTTGAATGGCTGCAGCAATATCTCTCATCTCTGCATTACTTGATAAGGTAGGCTTAAAAGTTATCTTGTCCAAACCATCACAATTTGATGTCACAATATCCATGATGGCAGCAACAAGCATGCTCCTACCTTTCAAAGAATCAGAAACATCGAATGAACTACGTCTCGAGTGCTGTTCCCAAAAAATGCAATTTATCAATTGCAAACCTTATGTAAATTAATCAAGAAGAACCAATAATCACATCGCAGCCTGAATATTCAAGTAAACATGCACAACTAAACCAAAGGAAGTGGTTATCACCTAAATATTACAATATCTTCCAGCAAAATTTGATCTCATATGAATATTCTTCTGTAAGAAACTATAAGGGGCATATCAGATGCTACGAAGCACTTCCCAAGCCAAGAATACAGGATAAGCCTTAAAAAAAAAAAAAAACAGAAGAAAAATACTAGCTAATATCATTTAATTAAACATTCTTCGTTTTAATGTATAACTAAAAACAACTCAAGCATATATCTTCTGATTCTAGCTTCTACTAGAGTCAACAGCTTCATATTCTAAATCATGCAAAGATTGACACTTCCAAAAGATTAGTTTATGGTAGCACCACTCCCAAAAATGATTTTGGCATGATACACACTAACCAAAGATTATGACCACCATTCATCAATTTTTGGTCAGACAATATAGCGCCATATCTCATTAGAAAAGAACAGATGGAGTTCCCAACACAAAAAACATTTGTCCCATTCTGGGCCCCCTCCTTGACACCAGCCTCATTTTTGGCCGGATATCAATTCATAGAATAGTTGGATGCACAGATAGGAATATAGAACAATGACAAGCTTTGCTTTGCCAATCCTGGCACCACATCCAGACAATTGGATTGTTAAGCCACTGATTCTAATATATAGATCCACTATTTGTCCAATAAAAACACAACTAGATAGCCTTGTGATACCTACAGCCATGTTTAGATTAGTGAACCTAGCTTGAAAGTTATTGTCATTATTAAAGCATTATTACACCCAGTATAATTTTGGTTAAGTACTACACCCAGTATAATTGAATAAATCATCTTTCAATTAACAACTCCTTATAACCATCATCACCCACATTTGAAACAGCAGCAACAAATCCAAGCAGCATCACAAAACACAAACAAGATTTCACCTTCTTATTTCTCTGCGGCTGACATGAGAATATAAACCTCAACAAATTCGGCACAGCACTGGGCCGCCCCAAAATCACCTCACACACATTGGGATCCTCAATCAAATATGAAAGCGCCCTAGCAGATTCCGCTTGAGTCCCGCCACCGTCTCCCGCCACCGCCACCGTCTCCAGCAACCAATCCACCACCTTCCCTCCACCGGCATTCACAATGGCGGCCCTCCGGCTCGCATTGGCCGCAGCAATGTCTGCAAGCAGCGCTGCAACGCGAAGCTCGAACCCTGCCCAAACTTCATGGTTCGCCGAAGACATAACCGACCGCAATGACTGCCATAAAACCGATGCTGCAACTCCAGTCTGCTTCAAGTGGCGGTAGATTCTACTCAACGATTCGTTTGACTTGTGCATCGTATTATCGACGACATCGTAAAGAGAATTAGGGTTCCGGTTAGAGTCAGGACTGTGGGAAGCGGACGCGATAATAGCGGCCAGTAAGGCAGCCGCGGAGAGAGCGAATAGAGAAGTTCGTGTGAAAGAAGACTCGCCATCGGGCGCTTGAGAGAGAGAAGGAGGAGGAGGAGGAGGAGGAGAAGGAGAAAGAGAGTTTAAGTGAGGGGAGAGAGCAATTTGTTGCGAGTTTTTAGGCGGTTGGACTTCGATTGAAGCTTTAGGGTTTGAAGATGAGAAAGATCGGAGAAGGAAAGAGTAATGAAAATGCCGTTGAGAACGAGAACATAGACGAAGCATGATTTTTTAGACTCTGAAATGATGGCGTGTTTGGCTTGAATGGTTTTCCTTTTTGCGCTGTGGAAGAAGCGAAGACCGAAGAAAGAAAAGAGAGAGAGGGAAAGAAGAGTGGCGGGAGGAAAATTCGGGATGGGTAAGGAAGAGAAGGAATAATGGAATTTCAGAATAAGATGCGAATCGTCGACGAATTTGCTTATTTTAGGAGATATTCACGTGGGTGGCTAATGGGTGATTGAATGACACGATCGGAGGAAAGCACCTCTATATCCCTATAATCTATCAACAATCTATCAATAATGTATCTTCTTTCTATTGTTTGATAAAATCGAAACAAATATGTGTCTAATGCTAATTGGATTTATATCATAAAATCAAAACAAAAAAAAAAAAATTTACAAAGCCCCGGCACCAAGAATGTGTCATTCTATTTACTAACATAAATACAAATACATAGACAACACACTCCTACATAAATGCCAAAAATAAATAAATAAATCAACCATCTAAATGTGATTTTTCTCATTAATAATTGCGGTTCAATTGTAAAACGTAATAGATTAAGCTCAAACTCATAATTAAATTGAACGAATTCAAGTAACCATTAGGACCTTTTGGAACGTATTTCTCTCGAAAAATGTTGAAATAAATACCCATGTTCAAGTAACAAATTGCAAATATAGATTATTAGAACATGAAATAATTTTGCAATTCTAATATATTGCACCCAGAACTAAGAATTAACTAAACTAGACATTAGAAGCTAAAACTAATCTACAATTAGTCCAGATCAATATCAAAATTTTTTCTCCATTTGTTGGTGATCTTGTAAAGTGAAATAAACATGTTTTAATTTAATGTCCTTTATTTATGAATGTAATAGGTGCATCTCCTTGCATATTTAATAACCCACTTCCCTAAGACACTCATAACCCAATGTTCCCAGCTTTAAATAACTCCATCTAACTGTCATAATCCTCCTTGGCCAAAAAAAAAAAAAAAAAATTTGTTATAGTCCTCAAATCTAGCTAAATTTGATATGATTAATTCCTTCGGGATTTGCATTGTTGTTCAAAAGTCATTAGTTAGTCTTATATTATTATCTTTTTATCTCTTCCAAAATAAACTTCAATGCTCTTATTGGTGTATAAATATTTGTAGCAAGACAAATGAAATGTTACATAGGACCTTAATCAAGGAAAATGCATTGTGTTTATTGCTTATTTATTGCATTTCTACATAAAATTTATTTGCAACAAAATCAAATGGGATTAATGTATGATTCATGTTATAATGTACTACACCTTTTGTGGGAGAGCCTTGAAGTCAATATTATTAAAAGTGCTTAGGAGGGACATTTTAAAAAGATCACTTATAACTTCGCTTAGGTAAAACAAGAAAGAGAAATGACAAAGGATACATAATGAAAGAGTGAAAAAAAAAAAAAAAAAAAAAACATTCTAGATATTATACAATAGCAGAATATGAGACAAAGCAGCAAACAAATGTCATATGAAAAAGGGCACACAAAAAGTACAGTGTCAAAACACGTGTTACGTGAACACCAGGCGCTTCTCTTAACAATCAAGACAAATCTTATATGGTTCTGAGTTAGATTGGATTTTGTCAAAATTGGTTGATTAGCTTAGTGTAGGTAACAAATGGCTCAAGTAAGCTACTAGTGAAGGTATCCAACCTTTTGAGCTAGCTTAGACATCGATGCATCCACTTGTGAAATTATCAAAAGTCCTGAATAGCTCGATAGGTGATAAAGCTCGGAGGCTTGTAAGAGAGTGGTTTCTGCATCGGAGGGTTAGTTGATCAAGATACATTGTGTTAAGTTTAGTAGGCCATGAACTCACAAGTGGATAATAACACTTGGAAGTTGATTCCTTATCATTAAAACTTTACAACTTTAGACCCTAAACCTGCAAAGCTTACCTACTCCAAAAAACACAAAATTTCTCCCTCTTACTCCACTCACTCCAATGAAAAAGAGACCGTCGAAAATGAATAGAAGTCAAACCAAGAATAAGCATATCTCATTTGATGCCAAGTCCTTTTTAATAGAGTTGTTTTTGCAAGACTAAGTCAAGAGTCAAGACCCAAGCAATCAAATTTTTTTTTTTTTTTTTTTTTTTGTTTTATGTGGGACAATCATCTCTGGATGGGCGAATAACATTCGTATAATTTTGATTATAGTATGCTCCTCCTTCCTTATGCTGCCATTTTTGTCTTATAAATTACACTGTAAATATGCAAAAGTAGGTTCGAATCACGCATACTTCTCACATTTTTTTTTAACTAGTTGTTTTGTTTATTAATTTCACTTTAGTGAGATGGCTTTTTTATTTTTTATTTTTTTACTCTCGATTTTTGTTCTACTTTCTTGTTAGTTTTGGATGTTTGTGTGCTTTATGTTTAGTTAATTAATAATTTGTTAGGATAGGAAAGGAAGTATCGCCATATATCATTAATGATTTACTAGATATGGTAGAGTACCCAGGGACCAAAAGGGATATCATTTCCTAAGGCATTATTGTTATTGTATTTAATTATTTATTATTTTTTTGGTCAAAAACAAATTAGTTAGTATTTCGAAAAAATTATTAGCCTTAATTGGTAAAAACATCATAACTTTTGTTACACTTTCTTGTTAGTTTTGGATGTTTGTGATCTCTAAGCTTTTATTTGTTTACTTAATTAATAATTTGTTAGGATAGAAAAGGAAATTTCACGATATATCAATATTGAGCACCTAGAGACTAAAAGGGATCTCATTTCCTAAAGCATTATTGTAGTATTTATTGATAAGAACATCATAATTTTCAAAAGTATTAATCATCTCATAAAAATGAAAATGATTTTTTAATACATCCTCTTAAGAGATTCATTTCTATATTTACAAGTCATTCGATGATTTTTATTTTTTTCTTTTTTAACCTTTATAGGTCATTTTATGATATTGTGTACCATAATTTTACATTTTCAATAAAAGAAATGTCTTATAAATATAGATGATCATTATGAAATGCCTCATAAATATAATGAGCACTCTCTTGGCATCTTTTAGAATAGATTTTATATAATATGGAGTATCTCAATGCCTACTAAAAAATCATCCTTTACGCTATCGAGAATTTAATAATTATTTTACGTAGAAATTTTATTACATTATTTCATTTCTAAATAATAAATATCCTATAATATAGTTTCAAGAGAAAATTAATTCATTCTAGAGATATATCTAATTTAAACTCAAGGAAAGGAAAAGTTGAACCTGCAATATAACAATCCCACATCCATCTCTATACATTTTTTCGGAAAAAGAAATGGTATTAGAATATTTTAGGAATATCTGTCAATTATGTAAAGAATATATTTAGGATATTTTCTATGTTTAGAAACTTAATTAGTGCATCTATATTGTATATATATTAGCCATCTTTGGCCTGTGATATAAATATACACATACAGAAATTTTCTTCTCAAAATTTTATATGGTATCAGAGCCTGGTTAAAAAAAAAACGCTATGACTATTTAGGGAAAGAAACTAGCCTCCCCTTACCTATTGACTTCGAGTGATAATCCTAATAATATAATTACTCAGGTGCAATTAAAAGGAGACAATTATGATAAATGGGCTCGAGCGATGCGAACATCGTTGAGGGTTAAGAAGAAATTCGAATTTATTGATGGAACGATTAATCAACCTGCTGATGATTCCACTGAATTAGAGGATTGGTAGACTGTGAATTCAAGGTTGGTTTCATGGATGCGCAACACAATCGAGCCAACACTGCGATCTACCATAACATATATGGAGATTGCAAAGGATTTATGGGAAGATATCAAAGAGCGATTCTCTATCGCTAATGGACCTCGTGTTCAGTAGATCAAGGCAGAACTTGCCAATTGCAAACAGAGAGGTATGTCGATTGTGACTTATTATGGGAAATTGAAACAACTCTGAGAAGAGCTTGCGAATTATGAGCAAATTCCCATCTACCGTTGTGGAAGATACAATTGTAATATTGCAGTTGAACTTGACAAGAAACGAGAAGAAGAGAGGCTTCATCAGTTTTTGATGGGTTTGGAAGATGCATTATATGGAGCAATTCGTTCTAATATTTTAAGCACAGAACCATTGCCAAACTTGAATAAGGCATACTCGTTGGTGTGCCAAGAAGAACGTGTTAGAAACATCTCACAAGGGAAGGAGGAACATGGAGAAGTTGTGAGTTTTGCAGTGCAGACCAATAGAGGAGGGCGAAAGTATAAAATAGAAGTGAAAGACAAATCTGCCATTTGCTCACACTGCAAACGAGAGGGACATGATTCTGAAACTTGTTTTCAGCTCATTGGATATCCAGAATGGTGGGGTGACCGACCCAAAAGGGCTGGACGTGGACGAGGGGGACAGAGTGCAGGACATGGGCAAAATAATATGCCAAAGGTGAATACAACCCATGTAATTGGGCAGCCATCATTATCAATGGCAGCAACGGAAGAAAATACAGCTTCTAGGACCTCGACAGCAGAACAATGGTCATTCTTTCTCAATTTGTTGAACACGTGCAAACCAGGTACTAGTGAGAAGATGAATGGTAAGGATAATTTGAATTGGATTATTGATTCCGATGCTTCACAACATATGACAGGTACTTTAGAATGTTTAACAAATTTGAAAGAAATTGTGGCATGTTCAATTGGATTGCTTAATGGAGAGCAGGTGATGGCATTGAAGGAGGGATCAGTTTTCTTGGGAAAACATATTAAACTAGACAATGTTCTCTATGTTCCAAATTTGAATTGTAATTTGATATCTGTGCCGCAGTTACTTGATGGCTCTAATTGTAATGTCCAATTTACTGATAAAATTCATGTTATACAGGACCGCACCTCGAGGATGGTGATTAGAGCGGGTGAACAGTGCAAGGGACTTTATTATTTGAAGTCAGCAGTATCAGTCTAAGCATGCAAGACAAGCCATGTAGATTCTTTTGAATTATGGCATAAGAGGATGGGGCATCTATCTGCAAAAATTATGGAATCTCTTCCTCAAGTTGAATTTAGTAATAGTTTAATAAAGAATAAATTATGTGACATTTGTTTAAGAGCTAAACAAACAAGAGAAGTTTTTGTTTCTAGTGACACTAAAGCAAATGACATTTTTGAATTAATTCATTGCGATTTGTGGGGACCTTATCGTGTTAATGCTTCTTGTGGGGCCTCGTATTTCTTTACCATTGTTGATGATTTTTCTAGGGGTGTATGGATATATTTGTTAATTGAAAAAACAGAAGTAGAACTTGTCATGCGCAATTTCTTTACCATGACTAAAAGACAATTTCAAAAAGATGTGAAGATAGTTAGAAGTGATAATGGGACTGAATTTACTTGCTTGCATAACTATTTTTCTGAAAATGGAATTTTACATCAGACCTCATGCATAGGAACACCTCAACAGAATGGATGTGTTGAGAGGAAACATCGTCATATTTTAAATGTGGCTAGAGCTTTAAGATTTCAAGCCAATCTTCCCATCAAATTTTAGGGAGAATGTGTTCTAACGGCTACATATTTGATCAATCGGACTCCTTCTAAGTTATTAGGAGGAAAGACTCCTTATGAGATATTGTTTGGTAAACCTTCTAGTTATAATCACATTCGAACTTTTGGGTGCCTGTGTTATGCTCGGAACTTAAATAGGGAAAAAGACAAGTTTGCTAGCAGGAGTCAACGTTGTTTATTTGTAGGATATCCTTTCGGAAAAAAAGGGTGGAAAGTTTATGATCTTGATACAGGAAAATATTTTGTATCTAGGGATGTTGTGTTCTCTGAATCTGAATTTCCATATACTGATAAGGAAGGTGTGCAACCAGATCTTGTACAAGATGCTTCTTTCGATATCACCAATCATTTTAATGGTGAATTGAATGAGGAAGACGAAAGTGAGGTACCTGAGAATTCGATTGTGACTCAAAGTGATAATAACGACAGGGGGGGTATCATTGAAATCTTGGGTGAATCTATTCCAGAATAACTTGGACGGGGTCATAGAACAAAAGAAGCTTCTACTCGGCTGCGAGATTTTGTGACATATACTGCACAACAAATAAGTCCCTCTACATGTTCCTCCAATCTAATTTCGTCCACAGGTACCTCCTATCCTATAGCATATTATGTAGATTGTGACAAATTTTCTCCACAACATCGTTCTTTCTTAGCAGCTATGATAGCCGAAAAGGAGCCTATTTCTTATATTCAGGCCATTAAAGACATTCGATGGAAAGAAGCCATGATGAAAGAAATTGAGGCACTTCAGGCTAATGGGACATGGACTGTGGAAGATTTGCCATAGGGAAAGCAAGTTATAAGCAGTAAATGGGTTTACAAGACCAAATATAACTCAGATGGTTCGGTTGAACATTATAAAGTTCAATTGGTGATTCTTAGCAATAATCAAATTGAAGGAATTGACTACAATGAGACCTTCACTCCTGTTGCAAAAATGGTTACTATACATACTTTTCTTTCAATGGCAGCAACAAAGGGATGGGAACTCCATCAAATGGATGTTCATAATGCATTCTTGCATGGAGATTTAGAAGAAGAAGTGTACATGAAGATGCCACTTGGGTTCTCTACTCAATAGCCTGGCAAAGTTTGTCGATTACGTAAATCACTTTATGGGTTACAACAAGCCCCCCGATGTTAGTTTTCCAAATTGACAACTGCATTAAAGCGGTATGGATTTCCTCAATCTCAATTTGATTATTCATTGTTTACTTTAAATCGAGATAAGATACATTTGAGTATACTGGTGTATGTCGATGATCTTGTTATTGCGGGGAATAATGGATTTGCCATTTAGAAGTTTAAAGATTATTTATGCCACTGCTTCCATATGAAAGATTTGGGAACATTGAAGTATTTTTTAGGTGTAGAGATGGCTCGAAATCAAGAAGGAATTTTTCTTTACCAACGCAAATATGCTTTGGATATTATCAGTGAAGCTGGATTATTGGGTGCTAAACCATCTGGTTTTCCCATTGAACAAAATCATCATTTAACCTTAGCAGAAAATGCATTATTGGCAGATTCAGAGAAGTATCGAAGATTGGTAGGAAGACTGATTTATTTGACTCTTACTCGACCTGAGTTGTCCTACAGTGTTCATATTTTGGCACAATTTATGCATCAACCAAGGGAAGCTCATTGGGAAGCAGCTTTGCGAGTGGTTCGTTATTTGAAGGGTAGTCCTGGACAAGGAATACTTTTACGAGCTGATAGTGATCTTCGGTTGTATGCTTATTGTGATTCTGATTGGGGGAGTTGTCCTTTAACTCGACGATCTCTTACTGGATATTTTGTTATGTTAGGGACTTCTCCCATTTCTTGGAAGATTAAAAAGCAACATACAGTGTCGAGATCCTTTGCTGAAGCAAAATATCGTTCCATGGCTACCATTATGTGTGAACTGAAATGGTTAAAGGGTCTTTTGCTGTCTCTCGGTGTTGTACACTCTCATCCTATGCTGTTGTATAGTGATAGTCAAGCAGCTTTACACATTAGTGCAAATCCTGTGTTTCATGAGCGCACAAAGCACATTGAAATTGATTGTCATTTTATTCATGATGAGATTCAACATGGACATGTTCAGACTGCTTATGTACGTAGCTTCGAGTAACTCGCTGATATTTTTACTAAGGCATTGGGGACACAGCAGTTTAGGTATCTTCTACGCAAGTTGGGAGTTTGCAATCTTCACGCACCAACTTGAGGGGGCGTATTAGAATATTTTAGGAATATCTGTCAATTATGTAAAGAGTTTATTTAGGATATTTTCTATGTTTAGAACCTTGGGTAGTGCATCTATGTTGTATATATATTGACCTTTTTTGGCCTGTGATATGAATATATACATACAGAAATTTTCTTCTCAAAATTTTATAAATGGCCAATCATCACGGATACTTCTCTAGTGGACTATCAACAAATTCGACCAGTTTCCATATATATGAACTTTCGTGGTGATTCATACAACCTTACAAGAAATAAATAGCAACTTGTTATAAAAAGAAATATACAATGCCCTAAACTCAAGCGTTACAAACGTCCATATGTCACTAGTAACTAATAGCACGTTAAGACTCAACTTTAAGTTTATAATCTCCAATTACATAAAATTTGTCTTCAAATAATTTCATAAAAATCCTCTTATTAAATTAAAAAATAACTATTATAAAACCTCTTTAATTTAGGAACAAGTTCTAATAATAATCAACTATAAATATTCTAATCAAAATCAAATCATCTGTTTAAACTAATCATTAAACTAAACAAATAATTAATTTTTTTCTCCTTTTTTTTTTTTCTTGAATACTTCCTAATCCATATCTTATTCTCATGATCATATATCTAGTCATCACTTTTCCTATGCCAATCATATTAATGAAGTTTTCAAAATCCAT
Source organism: Lumnitzera littorea (assembly GCA_024138015.1). Taxonomy (NCBI): domain Eukaryota; kingdom Viridiplantae; phylum Streptophyta; class Magnoliopsida; order Myrtales; family Combretaceae; genus Lumnitzera; species Lumnitzera littorea. The sequence continues at coordinate 74,193,745 of JAMXBB010000012.1, read as the reverse complement.
CAAATTCTGTAATAACTACTTTAAATACCTACACAATAAAAAAATGAATGAGCTAATACTCTATATGTGAGTACCATAAACACATGCACATACCAAATAGTTATACAAACACATGCATTAATATGCAAACATATATGATAACAATGAATTCAACTATTTATAAATTTAATGTAATAGGTAATAAAAAATTACTTGTAATTCTGATCATAAGCTTCTAAAACAAGAACACCACTAATGGCCCCAAACAAATCTACTAGCATGGATTTGCCTCTTATGGCCCTAACACCTTCTTAACTTCACACTCTCTATTGGTACAAGTTCACCATCTCTCTCTCTCTCTCTCTTGTATACATCACCATATACACACCCACACACATACATATGTACACATGCGTATGCATGTACATACACGCTCAATACTCCCCTTGCCTCAAATTATCAATGTAACAGTTAAGCATCCTCAAACAAAAGAGTGATCTTTCTAAATTAGATATTGTGTGCCACCACCTCCCACATATCCTACACATTCGATCAAGGTTGTCACTACAAAGCAATAGTTAAGGTGCATAAGGTCTTACCGTCTAGCTGTTAGTGCTCTACATCTTGATAAAGAATTCAATTTCACCGTATCTATGTCAAAGACCACCAAACATGCACACACGTACATACACTCACATGCATACACATTGTTTGCCCTCTTTGAATTATTGGTGCGATGATTAGGCATCCTTAGATGAAAGAGTGGTCTTTTAGGATTAGACATTAAGTGTCACCACCTCCTACCTATCTTATACATCAGATTAAGGTTGTCACTATAAATAAGGTACACCGGGTCTTACCATTTGGCCTTTAGTACTCCAAATCTTCATGCATTAAGAACTATAAGGTTGACACCTAAGGTTCCATAGACTCCCTTGTTTGTTACTTGTGTAGTTGAGACATTAAGTACGTTGTTCCTTCTCTTTATTTCTTTCTTCAAATCATCTTACTGAGTGTTATCTTCACATCACTACACTAAAGACATACATAACGTGAGACTTAAGTGACTCATAAGTAACTACTTTAATTAGAACCCACATATACAAAATCGAGTTAATGGATAGTTAGAGACAAGTTAAAGTTTTCAAGGAGACTGCATTCATAAGACATTAGTTCCTTTATTTTTAAACCAATGTCATAAATCTTTAGACCAAAGATCTTTAGGCACTCTAGCATAGTTTATCATGCTTCGATGCTATTATTCGATCATTATAGAGTTAGCTATTGGGTACGTGCCTAAGCACTTAAGAGTGACAATAGTGAGTTAAGACAAGATTCTTTCATCTCCCGACTTAGAAAATTGTATTTCCTTTAGTAGAAAAATAGGGACTCTAAAGCCCATGGCTATTGTAAGTTGATTGAGTCTAAATTGTTCTAGTGAACTAAGTAAGAGGATTAAATTCTTAATAACATAATCATACACTAATTGATTCAGGATATAAAAAGAGAGAGATGTGATTACACAAGTTACGGTTGGTTTAACTCATAGAGATCTTTTTCAAAGTGTTGGTGACTTGACGAAAACAACTAGTTATTCTAATAAGTTTGTGCCTACTTATGACAATACTACTATAAAAGGATCCAATAGGTTTTTGTTAGGTTCTCTTTAATAAAGTTTGATGATAACAGAAAGAGTAATGTAATTATTCATAATTTTGTTAAGTTTACAGGTTAACATAACTTTTTTTTATCAAAACTTAAAAAGTTGAACATAGTAGAATGAAGTGTAAAGTTTTAGAAACGTGACAAGTATCCTAAACTAAGTAAAAATAGAAAGAAATGTAAAAGATTATCTAATAGAGTAAAGCACTTTTGAATAAAGGGAATTGTAGAAGGTCTTTAGAAAGAAATTAAAATAGAGCAAGTAAATGGTAGTATAGAGGGTTATCCATTAAGATCAATAAAGAATTATTAGAATCAACATATAGAGGGAATTGTAGAGGCTTTACCTAATACATACTAGTTTGAACATTTTTAATGCTTATGATGAATAAAGTTGGTTTGTGGTCATCTAAAGATCCAGCTCCAAAAATTGAACATATTTAGATAATATATTTGAGTCATTCCATTAAAGTTGGATTGATATCATTGAGGATTAATAATTTATGTTGATTAAATTATTTTGAAGCTAAATGTTTTTGAAGTTTTACATGTTGCAAATTCGAAGGATATCATGCATATTATAGGTTACTAGAAGGTAAAATAATCTAAAGATTAAGATAAGCTTAAAGGATTTTATCTCCTATGGATTCTTCTTAAGAAGAAAAGAAATAAATCTTTTTAAATATGAATTGAGGAATTTACCTAACAAGATTTTCTCCATCAAATCAGTTTTATAAATTCAAATTGAAATTGAAGACCAAGATTTTCTTAAAGATGTTATCTCTATGTGATTCAAATTAATCTTTAAGATAAAAGCAGACTTAGGGGAGGATTCAAATTCAAAATTAACAAATTTCATAGATTTTTCCTAGTGTTAGTGAGTTGACAAACACAACAAGTCATTCTAAGAAGTTTGTACCTATTTATGACATAACTACCTTAGAAGCCCATCTATATGCTTACTTTCCTTGTTGACCTAACATCAATGAGAGTAAGGGGTGAGTGTCAATAGGCCATTTAGTACATAAGTCCTTAGGCCCATATTAACTTGCTTAGGGTATGGGCTAAGCTATTTTAGGCTTGTCAAACTTATTCTGGACATAAGTCGAGCTATTCAAGCCTTTCATAAGCACTTGATCCAACTCGAGCTACCCTTAGCTCAATCGTTTAGCACCCAAAATTAAGGCTAAGCCATAAAGGAGTCAACCTCCATGAGGTGTCTAGCTTGAGTCCAAACTTGCTTGGATTAATTAGCTCAATGTCTAAGCTCATTAGATGAAGAAACAACTACCAAAATAGGAGGATAACTATCCTACTTATCTCCAAGATAGTAGAAATCTATCTTGGTAAGAAGATCCACTTTCCTTAACTATCTCAACTCACTTTCCCATGATGGATATCTACCTTCTACATTTATCTTAGCCTCATTCACTATCTCTAAGGATAAGGCCAACAAGTGAAGACATCTACTTTATCCTATGCATACTTTGCTTTTATGCTCTAATGAGGCTATTAAGTAAGTATACTTAGTCAAGTTATAGTAAAACACGGATTTTGAGTTCAAGTTGTTGATCATATAGGAAACCAGGAATGTGAGTGAACCCTAAATTACTAGCAATTTTACCCTATAGTATTCAATTATCTAACTTTGCAATTAAGATTATGATTGAATAATAATAAAACAAAGAACAACGATACTTAAATAAGAACAAATAAAATAAAACAACAAAATTAATTAAAAGAATGAGAAAAACTAAAAATACATGAATATTTAAAATAATAGAATGAATTAAATTAAGGGGAATGCATAATCCTTAGTAAATCTTATGTCGTTTACTACCTAGTTGTATGTAACTTTTCAATCTCAATTACAATTTGGACCGTTGAGATTTCTAATATGAACTAATTGGACTCATATCTCTAAATAATTCATAACCTAAAGTATACTCGATTAGAATTGCTTTTATAGTAAGATATCTCAAGATTGCATTAGATCTTAAATTGCTCTATTAGATTATCTTAATCCAAAGAAACCGAAAAGTCGAACCTCAATCAAATCAACTACTTTTAATTGCATCAATTAGTCATATTATAGGATCTTACAAACTCTATTGTAAACTCCCTCATTAATTCAATCACCAGTAGAATTGAATTTAAGAACACTACAATCCAATACAATTAGATCATGAAATGCAATATCATCAATCGAATAAAGAAAACATCAATAATTACATTAGAGACTAGGGTTCATCAATGATTATTAAGAACAAATAAAATTACGACATAGTAATTAAAAGAAAGGAAAAGAAATAAAAGGGAAAACCCCTATATAAATTTATCCTACAAGTTCTTCTCAAAGGGCTCTCTTTGCAACCTAAGCCTAAACACCTATTTATAGAGACCAAACTTAGGTTTACAAAGAAAACTTACTAAAAATAGAAGATTTACAATTCATGGCATCACCATGCCTTAGAATTACGATCGTCATCATTAGGCATGATCTTATCCTTTACATGCAATTTCTTTTGATTAGATGGAACTTCTTGATGAAAGGCACACAGTTACAAACACGGCCATGATGGATGCACGTAGTCCTCTTTAGACTTTAATTCTTGCCTGAATTTCTTCACTTCAATCACTTTATCAATACATTTCTTCAATTAAGCCCAAAAACTCTATAAAAAGCTCTTAAAAATTCATTAAAAGCTTCATAAACTCCTACAAATGAAATAGTAATCAATTAAGCTCCAAATCATTATAAAACTAACACAATTAATAGATAAAATCATGCAAAAGTACCCTAAAGATACATACACTAAATAAGTGTTATCATACTCCTACTTTCCCTCTCTAAGTTCTAACTTAAATATTGAAGTAGCTCTATTAAACAACCCCTGGTTGTTTTATTTACAATTCAACTGTTTTGCAAATCTAGTTCATGTTCCAAAAATGCTTCTAGTCCCAAAACTCTGCTTATAGAAATCTAGAGATAGCAATACTATATTTTAAATCTTATTTTATTGCTATATTTAATTTTTGCACATGCATTATAAGTGTGCATCCTTTAGATAACATTCGAATGATAATCACCACCATCAATGCTCAGTCATTATGTCATCTTTATGAAACTCCAATCTTCGACTTACTAATTGGGACTTAGGACGGTGATTATTTTTACTAAACGTAAGACTTAGAGAGCATAGCTAAGGAAAATAACGAAATGAACCTACTGAGAAAAGCTTGAGAAACAAATCTAGTTGTGTAACAAGACCCTAATTGCTTAGTATTGATTTAGGTTAGGGCATCAAATGATTTAGAGCTTTTAAACAATTTTGTCCAAATTAAGTCAAACTTTAATATGAAGTCATAAAGGTTAGATGAAGAGTCCTAGTAAGGTTAACTTTAAAAAATAAAGTATATATAGTGTTGATCAAGTAGAGACCAACTAAGATATGTAGGGTCAAATTGGACCAGGCTTTACCTCTTACTCCTCGACACCTGTAAAAAAGCCCTATGTAGACGAGGCCATGAGGGCCTTCTTACACTCAAGTCAACAAAGAGGACCAAGGAAAGGGAAGGTGAGCATTGAAGACTTAGTGGATTTTGCTCTCTTAGTATATGTATGTGTGTGTCTTCAATTTCTCTTCTTTAAGGAGAGGGAGGAGAAGAAATTCGAGAAGGTGAGAATATGAGAGAGAAAGGGATTTGAAAGAGCTAGATCAGATCTACTTACTTATTGGCACTTGACGCCTTTTATGTGATTTACCTGGACATCGCTCATGTTGGTCATTCGCAGATAGTGCACTCTGCAATGGGTGATAAAGCTTCATTACAAGCGACATGTTGTGCTGACTAAGTAACCAAATCTGTAGCTCAGTGATCTAGCAAGGGTAGAGGTACTTGAAGCGCTAACTGTATTATAGATTTCAAATGCTCATTAATGAGTTGTAGTAGGTTGTAGCCGCTAAAGACAAAAGCCGAACCAAGGTGCTCATCGAGGATTAGTTGACGCTTGATGGAAAGAGTTAAGCCTTGGGCTTACCTTAAACAATAGATGAGCGTCGGCTTGTCAATCGAGTATCGATTTGCTCAGACATTCGTTATTTGGCTTGTTAGGTACATCACAATGTAGGATACTAGCTCACCCTTGGTTAGCATTCTTCATTGGTGTAAGCTCGTAAACTCATGAGAGAATTGCAGGGCCATTCATAGGACCACTTCTCTCTTGGGTGCCTACTAGGTGCATCTAGTAATAGGCTTCACTCAATGGACCTTGGTTCGAGTGAGAATTAAGTATCAACACTTGTCCCCCCACTCTCATCAGCACTCGAGGCGTAAGGAGGGTAATCCAAGAGATGTAAGCGAACCAAGGCTTATCCCCTGACCAAGGGAGTAGTTCTACTACTTGGGTTGTGGCAAACTAATTTCTATACTTCGGGTCACTACTTTGTTAATGTAACCATTGCACTACTCGATGTGTTATGATAAATGTCATCGGAAAATGTAGCATGCATTAATGGTCTATGGAGAACGGCTATGCACACAAAGTAAGCCATTATCAGGCCACATCATGGATCCACTTATAAGGATCATTTGAGGCCCTTAGCTGAAGGAGTGGGCCACGTAGACAATTAGTGTTTAACGCATGTCCTATCATAGGTTCATGCTGTGAGAGTGTGGAAACCGTTCATCTTCTTACTTATCTATAAAAAGGGTGGCATGGGCATTCATTTTTCACTTGTCTTGCTTACCTATAGGAAACTTTACCAAAATTTTGTCTTGCAAGCTAAAAACTTGACTAACTAATAACGTGAATATGTGAATTCACAAGTGTATCGGGTTGTGGAAGTAGTATTAATGGTGAGTCAAGGTCGTATTCCATAGGGAGCTAGGTGCTAAGTACTAAATTATTTGATTTTTTCCCTAAGTCAACATATTGATAATTGAACTAAAAGTGAGTGTAAACTAAATAACAAGATGAACACTAAACCAAATGTTCTAGCGACACTATAAGGGTCCCCGGTTTAGGAGATAAAAGGGATCAAATTAGGATTTGCAAATCTACTCTCATTTAAATTGATATGATGTCTTAAATCGATATTCGAAATTGATTAAAAGGGATTTAACTAAACTCACTAGAACTTGCCCACCTCCCAGAGTAGCAGAATTTTAATTATAGCATAAATTCACCTACTAAGGCAATCTATTTATAATTATGGGGTAAATAATAATCCACTCACATTGAAATTATTATTCTAGTTAGAAATTTGATTTAAGCATGTCCCCATGACTTGAACCATATTTCTAACCGCATTAAGTGTGTGAGTTCATGACTTTAATTAAAACCCATATATCTCTACGACGAGCTTTTTCAAAAATTCAAGCTCTGTTCAATACAAGTTATCGAAAACTCTCTCAAATATTCTATAACTTTATCTAGCTAAAAAGTAAAGGTCAAGTATTACATAACTAGACGATGAACACAATAGAAAAATACCCAAATACTCAATATCGATATTGGAATAATACATAAAACACATCAACTCATCAAATTCATCAATATAAAACCTAAATAAATTAAGTACAATATCACATTGCAAAACCTAAATGAATCATGATATATATAAATTGAAATAACAAGAAAAAGAAAACACCTTGATCGATATATTCAATCCCGAAACCTAATACAAAATCGGTAAGTCTCAATTCATTTGGAACCCAGGGTAGTCTTCTAGTGAGCTAGAATAAAATGGTTTGGAGTCCATCCTCAAAGTAGAAGTCCAATATCAGTATAAACTGATGCACATTATGCTGTTTTCTTTCAGGTTTCTCTGTTCTACTATCAACCCTAAGGGGTTGCGGGTTTTTTTCTACCAATTGGGGCCCTCCCTTCACCACCCCCATGGGGATGGTCTACATGGTTCATAACTACTCCTCTTACTACCAAACGCTTCATTGTAACTATCACATAGAGGAGCTCTCAAGCTACTGTTGACATTTGGTTTGTGCGTGTGGGTAACTAAAGCTGCTGTTGGTTGTTTATTGTTTGCTATAGTTACAGACAAGCAAAATTTGGACCTACTTAATATCAGGATAGTAGCTTAGCATTGGAGTAGTCCTGCTATAAATTATTGGAAATGCACCACCTGCAATAGAAAAAAAAATTCAAAATGAATTCCTATAAACTTAACATATTGAACTACTGTTCTATCTTATTGCATTGAGTATTTGGTTGGTAGACTTCAGGCCATGCTCTGTTTAATTCTGTGAGTTGCTATAGATCTTGGTGTGGAGCTTGGATTGAGGATCTTGGTTCTCAGCCTATTGCAAATTGATGGAATTCTCCATCAACGTGTGTATGTGTGAAGAAATTGCTTACAATTATCCTCAGCTATAGACTCTTTATTATCATGGGTACAAGGATTAATTGCTATTGTCCAACTATTGTTATGTTCAGTTCTTGTTCTTCAGGAGTTATTCAAATCAGCTGCTCATTACATGGAGTGTTAGATCACTAAGTTAACTTACTACAACTGAAATTGGTTAGGCTGTTTGGATGAGCATAGAGTTCTTTATTCAGTTGTGACATGGGCTACAATTGAAAGTTACGGCTACTATGTTTAGTCATCAATAAATCAGCCATGGAATTCATCAAGTTACAACTACTGTACTTGGTTCAGCTTTAAAGCTTTCAACTCCTAGAGTTGCTGTTTGTATGGACACCATTGCTGTTATGCTCCTTAGTTGTTCTTCATTGGCCTCAATTGATTGCTGCTATCAATTTAGCTGCTATTAAAATCAGCAACTCTGTTTACTGTTGTCTTATGCTTGTAAGGGGTTTGTTTTGCAGCTATTGGCATGCTTTACTCTAAGTGGTCGAAGTGTAACCCCTGCTCGATATGTGGATAGTAGTATGGCATTTGCTTCTTGGTTAGTGCTTGGCCTTTACTGTCATTGTGACCTGCTCAATTAGAAGAATTCAATTGCTCAACTTGCAATAAAACCAATAAAAATGAAATTCCACAGTCTCAACTCAACATAGCAATGAAATGCAGATTTTTTTTTCCTCCTTAAATTGAGTCAAGGCTTAGTTCTTCTAAAAGCTTGAGTCTACTATTATTAATTTGATAACAACAACTATTGGAATTGGCATCTCAGCATGTGGTTCCCAACTGTAGCTATATTGCTCGAATCAAGATTCTTGTAAATAGTTGGTGTAAAGATCAGTTTGGCCTTATTAAGTGGTTAGAGCTTAGGTTCAACAGCTACTTGATAGTTGTAAGTTCAACTACTATTGTAGGTTGGAATTTAGAGTGCTACTGCATTAGAGTTTCTCTATTTCAAATGTCAAGAGTTAAAGTCGAAAAGCATCTCAGCTATTATCCAAACTCGTATGCTATAGATATAAAGTGTAGCTACTCTTCTCGGCCTTATTTGATTTGATTGCTCCATATATCAGCTGAGGCTCAATCCCACTAACTGCATAAGCTCCATTGAGCTACTATAGATGGATTATGTAGGGCTACTTGTTGTCATCTAGTGCTTGGTTCATTAGGACTTCTTACTGATAGCTATTGTTCAAGGCTTCATATAGTTGCTGGCTATTATCTTGTGCTTAAGTAAGATGTTTAGCAACTGTCATCATATAAGGGAATGTTTAGACCAATGAAGCACTCATCATTTATAATTTGCTCCTAAGAATAGTCAATAGTTTAGATAGATTCTTATAATCTTATACAAATCATGTGAGGCTAAATTTTGATCTTTTTTCTAAATCTTAACAAAACTAATCCAAATATATGCATTTTGGCCACTTTAACTCAAAAATTATAGTAAAACTCCATAAAATGTGCTATTTTAGAGAAGATAAATGCGTAATTTTACACATTTATCAATAAGCCAAACAATTTTTTCTTTTTTTTTTTCTAACTTTTTGTGATAGCTAGTCAAAGCACAACCGATAGTCAAGGTAAGTCATCCCTTTTGTCTGTATTAAGAGAGGTGGATGAGGGCTCATCCTAGATAGGGGATGGTACCCCTACTCCCCTTAAAGCGACAGCAGCAGTAGCAGCGACAATTAAAGAAGATGACGCAATGGTACTCTCTTAAGAAAAGAGGAGGGAGTGCGTGTAGGGATGTCGACACAATACGTATCTACCGGATGGTGAAGGGACAAGGTTGGTGAGTTGTTGTAGACGACATGTGCAAACAAGCATGCCTATGCTTGTGTTCCATATGTAGCGAGTGAGAAGAAGTTGAGGTTGGTTTGTTGGGTGGAAGAAGTGGTGCTTAGGTGGCTAGTGGAGGAGCCTTAGGAAGGGCAACGGGCATATGACATAGGTGATACCCAATCTTTTGTAATATATGTGAAGCCATTTAAGCTTGGTCTGTGGCTTCCTTTTTCTAAATTCTTAATCGAGTTCTTCCAATATTTTAAGGTTGCGCTCGGTAGTTTGAATGTGAATGCATAGATTTAACTACCTACTTTGGAGGCACCGTGTATTTGGCAGTTGGGCAGCTAGTTGTGTAACTTTTCATGTTCTTCTCTTTTGAGAGGAAGTTAGGCAATGGGTAGGTTTACAGGATTACTCGAGGCATAAGGATGAGTATCATAGATAAGCCTCCGAATAAGGTAGAGGGGTAAAAGGAATTTTTTCTATTGTATTTGCACCTTGAAGCCTTTTGATTTCCCCACTGAGTGGATCTAGCTGATTAGGGGTATGACATTGAAGTACCTAGGGGATGAGGACTCGATGACTAGTATCGAGATCCTAAATTTGGCAGGTTGGAAGAAACTCAGACCCATGTTGATAGGTGAAAAGTATAAGAGTAGAGCATTATTATTTGCAGTAGAGACAGGTGATATTAGGGAAGTGCACCTATCAATTTTAATATAATGAATGTGAGTCCGAGTCGATCTCTCAAAGACTTCGAGTACTAACATTAACCTTAGCTCTATTATCTAACAAAAAATTGTGATGAGTTGAATGAATTAAAAATACTACAATTAACAAACTAACCTAATTATGAGACTTGACTAAGCAATTTAGAAAGCGATAAAATTAAGAACGACTTCAAGAAGGTAATAACGTATTTAGGAATTATTTCCCCTAATGTTTAACATGTGACCGCTTAAAATGTGTCAAATTCAATCTCTATTATTCTTGACCGAAGGGATTCACAATTAAAGTTAATACCTTTCTCAAACATATTAACCCTAATCCTAAATTATTTACCGGAATCTCTTCTCTTAGTAATATAATTCAGAATCGCATTAATGTATAATGAATTCCTACACAAAAGAACAACTTTTCGGAAGAAACATGTATCTTATCTCTAAGTATACATATAATTCTCTCCAATTATGTCAAGATCTCATTACACATGTGATTTCTCAATCATCATGCATAATATCATAGATTGATACTCTAGAAATATCAATTAACAATTAAATAACATAATTGAATTAAGAAAAGATAGAAACTTTATTGAAAATTATCAATCAATCTAATAGTCACATGAAACCCTAGGTTCCATAATCTTAAATACAAGAATCTTAACCTATCATAATGAAACTAAAAACGAATTGCAACAAAATCAATAAATAAAACATGAAAAACCCCTTTTTGTTGATGATAAATCTCTTCAATCTTGAAGTTAGGTATTGCTTTTGCCTTTTTCTCCTCCTTTTCTTCAAGTCTCTTCTCTTTTGAATGTCCAATCTTCATGTATGAAATCCTAGTGTGTCCTTTTATATTGTATTATAAGGTTTCTTTTTTCGTCACCAGACACAGCCTGAGACATAGTCGTATCCCCAGGTCGTGTAACTTTTTTACCTTAGCAAATTTTTTCCTAGATGGACACAGTTGTATCATAGACTATGTAACTTCAAAACTTCATAACTCATTCATTTGAACTCCAAATTGAGTGAAACTTGATTCCTTTTCTTCGTTTTCAACCTAAGAATGCGTTCAAACCTTAAAATCAAAATTTTACTCAATTAAGTATCAATTTCTTTAAAGAAAACCAAAGATGTAAAGGAAATACTATAAAATCATCATGTGAAATATATTTAAAATCAGAGTTATCAATAGGTACTTGTTCTGTTTAGTCGAAGAGGGGTGGTTAGTTGTCTACCACGCTACAATGCCTTTCTATTGGAATAAGGGACATCGGGCTGCACATCCTTAGCACTGTAAGTTTGTTGTCTTCATTTTGGCTTATTTTTTTAAGTAGTTCACTTGTTGTTTTGAAGTAATTGAATTAGTGTCCAAGAAGCTAAGGGCGAAGCTACTGGTAGTATAGAGTAGGTGGTTCAAGAGTACTGCGAAGCTCGAGAAGAGAAGGTAGCTTGAGAGAGAAGGAGAGGGAGAGACTACATGTCGTCCCTAAAAAAAGTCTAAGAAGAAAGGGGGAAGGTAGTAGACCCTTTTAGAAGTTGTTCAGCATAAGGGAAGCAATATATCAATGGGAGTGCCTTTGGGTACTACGGTGATAGCTAAGGGGACATTTGGTAGGAGGGCGGTTTTGGAGGTTCTAGCTAGGGCTGCTATGGTTAAGCTAAGTTGACACGAACTTGTGGGTGAACATATGAACCCAAGATCATACAAAAAACTAAGGAGTATAGCAAGGAAGACCTAGCAAAGCAAGGCATAAATAGTAGCCCAAGACATAACTTGTAGAATATATCGAGTCTTCCAATATTGCCATAGTTCATGGATAAGTCTGTAGGAAGGCTCGGTCAAGGTAGAGCGGGGTGTACTCAACATAATAAGGCAGACCCAATAGAGTAGGGTAGGTCCTCCAACATTAACGTAGCTTATAAATAGGTCACCCACATACGCGAAGCTCACTAGCAAGCCTCCTATGTGGTTTAAAACCTGGTAAAGCGTCGGGTCAGTACCTAGAATCCTATCATAAGTCCTATGGTAGAGGGTACTTAAGTGGATGTCGATTAGGTAAGCTTAGAGCGAACGCTTAAGACTACTGCTTTGGTAGCTATAAAGATTGTTGACGATGAGAATATCGAACCTTTGGTTTGTCGAAGTAGGTGGATAGCTCTTACATAACATGTGAATCAGGCCCCTCAAAGGTACGAGCAGCTGCAAGCACAGTTTGGGTAGCTTATTATAGGTTGTAACAAATTGGAGGCTCAGTAATAATGCTAAGGAGGTGCAATGAGGTAAGCTACTTGTGTACTTTTGTTTAATGGCTTGCTTTTAACCTGATCATTGACTATTGATTATCTTTGTAGCTGTACAACTTGCCGAACTTCATTATAGCCTACAACCACTCAATTCTCTTATCGAAAGGGGACAAGATGAGGGCTGAGGTGGAGAGGCTCCGAAAGGCACTAGAGGAGAAGGAGAAAGCATACAGTAGCTTAGTCATTGCACTCAGTAACTAGGAATGACAGCATAGGGAGCTACTCAGTCATGTGGATCAATTGAATGATGAGTTGAGGAAGGCTGAGGAGTCTAAGAAGATCATGGAGGGTAGGTTAGCTGCTGAGCTAAGAGTCAAGCATGAAGAAGTTGAGAAAGTATATGCTGACTTCGACATGAGGGAAGCCAAGCTCTTAAGAGGTGTGGGGTTATCCAGTGAGGTTAAACATAATATCTTCATTGCAACCTTTGAGGACCCCTTAATTAAGGAGGTCGTCACCAAGGTTAGTTATGTAATGGTAGATTAGGTAAGGGAACAAGTTCGATAGAATATGTCAGAAGTGAACTTATCCTTCCCATATTAGCTGGATGAACCCAAGGTTGCAATTGAGAGTAGGCCAATTGGCGAGTCGTCTGATGACTCAACAGGAACTTATAATAATAGCTCTAATGCGAACCTCGTGCAAGTAGGCGGTGGTAGAGAAGTCAAGCAGGAGCTAGAGTGGTAGTAGAAGGAGCAATAACAAAGACAATAGCAAGCTAAGGATGCTTAAGAGCATCTTTTCAAATTTTTTATTTATTTTCTATAGTTAGCTCGGGAAATGTACGCTTATTTTGCAATCTTCTGTAGTTTTCACTCAACAAGTGGTTGGGATGCCAACTTCTCTTTATGTAATTTCTTAAACCTTTGAATGAATGAAGTTTTATTGATGTCCTCTAAACTCGTGCTTGTGTTTTTGTTTGTTGCAGTTTCTTACTTTCATACTATGTCTATATGCTTGAATTCCATCTATTTTTTTAACTAAGTCTTTTCAATTAGAGAGGGTTTTCATCGAGCTTGATCACATGTTTTGTTGAATTACGAGATCAATTGAATTTTGCCTCCTTAAGTTAGTGCTTGTCGATTTCTCCTTGGGGGTTTACTTGCTTTTCCATGTGCATTCGTTTTGCAGTTGTCCTTGATTTCGACTAAGTGTTGTTATCTTGTGATGATGCTTACTGGGGTCCCATGTCCCTTTTCCTCTGAGCAAATAATGGCTCTTAAGGTTCTCAAGGGGACTTATGTCGAGCAAAGATGAGCATAAGAGAACGTGTCTTGCGATGACATCATAGGATTTCCATGGTAGGGGAATTTTGGTAGAGCAAATCTCTTACTAACATACGTTATTCACCCTATAGAATTCATTTCGAGCACTATGTTCATGTGGCAAGTGGAATGCCTTAGGTAGAGCACCTTCCAAAAGATATATAATGCCTATACGACCCATCATTAATTCTACAAGCATCACTTTAGTTCTTGATGCTTTAGGGCCCCGTGATGATCAATACGTATACGGATGGGGACATCTCATAGATGCTATATAAATGGTATGTGGGTCTTTGTCCGAAGCAATCATGTTATAGGATGGTGTGCTCGAGTTGGGGAGATGATTGCCTTTGACCTTCTCACTTGGGTTGTGATCGTAAGGCGTAGATAGCTACTTTACAATAGTAGTTGGTTCATAAGCTATCACTAGGAGGCATAAGTTGCCTTGGGGTCCTACCCTTTTTCTGTTCCAGTGATGTTAGGTAGAAGAGGGGTGGCTTAGACATGGCCCACTGATTGTTCGTGGTAACCTCACCATAGGATGCTCATCTATACTGGGTTCTAGGCAATCTCTGCTTATGTATTGTCTTAGATGACCCCGAGTAGGCGATGATAGTCGTGGTGACTATAGTGGTAGAGGGGGTCTTTTCTCCACCCTTACTCGAGGATCAAGGGGCTCGTAGGAATCATCTGCTTTGTAAGTCCTCTAATCTACTTTGGGTGAAGGATCGACCTTACTTTGTTGCCAATAATGCCTAGGTAACTCATCACTCTAAGTGGAGTAGTTGGATTGGCAATCCCTATTGCTACCTTTGCAAAAGAGAGGCTCTACTAAGTGGGGTAGGGACCTTCACTTGGAGGTTGAGTGTCATTGGGAGCTCTGCAGTTTGTAGTTCGGCTACAAGGACTTCTAAGATGTAGTCACAATGCGAGAGTTGGCCAAGTCCAAGTCGAGATGAGTTCCTCTTAGAGAAGAATCTTAGAGCAAGAAGGTAAGTCAGGGCCGACAATAGTCGTTCATGCAAAGCGAGTAACTATAGTGTAAGACATAGTCATGTATTATAGTATCGTTTTTCTTCTTCGATGTAGTTGGGCTTAATATGCTGACCCATTAAACTTTATACTCCATTTGATTAGTGAAATAAATTCTTCATGTTTTAATCTTTGCTTCTTGCCAATTAATTTGCTTTTCCCTAGCTTCTGCTATTTAATTTCACTAAAGTTGTCTAATAGCTATCATGATGGCATCCTTACATAGATGAGTGATTAAGGATGGAAGATTTACTCATGTTTAGGGGTGCTAGGAAGATTAACACCTAGGCGAAGTGCCCTCCCTATAAGTATAGGAACCGACTTAGGAAAAACTTGGGGATGAGGACTGACTCAATGATTGGGGGCTCGGTGTAAATTGTTATCCCATGTTGATGCCTACGTTGTTAGTATAAGGGCTAACTTGGGCATGAAAATCCACCTAAGATTAGGGGTTCGATGAAAATCGATGCCCTATGATAATGCTCTCACCGTTACTATAAGGACTAACTTAGGCAAAGCTTAGGGATAAAAATCAACCCAAGATTCGGGGCTTAATGTAAATTGAAGCCTAAGATAAATGCTTATGTCATTAGTATGAGGATAGACTTAGGCAAAGCTTGGGGATGAAAATCGACCCAAGATTAGGGGTTCAATGTAAATCGAAGCCTAAGATAGGTGCCTGTGTCGTTGGTTTGAGGACCGACTTAAGGAAAGCTTGGGGATGAAAATTGATCGAAAATTAGGGGTTTGATGTTAATTGAAGCCTAAGATAGGTGCTTGCATCGTCTATGTAAAGATTGACTCAAGCAACATGTAGAGATGAAAATTAGCCCAAGGTTAAGGGCTCATTGTAAATCAAAGCCTAAAATAGGTTCCTACATTGTCGACGTAAGGACCAAGTTGGGAGAAGCTTGGGGATGAAAATCGACCCAAGATTAGTGGCTTGAGAGAGGAATAGGAGCAAATGCCAGAAACTTCATTAATTCATTACATTGAGTCATAGTTATAAATGCTTTTAATTCTTGTCATTGCATCTAAAGAAAACAAGGTCTTAGATTTAAGGCATTCCATACCCTAAGTATTAGTCATCTTTCCATCATCTCGAGCTTGTAAGCACCTTTTCTTACTTCAATAACTATTTGTATAGGATCCTCCCAATTGGGGGCAAGCTTACCTCGTCCTTCTTTAAAGCTAATAGCCTTTAACTTCTTGTATAATAAGTTACTAGGGTGGAAAACCTTATGTCGAACGCTGCAGTTGTAATATCAAGTAGCTCATTGCTAATATATCGTAGTACATGCTTGCGTAGTGTAATGAACTTCATTGATAGTATCAAGATTTGCTTGTAGGGCCATGTGATTAGTGTTTATGTTGAAGTGTTGTACCTTACTAATGGGTAGCTTTAACTTAATAGGGAGGACTACTTTAGATCTAAATGCAAGACAGAATGGAGTCTCTCCAATCGACATCCTATGCATTGTGCAGTAACCCTAAAGTATGTTAGGAAGTTTATTAACCTACTTACCTCTTACTTGTTTCACCTTTTTCTTAAGACTATTGAGAATTATCTTGTTGATGGCTTCAACCTGGCCATTGGTCTAAGGGTGGGCAATTGAGGTATAGTGTAGCCTAATGTTATGCTTGCTGCAAAAGTTCCTAAAACAATCGCTATTGAACTGCCTTCCATTGTCAATTATCAACCCATATGGTACTTTGAAGCGAGGCAGTATGTGGGTGAGCATGAAGCCATCGATGGCTCGAGCCATTATAGTAATGACAGCCAATACTTCTGCCTACTTGGTGAAGTAGTCTACTGCTACTAGGATAAACTGTTGGCCCGCTAAAGCTTGAGGGAAAGGGTTGAGGATGTCTAATCCCCACTGTATGAATGGCCATGGGTTAGTCAAAGGGTGTAACTATGAGCTAAAGGTATGAGTAATTAATGCATGCTTTTGGTAGGAGTGGCACCTTTGGACCATGGCCTTGGTGTCTTCCTTCATCGTAGAATAGTAATAATCTAGCTTAAGTGCTCGAAGGTACAGTACTTATGACTTGATGTCATTAGTGCAAATCCTTGCATGGAGCTCCTCAAGTATCCAAGCACCCTCTTTTGCTTAGAGGCATTTGACAAGTGGAGTACCGTATCCCTATTTGTAGAGTACATCATCAATTATTGTATAGTTGGATATGGTGTAGGCTAGCCTCTTTGCCTCAGCTCGCTCCTCAAGTAATGCCCCAGTCTTAAGGTACTACATAAGGGAATCCATCCAGGAGGGCTCTAGGGTCACTTCTATCGTTTCGGCGACCTGTTGCTATTGTACTTTTATACTTCTTTCAAGGAGATACTATATGAAGAGTAGCTTATCTCAATTGTGTGATATAGGGATGGGGGATAAAGCTATTCTGGATAGTCTGTTTGCTTTTCCATTTTCCATTTTGGGGATTTTCTTGACTTCCCAAGAGATGAATTCCATGAGAATGCCTTGCATTAAACGTAAGTACTTGGCTATCGTTTTGCCTTTGGTCTCATATTATCCTTTGACTTGTTGTACAAGCAGCATGGAGTCTGAGTGTATGATAAGTTTTTTTGCTCCAATATCCTTAGCAATCTTCAAGCCGGCGATAAGTGCCTCATATTTGGCTTCATTGTTGCTCGTTGGGAAACTAAACTTCAGGGCATAGAGGATTTTTGTTTCATGCAAGCATTATAGCATGATACCAACCCCATTCTCCCCTTTAGTAGCAGAGCCGTTGACGTGGAGTGTCTAGACTGGTATGGTGAGCTTTAGTTGAGGCTCATCTGCTCTGGTGTATTCTGCTATAAAGTTTGTGAGAACATGTGCTTTAATTGCTTGTTGTGGGTGGAATTGAACTTCGTGAGCACTGAGCTCGAAGGAATACTTCATCAATCTGCCTGAAGTGTCAGGCCTTTGTAAGGCTAATCTAAGAGGTACATCTGTCAGTATAATGATTGGATATGACTAAAAGTAGGGTTAGAGCTTACAAGCGACGATGATTATTGCAAGGGTAAACTTTTCTATCTTAGTGTATTGAAGCTTAGGTCCTTAGAGGATGTAGCTTACATGGTACACTGGATGGTAGTCATGACCATCAGCTTACATGAGTATAGACGACAATGCTTTGTTAGTAACTGAGAGGTATAAGACCAATTCCTCTTTGGGGATGGGTTTAGAGAGTATAAGTAGGGTCGCAAGGAAGCTCTTCAAGTCTTAGAAGGCTTGTTGGCACGTTAGTGTCCACTTATAGACACCTTATTTTTTGCCCCTTGTAATTTTAGATTTTTTTTTTAGAATAGGAAAATGGGTTCTAATTTAAAAAAAAATACAAAAATAGAAAGTTTAGAAAAAATACAAAAAAAAAAAATAGAAAAAAACAATAAAAAAAGGAACTTCAAAAATAATAAAAAATTAAAAAGAAGAAGAAGTAGATAATTTAAAACAAAATAGAAAAGTTTGAAATAGCTTTAATATTTTGGACACTACATCTTATACAACATTGTTAATGAATATTCTTATTTTTCTTGCGAGACACCATTCTTCAAGTATATCCTTTCTTACACTCTTATCTAATCTTGTCTGTAGCTCGAGATTAGTGATGAGTGGACTTTAGTATTATCTTGCGTGTCATATCAGGCGAAGTATTAAGTCGTGTTGTGTTCCTCAGTAAGTCATATTTAGAGAACAACTTCATTAAAGCGACTATGTTTGGTAACCTATCCACTTCCTATTTCTTCAATATCTCGAAGGATCCACCTAATTACTATCTCTTACGTTAAACCCTAGTGATTAATTTAGCTTTTAGGCACATCGGTAGCCATGTCAAATTCATATGCCTTCTCCAATAATCTTGATAATAGGGTTATCTTGGAGCAAGCGTATGCAAGTAGTAACCTAATCGAAGCAATAAGAAGACCAAACTCTACCTCCACATCTTGGAGAGTGATGTTGATCTCTCCATGAGCTATGTAGAAAGTGTTAGTCTTAAGCCTCCACCTCTCCACTAAGGTAATGACCACGTATGAGTCGAACTCAATGAACGACAAATAGATCAACCTAGAAAATCGACTTGTTGGAGGTACGACTCCATGCATGGATCTAGTGGGACATTATGCTTATTACATCATATCTATAACTTGCAATGCCAAACCACAAGCTAAGCTTGATTTTGAAAATGCACAACCCTAAAGGTTGAGTAATACTCAATCAAATACGAGCATTCATTTAATGAGGTCATTCCTAATACTTGTTTATCCTAAACACCTCTATGGGTGATGTATATCTTGTTGAATAACTACCAATATTTCAATAGGTCTTGACTCCATCTAATCTGCAAAATGAAACTTAAGTAGGTAAGTTTCATACTAGATATGGTTTGAATAATAATACAAATAATGCTAAACTAAACTAAACTAAAACAATGCTACATGAGAAAACTTATATGCATCATTTTCCTTATTCGTTTCTCTTTAGATACCTCGTTCTAATGTACACTCCCTTTTTGTAAAGACTACATGTGATTTTCCTTAAAGGCTCTTAAATGTTTATGTACGTGTAATAACACTTCATCATAGGCTTTCTCTTCTCATGTATAAGTATTGGATTACAATAGATAAACAAAACATTAACATTTGTTGATTAAGCTCATCTTCGATAGGAAAGAAGTGAGTCTAGTAACATAGTAGTTATTGTATCTACCTATATTAGTGTTTAATAGCTGAGAAAATGTTAATCCTTAAATATCTTGTTGTTGTAAACACATTTAAACAAGGAATCTATATATTTGCAATTTATGCATATGCATGTGTCATTCTTGAAGGCAACCATATAAGTCCTTTGGCTATTATAGGTCCTAAATAAGATATCAAGAGGAGAAAAAAAAAAAGGAGGGGGAGTTAGATTTATATCTTTAGCAAAAATCAAAGTTCTTTTTTTTTGGTAATAAATAACCCCCCTCTTGGTTCTTACCTATGAATGGCTTGTAGTAGTTTAACTACTTAACACATAGGTGTAAATATGGATTGAAATAACAACACATAAATAAAAGAGTGAAGGGAGAAGAGAATCGACCAAGAGAATTTATATTGGTTTAACTTTAGACCTACATCCACTTTTTGAACTCCACTATTGTGGACCCACTCATTTACATTGGTGTCACTTTACTAATCCAAAAGAAACTGTAAGAAGTTACAACAAGTCCTACCAATCCTTAGCCTTAACTACTCCTTACTTTGCCTATCTAGCCTCACACACGACTAATTATGGATCTTTAGAGAATGCAACTAACTTCTCTAACTAATATAGTTCTATAACTCTCAAAAAGTAATGTAACACTTAAGGAGAAATACAATAAAAATCCTAAAAAAAAAAAAATCAACTCTAAAATAGAACAATAGAGTGTTAAAGTTGTTGAGTTATGTAAGTTTTGAGTAAGACTCTAAGTGTTGCTGCGTTTTTCACTAGTATAGCATATTCTCTTCTTTAGTTTAGCAAAAGTATCTCTTCGAAATAAAAAAAATTTATATGTTTACTATCAAAATTAATAAATATTATACAAATACAAATTAAAAAAAATATTATCAAAATATGTTGCTATATCTCATCTTAAAAATACAATATAGCTATTTATATTAATATCACATCTACCTATGTCTCATCTTCAAAATGCAATATAACAACAATATTTTGGTAATTTTTTATATAATTTATAATCATGTAATTTTTTTCTTAAAATCGGTAGATATGTATTGTACTCATTCGAAATAGTCTTAATCCTTATATATATGTCTTGAAAACAAATGGCTAGTTAGATATCTTCATGTAGTTGCATAACTTCTCATCAAATCTTCAAGATAGCTATTATTGACAACTTCCCTTAATTCTTTGAAGATTTTTCTCTTGATTCTTGAATTTGAATATTTGATGATTATCTAGAATTAATCTAATTCAACCTTATTGATGTTGTTTTTGAAAATTCGAATGAACTTCTCCATAAAATAGTTTAAGGTTGCGTAAGATTGATCTTCTACAAAATATGGAAAAGATATACGATAATTTGAAATTACAGAAAAGAAAAAAAAATATTGCTCAATTTGATTATTTTGCTTATTGACATATCTCCAAAGTTTCCTAATTTAAATTTGACTTTTTTGACTTTTTCTTGGATAAACCTAATATATTTTGAAATTTGAGCATATTTGATAACCCAACAAATGAGGAGATGAAAATATCTTATCCATATATTTAGTCTTAACTAATCATATCACCTTTGAAGATAATCTATCCAACTCCTAAAAATATTCTCTTATCAAATCATTACCTGTTAGCTTATAAATATTAATATAAATCCAATTTTTTGAGAATAAATTCATCTACATAGCGCAAAATAAATCACTCAATCCAACTTAACTTGAATATTTCCTTAATTGAATGATATTCTCCATAAACTCAAATCAATTGATCTTGGACTTAATTTTGATCTTTATACTTATTTGCATCATTCGATGACTTTCACTTGATCTTATTGAACAAAAACAAATTAAATAAATTTCTCATCTAAACCTAGTTAAACCAACCTACTTTCTACTTTATGCTAAAAAAACCAAACTCATGAGTGCTTATTGAGCTATAGGCCCTACTCCATCTCTACTGGATTATTCTTAGAACCTCCTTCATTAAAATTGATCCCCATGAATACCAAAAGCCAATTTAAGTGAAATAGAATTGAATGTATTACTTGAATACACTCAATAAAATGGAGTTGGGCCTTCAATCTTACTAAAAAATCCATGTTCTTTAATGATTCATTCTACACAAATCACTTGTTCTAGGTTACAACCTTTGAGTTAACTTATGAGTTTGTCAAAACTTCTTTTCTAAGTAAAGTCCTGAGCATTATCTTCTTTCTTCTTCCAAATGTCAACGAAACCTTTGAGTAAGGTTCTATGTTCTTGGAAAAACTACTTTGTAACCCTTTTTTAAAGTCTTTGATTTGACCTTCGAGTAACTCCATATTTCACTTTTTTCTTAAATGAAGATATAAACACAACTTTTGAAAAAAAAAAAAAATGCATGCTTGGCTAATTTAGAGTTTTACCATTTTCCATATCTCGAGTACAAACATTTCACACATAAATGATTATTAAATAGAGAGAGCGAAAACCACAACGGGTTTTAGATAGACTTAATGAAGGGTTAGACCTGGCCCATTGGTTCATTGAACCAGTAGGACTTGGATAGGCTATGTTCGAATCGTGTGTTCATTGAGCCTTACGGGTCACTATGATTCAGTAACCTTAACTCACCGAATTGGCGAGTCAACGAACTCGTGGGTTAACTTGTCGATTAGACCTAGATCCACCAAAAATAAAAATAAAAAATGGGGTGCATTAGGGAAAAAAATAAAAAGAAAAGGATAAACTATGCTACTACATGATTTAGAAAAAAAAAAAAAGTGTGTTTCACATGCTATTGCATTATGCAACAGCCGTTAGGGAAAGGGGAAAAAAGCAAAAAAGAAAAGGACAAAAATGCTAGACAACACAGCAAAATCAAACAACATAAAAAAAAAAAAAAATTAAAGCTGCTGCTTGAAGTGAAGTAGCAGGTAATAGAAGGAAAAAACAAAAAACTCAATGGCTTCAAACTTCAGTACATGGCTTAAAGTGAAGCAATAAGCAGTAGAGGAAAAAAAAAAAACTCAATGCTTCAAACTTCGGTGCATGATTTTATATGACAAAAAATTCACAACAATGCAAGCAACACTAAATGATCTAAAAATTGTAAGGCACCGAATGTGTTTAGACAAAACTTTTGAAATTTTATTTTGAATAGTTAAGCAAGTATGGAGATAAATGCTTCACAAGCAACCATTCTGATGTTATAATTGTTCTGAAAATCTCAGAATGCACATTTGGAAAGTTTCCATTCAAATTTTGAATAAAATTTATTGTGTATAAATTACATACATTGGTCCTCAAATTTTCACCATAACAGAACTCTCTCCAAACACTTTAAATTTGCTCTGTGTTTATTTTTAACGCATATGCACCTGTTTTGCAAGCTATACTTTTATTTTGTTTACAAAAAATTCCTTGTGATAAACTCCATTAAAAATTTGTTTCTTACCAACTACAATTTCTACTCAATGCAATACTTATATTTTTTCCTATTTATATCAAATAGTTTGTGCACAACTTTTCTCTTTGCTTTGTGATCACAAATTTCACGTTTAAGTAAAGAATACAAATGGATCACTTTTTTCGTAGATCTTCCTTTAGCAAGAAGGATTCGAAGGGAAAAGGGAAAAATCTCCAAAATGTGCAATTTGTCAACGTCGATAACTATGGCATCCAACACAACTTCACCAGCAAACGAGTTGAGGATTTATTAGACTCTCTAACGGTTCCTCTCAATTTCAAGCAACAAACTCCATATCAATGGGATGACAATGTGGAGAGTGAGGAAGTTGTAGATATAGTTGGAGATGACGTAGAAGAGTTGCAACACTACGATGCAGGTAAACCTCTTACACTCGCAAAGTCTGATTTTTTTGTTAAACATTTTACTAAAATTACAGATGAGAGTAGCAATTCCCACACATGATGCAACTACTGCTCCTTAAGCAATACATGGAAGAAGGGGAATGGCTATGACATGCTGACAAGGTACCTACAATAGAAGCATTCATTGGAGTACAACATCGAAAAATCCTAACAACAAATTGCACATCTTGATAGTTCCCAATCATCCACATTGTTTTGACACAAAGTGGAAAAGTAAAAGATGATCCTTACATAGCACATTGTAATCATGCACTTCTCCTTCACCATAGGTAAGTGTAAGTCCCAACTGTGGTATGAGCAAGTGTAACTAAATCCAAACTTACGTACCTTCACTATCAAGACCATGCGAAAGGCCAACCAACGGCTGTATTATAAAGGAAAGCAAGAGCTGCCAGCAATTTTCAGGTCCCTAGATATACAGGTATCAATTTGTGTAGATACATGGATAGGTAAATGGCAAGAAAATTCTTACATGGGTGTTATGTACTACTGGATAGATGATAAATGGCAATTTAATAAAAGACTTTTGGCCCTTAAGGTATTCAATGAATAGCATATGACACATGCAATATATAAAATAATAACTATTGTTCTTGAAGAGTATAACTTACCATGAAAAATTTTCTCCATAACTTTTGGTAACATTAATGCAAACATTGTATCCATGGATGAACTAAAAAATCTTTGCCAATCTTACCTAAGGGGTACGTTTTTTCATATAAGGTGTACATGTTACATATTAAATTTGTGTATTAAGAAGGGGATGGAGACTCTTGTGTATAAAGTGACACGCATAAGGTTAGTAGTTAAAACAATTACTAAAAGGTCATCTCTACATAAAATGTGGAAGGATTACTACGTACAAAACAGGAAAATGTATAAAAAATTTAAAAAAGATGTTGAACATTGTTGGCATTCCATGTACGAAATGTTACAAAGCATAGTCAACTATAAAGATCAGTTGTATAATTTTTATTTGCATAAGATGCCAGAAGTGCAGATTCACACAAGGGATTAGGGTATATGTAATAAGCTTTTGCAAGTACCTAAAGTTTTTCATGATACTACTAACACTTTTTTGTAGGTTTACAAGCCTAATGTACACTACTTTATTACGGAGGCTATCAACATAATTACGGTTCTTCTAGATATGCATAGTGACCCCACTGCAAATGTGCAACAGCAAAAATGGCAGCCAAGTAACTACAGCATTATAGGGAAATCCTTTCTATTTATTTTATTGTGACAATTTTAGACCTACATTGTAAAGTGGATGTAGTTCAAAACTATCTCAATATGTACTATTAGATAATTTTAACCTATTAGATACATAAGATTTGTAGAGTGTAAGTGTAGGTAACGAACTTCACTGAACAATTGAGGAAATGAACGAGTTATTTCAACAATTCACATGTATGTACAATAGACAGGCTGCTGTTACTCCATCGCCACCCCTGATGACGTACAGTTACTCTTTTGTGGGAGAAAAATTGTTGGCCTAGAAATTGAGGAGACACCAATCCAAAGGGCAACAGACCAAACTACAGCACTATCTCAACACCAATTTCGAGTTCAAGGATAATATCGATATTTAGGATTTTGACATTTTAGAATGATAGAAGTTGCAAAGAAAGATGTACCCCATACTCTCCTGCATAGCGCAATAGGTCTTCGTTGCTCCGCATCAATGGTTACTATAAAGCAAGCTTTTAGTATGGCTAACCTAATTCTTGACGACTGTCGTGTATCAATGAGCATTGTCAATGTGAAAACTACTACCTGCAATGAAGATTGGTGGAAAGCGATGAACAGAGAATAAGAGCTGATGGAAACGTCAATCAAGGAAGACGACTACTTCAACTCTTCTAGAGGAAGTAGAGGCTCAACCCTAGAATGGAGTGGCTTACAACTTGATAGTGGCTAAACGATAGTTTTTAATTACCTCTTTTCCATTTTAAAACATTTTAGCACCTAGAAAGATGGTTTTTGCAAAAACCAAAAATATCTAAATGGTAATTTTTGAAAAGTTAAGTCGGATCCATGTTCGATGGGTTTTAAAAAATCTGGGCTACAAAAGAAATTAGGTATTTTATAGCATTTTCTTACAAACCAAATATACTAGCTAATAACATAAAATGAGTGTTTTTTTTAGAATCTTAAAATTAACTAACAAACTAAAATTTTACACAAAAAAAAAAAAAATTAATCACCAAACTACAGCAGTTTGATTGTGACTAGTAGATATGTAGACAACCGTTGATACGTCACGACTTAAAAATATGTTAAAAATAAAGAATTTCAATGACAATATACATTTACTACTGTAATTTCTTATATTTCATGTATGGGGGTGCTTCTTTATATACATTATTGTTGCAAAATCCAATTTTTTTTTTTTATGTAGTTTTGTTATTGTATTTTATTATGGTGGTCATATGTAAACATTATGTACTTTTCAATCTCTTCTCACAAATATAAATTGCCTGACTTTTTAAGTTGCACAAAAAAATTTTCACGCTACCCATTGCTTATAGGAAATTCATTGCGAAGATAACATGTATTGAAAAAATAACTTTGGAAAAAGACAATAGATGAGGAAGAGAGAAATAAAGAATGGAAGAAAGAGAGAGACAAAAGAAGAGAAATAGAGAAAAAGAGAAAGATGAAGAGATAGAGATAGAAGAGTTGATGTAATATGAAATTTAACATTGAAAGGGACAATGTAAGGTATGGAAAGAAAAAAAAAGGCAAAGAAACATATTTCAAATAGTGAATAATGTCTAATATGAAGAATGCTGATAATAACACTTCACAATATAAATTCTCTTCTTTGTTCTACATTTCAATCATCAAAAACTCATACCTCCCATTACCTCATAATATAAGTTATATCCCTTCACATGAAAAGGTTCATAGATTGTTGCACAATTATTTGTATTTACTTTCAAAAAATGGACTGTTTTTTCCGTGCTATTGGTTTAAGTTCATCCCCTAAGAGGATACGAACTGGATTGGACAAGATCAACGTTATTGATTATACGGAGGAAGAAACCATGTTCATGGAAAAATATGCCACTATAAAAGAGGTGTGTGTGTATGGGGGGGTAGGTAGGGAAGTGATGGATGTGGAGATAAATTCAAGTTGTATCAAGCACCTACCATCAATGAAAGTGTTCAATAGCTTGGAGAAGAGAGCCGTTGTAAGGAGATGGTTAAGTTCGAAGAAGATATAGATGTAGAGGAAATTGTCAAGGATATCCTCGAACTTAAATGCAATATATGCAAGCAATTAGACCAGATAGACAAAAAAGAATTTAAAAGACACATGAAACAACATCACCTATTTGAGTACAAGATAGCAAACGCATGGTTCCATCACTAGCAACTATTGGAAATGCATAAAAAAAAAAAATGAAATTTGCATGTTATTGTTTGAGCTTACATTTATTCTATTATCTTCTGAATCATTGTCATTGCTGTTTAGCATGTGTTTTTTTAAGTTATAATGTTGTCAACTGTGCATGTGGCTTATGTTGTTGTTTCCAGTAACATGTATGTTGTAAACCTCACAAATTTAACTTCTTAGATTTAACTTCTTAGACATAGTGTTGAACTTGAGTATCGTAAATATTTCCCTAAGTTGACAAAACCACGTAAAATGAAAACCAATTAAAATTTTTAAATTCGAAACTTAAAACAAACATAAAAGATCCTATTATACTATTTGAAAACCCTAATCCCTATATATACGTACTTTTACAAATATGAACCTAAACTTAATAGAAGTAGTGAATATTAAATCATAAAATTTTTAAACTTTATAAGTTATCTTAATACTAGAAAAGCCATAAATCAATAAAATTATCATTAATTTTGTGAAATCGTATAAAACTGATAACGAACAAATAAAAAATAATTTCAAATAATAGTAAACAGTAAAACTAAGCTAGTTAAAAGAACCAATTAATGAATTTACAAAATTAATTTTTCTTGTGTACATAAGTAGCCTCACAATATATATATATATATGTTGTATAACAAAGTAACAATCTTAAATAATTAAGTCAATTGAACCTTAAGCTCCTAAGTGTAAGTCCATTATTTCCGAATTAGTGAAAAACCTTAAAACTTACTTAAATTTACTAGAACCCTAAACCTTGGGATAATCAAGGACTTATGACCCTAAATAATTAATTAAAAATATAATTTGAAAAAAATGTATTTAACTATAGAAAATTATAAAATTTCTTAAGAAGCAAATCATAACCCACTAATTAATTTAAGAACTAAACCCTAAAAGAATTACCTATAAGATAATTCTCTTATCTTTACTTATAACCCATGTTACATATGGATAAATGAGCCAACAAATCACCTTAAATAACTTATCAATTGAGAATTGGAATCAATTATCAATTGATAACTTATTAAAAGCTAGTAATAAGATACTTTCCATATGTCACCATAACTTATACTATATAAGAACAAGTTATCGCATTATTTTATCAATTCGATTTTCAAACAAGTAACAAGACAACGCAATGCCCAAAAAGGACATCCTATGGGCGGTTAGGAAGAAAGTCTAAGGGAGACCATGCCTTGTTAACTTTCAATCACTTAATTGTCTTACATATCTACTATTCACTCTCTAATGCTTACATCATCTAGTCTTGTTTAAAGTTAGCATTTATGCATGCTAAAGGACAACTAATTGAAGCTTCTTGAACACACTTTCCCTCTCATTCAAAACCAGCCACGATCTCTCACTTTTCACTCTTATTTTCGATTCCTTTTTCTTACTTTAAACACAAACAAAAAGAGGAAACACAACCCTAACAAAATCCCAACATTGTGGCCACTTCTTTGCCTTATACCCCACAGCACAAAAGCTTGATTTTGTTGCCTCCTTTTGTCAACTCCAAAAGCTATTTTTAAGAATCTTAGAATATCTCCAAAAACTCACTTTAAAAATCAAGATCCTAGCTTTCAAAAGAACTTACAAAAAGAGAAGGGAAAACAAGGAGCTAAGAGGATACTTAATAGCACAACCACTCTGTTTACGCTTTTAAGGATAAGTAAGTTGTTTCCTTGTTTAAGTGATCCAGTATGCTATGTTAGGAGACTATATATATATATATATTTTACGAAGATGTTGGCATGAACTTAAGATGATAACTTAGCTAGCCATTTCAAGAAAAATAAGCTTATGAATCTTTCACAAGAAAGTTAGAATATAAGCATGTTAAGTTGGTGTTATGTAAAGATACATGTTTAGTACTTAGAACGGAGGATATTACGTCGAGAAAGTCATGAAATTTGCAAATGAACAAAGAAAAAGCATGCTGGACATGAAGTATAAGAAAGTTATTCAAAATTTATTTTCACTTCTATTAAGTTGTACATGCTCAAATCTAGTTCTAGGTAAAGAAAAAAACCATTACATGAAGTTTTTATAAAGAGTTAATTTTTTGAGATGAAAACTATAGCATAGAGTTTATAATGAGTATAAGATCTATCATTTTTATGTACTAAATAAACTAAGTAATCATCTTATGGAAGAGGAGTTAAGTTGGAGTTGGAATATAAGCAGTATATGTTCATGATTTAACACATAAACTTAAGGAAATAATGAACTAAATCGAAAGCCTCCACACCAAACTGTCTAGACTTAGAACAATAAGAAAATTCGCTTAAAAATATGATAAAACCAAGTAAATAAAGTGAAAAGACCAACTAAGGCAAGTACTGTAAGTGTATAAAGCCTAAAACTCAAAACCGAGTTTAAAACTTTCAAAACGAGCCTAAAACTCCAAGTTATAATTAGGCCTTCATTAAATTTCTTACCAATACTTTAAAATATTAAGAAAGGTTATTTTGAAGCCTACAAGAAGTCCACTTATGACTCCATAAGCCTAATAAAGTTACTACCTTTAGTTTAAACAAAAAACAAGTCCATTTAACCATATAAGCCCACATAAGAGTCTAAGGAAAAGTTATAGGCACTAAGGTCATGAGACAAGGATGGAAATCTAATTTTAAAGAGTGTTTTAAGTTTAGAATAAAGTTCTAAGCCTAAGCCCAAAAGATTTCCTAAAATAACAAAAACCCCAACAATAAAACAAAGCCTAAAAGGACACCAAAACATGAGGATCACTACTGTTCTGACTAGTGGACAGATTTGTGTGCCTCATCTAGACAATCTAACCTCACTATGTTAAAGTACATTGAAAACGATAAAGATTGACTATAAGATCATAAAAATCGGATTTAAAACAAAAAAATTATACGAGATTGAAGTTTTAAGTAAAACCGAGAAAAATACAAAACCTAGCTAAAAGTACAATTCAAAGGGTTTTAGCTTAGCTTTCTAAGTTCTATTTCAAATCCTTATAGTATCATATTTGCGATGTCTAGGGGACTCAACTGTTGGAGATGACTTACCTTCGGATTGGCTAAGTAAGTGATTCCTAATTACTCCATACTTGATTTTGTTTGTAAAATAGATGTACTTAAACTTATATAAGGAACTTGAATGCTTGTGGGATATGGAAAATGCATGTGTGTGATATTATGATTGAATGCTATGATTTGTTAATTAGATAATAATAGGAATTGTTTATGATGATATCTATGTATAGTTATATGGAATGAAATTGTTTGATTCCCATGAAAATTAGATTAAGTAAATATTTGATTAAGGAATTCAATGAATCATGCATTTCTTATAATCGCATCATATTATATCGATTGTCACCTTACGTAAAAGATGGAAAGGGGACGAAATTCACTATATGTATTGATTGGTATTCTGATTATTCCTGCATTTATATGTTTGTATATTAAATAAAATTATTATGCGGTATTAATGAGTGTATTATCTCATTAAGCGTAAGTTTATATCCTAATAGCTCTTTTCCTTACAAATTGATCGATAGTTAGGACAAGGATAAGAATTGAGTGCTGAGTGCTGAGTGCTGAGTGCTACTATTGAATAAGTATGTTGAAAAGTTTATGTAGTTAATTTAGAATGTTCCAGGAAATAATTAATATCTCAATTAAATTTAGTATCTTTAGTAAGTTCAGAATTTGTTGGAGTTGTCTATTTTATTTCATTATTTTGGTAGGGAATACCAATTTCTTACGGTTCTGAGAAACTGTAGAATATTGAACATCCATAGTTACGTATATTATACAATGAGTTAATGAATTAAAATTTAAAACTTTAGCAATTAACTATTTAGAGTTTTGTAATTTCTAACTTGTAAAACGGTTTTCTTATTATAGATGTATATGTGATATGAAAATTTTAAGCAATATTACTAAGCTCCTATAAAGTCTTTACATACGTTGTCGCGAAATCATTTGCAATTCAATGTGATGCATGTAATCTCCTTGTTAAACCTTTAATGTGCCTTTTTTTTTTCGAAAATGTTTGCAATAATAGATAGATTTGGAAATTGTTTTTTTTTTTATTTGTAATTATTTTAAATAAAAAATTAGCAATTTGGGTTTGGGAATTACTTAAAAGAAAATTATACAATGGAAGGGAAAATAAAAAAAGACTGCTAAATTAGTGTGGAACTAGCCTAAGTTGGGCCGATCCTCATTCAAGGGGAACTAGGGCCTTAACTCGATAGGTCCGAGTTGGTTTCGGGCTATGTTTGACCTGACCTTAAGTCTAGTCTTAAAGGCATTGGAGATGTAGATAGAAGAAAATAGTAATGGCTAGGTTTTTGTGGTAAAAAAAGTAATATATTCTATTTAAATTTTATTATTAATCTATTTGTTCTTCTGGTCTAGCTAAATAATGTAATAATTGATAAAAAAATATAATAGGCTATTATGATCTTATCCACGAATGAATATTTAGTCTCTTCTTATTCTTTTTTAATTATATTTACCTCTCTTTCTCTCCTATATAAAAACATATAAAATGGTTTTTGCAGAAGAAAAAATTTGCATACTTGCCTAATACAAAGTTTTACCGATTTCCGCTTTTTGAAGCACTACTCGAATTAATTAGTACAATACAAGCATTTTCATGCATAAATGATTATTAATTTGCTTTTTGTTTGGACGATGGATGAAGGTGATAACGCCAGAGGGAGAAACAAGCGCAATGGGCTGAGAGGCATCAGGGATGTAGATAGAAGAAGAGTAAGTTAAAAATAAATAGGAAACAGAATAAAAAGAAAAATTTTTATAGAATGTCTTGTCGTTAGCGTTTTATTAATATTAGTGAATGATACATTTATATTGCATGTGCATAAAATGAATAAAGTTATATAATATAATCAGTATATTATAATATTAATATAACATATTAATAGATAAGGAAAAGACACAGATGGAAGCCATAAGAAGAGGATTAAGGAAAAGTGAGAATGTTGGAGAAGAGAGAAGAATAAGTAATAATAAAAACGTTGGAGGAGGAAGAGAGAGAGAGAGAGGGGGAGAAAGGTTATATTATTTTAAAATCTTTAAATTATCTGATATTTATAATCAAATATATTAAAGATAATCATTTATCAATAATAAAAATTTTATTTAAAAAGTTAAATAAGTAGAAATAATTAAGATATGGTTTCGGTGGTTATTTAAAAATCTATCTATTTTAATAATATAGATAATACTTGATTAAAAGAATAAAAAATATAATAGAGTATTATATCCTTATTCTATTTCTCTTGAATAGATATTCAATTAAATGAACAGATGTTGAATCTCTTCTTAATCTCTTTCAGTTTTATTGCTTTTCTTTCTCCATGCCTTTACTCCCTATTTCCTTTTTCCTCACTTTTACCTTTTTCGTCGGTTTTCATTTCCCCCCGCCTTTTAAGATTTTCATTCAATTACTTAATGGCCAGTTACGGAACTAACATGTGTACCAACTGTTAGAATCAGACATCGTGGACAAACCGCTTGGAAATGCCGAGCTCATGGATGGTGGTCCTTATTTTAAGATATTATGGAATCAATGTTAGGTTTTCAATAGTTTTAATACCCAACATTGATCATATTATACATGGACATCTATAGCTCATGTAATCGGCAGTTACAAGCTCTAGATGATATATTTCAAGAACCCAATTCATTCCATTGAAGTTTTCACTTCAGGCAAAGGATAATTCTCCATGAAAATAACAATTTGCGTTCAAAATAACGTTTATTCCATTTACATCTCATCTTCACTTACACCATTTGCAACATCTAAACCATACTCATGTATAATCTGGTTATGCATGAATTATACTAATGTACATTTCATGACAAAGATGGTTATCAGCTTGGATACTCTCCTTACCCAATAGAAACTTCCAACCTCAAAATCGGCATAGCGCTCTGCTGTTTCATGTTCCACCTTGCAGACCAAATGGCTTTCCAGGCTCCCAGACCAGCTTCCGCTTCAGTGTAAAAGATTAAGCTCGCAAATTCAATGAGCCCATCAAAACTTCAATAGCCAAAACTTCTACAATCTCGATCGGAGTATGCATTTAAGTGGATTAAACGGACTATGCCGCTTCACAGACATGAATCGATGCCTATTCAAGTAATCTGATAGCTTAATATCCCAGTTATCAACATCCTTAGGAACACAGACATCAAATAGGATTTGGCCAAGAATTCCATGAGCATTGATGCTCGGTGTGTTAGTCAGGTGAATCACACCTTCCGGGTTGTTATTTTGAGCAGAGCCAAAATTTCTTCTGCCATAGTACTCCATTGAGCTGGGTGTGTAGTGATCGTTTAGAGCAAGGACA
The DNA here is from genome assembly GCA_024138015.1 of Lumnitzera littorea. Classification (NCBI taxonomy): domain Eukaryota; kingdom Viridiplantae; phylum Streptophyta; class Magnoliopsida; order Myrtales; family Combretaceae; genus Lumnitzera; species Lumnitzera littorea. The sequence goes on along the minus strand of JAMXBB010000012.1, from coordinate 74,160,259 downwards.
AGCCCTTCGAAGCTCTGCCCTGAATGCATTGCCGATTTTCTAAGATTGCGGTTTGATTCAGAGATACCATTGTTCATACCTTCCAACTGTATTCTGCTCCCTTCAAGCCCTTGGATCCTCTGAGAGTAGATTGCAGCTGCTTTACCAAGTAGCTCAGTCACAGCAGCTTTGTAGTCAACAGGATGGTGCTTGTAGTGTCCTGCAAACATGGTCATGCATGGTTTAAAACTTTAACTAGGTCTATAGACCAACAAGAAAATATAGCAATTTTCCATAGACATGCATGTCATAAAGCATACTGCAAGAACAAGAACTTCAGGTTTCAAAATTTTTCAAAGAGCAGTTTGATAAAGCATAACAGGTTACTAACAAAGTAGCTTATAAGTTAAGATCCACATTTTAGATGAAAGGGCACTTGCAATAAGCTATATATAGATTGGATGAAACACGGACTAACTATTCGTGTTGGAGAGTTCACTAGAATAAACTGAACACGGACCTACATGAGCAGAACTATCCCATGTGACCAGTTTGACATCAGCACCAAGCTCTTGCAGTCGATTAGCAAAATTGCAAATAATTTGATAAGGAGCAAGGTCATCATTTCTGGAACACAGAATAAGATATGGTGCCCCCATTCTCTGCACATGGATGAAAGTAAGATAGTAAGAAGCACGGTAAAGCATTCAAACAGAAGGGAATTTTCAATCACTTACAACAGAAGAATATAGTATTTGCCAGTACTCTGCTCGTTGGGTTTCAAACCTAGTGAGGAATAGGGAATCTAAACCACAGGCAATGCTTTTGGCAATCCACGACACCACCCTTGGAGGATGAGAGATTTTGAGGACAGATGGATGCACAACAAATCGAGTGCCCAAATCACTTGTGAAATCCACTGGACTGGAATCATATATGTGACCGGAGATGCAATCTCTGACTAATTGGATCTCATCCTTCACAAGAAGCAAAGTTGACATTAGTGTATGTCAGATGCCTATATCAGATTTGCTGCTAAAGTTAAGATACAGAACGACCTTCAAGATTTCAACACCAATGTCAAAAACTATTAATTTAATGAAGGCTTCGGATTCTTTAAGTTATTATACTCTAATGGGATAATTTCATAAATGGTAACTTTGGCAAAATTTGCAATTTACTACCTATAATTTAAAAAACTCAATTTACTACCTAATTATAATTTTCATGATCATTTTTACTTCTTAAATTAACTTTATTAAGTCTATTTATTAACATGAAAATACAGACGAACCAGTAATCAAATATTCCAACCTCCAAAAAGCAGTAGGTGACAAACGACCACTTATAGGAAGTTGTGCAACTCCCAAACAGGTAACCATTGACCACCCCTTGGGCCTAAAGCAACTAAAACGGGCCCAGGACAGCCATAATGGTTGCTTAAGGTGAAGTGGATCGTAATCCATTTCAAAAAGTGAGTCCCTTGACTCATTGGCAACCACAAGTCAAATCTTGATTTATCTTTATATCTATGTTAACAAATGAATTTAACAGAATTAGTTTAACTAGTAAAAATAATTATAATAACTTCAATCAGGTAGCAAATCGATCTTTTCAAAGTACAAGTAGTAAATTGCACATTTTGTCAAAGTTTAAATACCATTTGTGACATTAAACCTATTCTAATCATTACATGTATATTTGACCTCCTATCAAAGAATCAACACTATGAAAATCATCAAATAGACCAGTCATCTAAAGAATGGAAAATTTCATATTGCCAAATGCTAAAACGAATCATACCTGATTGAATGTTGCCTCACATTTTCCTTCTAATATCTGCAGCCAAAGAGAATGTAAAATAACTTTCACAGAACGACAAGAAAAATTAATTTCTGAAGCTTTTATAACATCTCTATCAAGTGGTAGTGCAACGATATAAAAAGCACATATAGAAGTACAGGTAGAAATTACCTTAATTATTTTATACATGCAGGCTTTTGGACCGCCAGAAAATGACGATAAAACCACAGGGCAAGGCCTAACTTTCAGCTCCTGCTCATCAAGCCCACAAAAAAGAATCATTAGGCATAAACCTAGTTTATCTTTGTATAATCATGAGACTGTTTGATGACTTCATGTGATTTGAAAGTCTAAAAGCAGTAAATGCATTGTGGTAGGAAGATAATGAAAAACAGAAGCAAGAGATTCAGAGCTCTGATCTCTCATACCAGAGGTCTGTGCAGATGTTCAGTCTAGCATGGTAAATAAATCACAGATAAATTTCAAGAAATAGATTGGGATGGTCCAACAATATATTTCTCAATGAAGAGAGTTCAAATTTCACACTTACCTGAACAAGTACATTAAGAACTTCAATAGCAATAGCCATAGCCTTTTCAGGGAAGAACCTGCATGAGCCACAAAAGCAAATGCAGCATGATTTTGCATGCACGTAGAGAGATCAGAAGCATGAATGCAAGGTGCAAAAGTATATTCTATTTGTAGACATCCAGTTCCTCAAAAGAATTAAACAATGCTTACTTTGCCCAAAGAATGATAAGCCAATTTTCTTCCAGAAATGATAGAAGTCAATGACTACCTAGAAGATCAACCTTTGACAATAACAATTTGTCACACAAAAAGTATGATACTTTATGATTGAAAAGGGATGTATCTAATTCTGACATGGTTCTCAGCCAAGTAACCACAACAAGTAGTAATAAAAGGAGTTGTTTAAAAACTGAGAAGACATTCACTGGTAAATCTCTTCATTAGTCTCTTTTATACAAAAACACAAAAAATACCTCACCTAACCCCCCCAAAAAAAAAATCTCTTGGTTAGTCTACTCATAAGAATTGAGGATCACTGAATTTGGATTGGGGATTATAAATAAGATAGCAAGAACTTTTCCTGTTGAGAACAATGACAAAACGAGCTTTATCTAACTAGAAAGGTTGAATGGCTCTGTAACAAGAACTCTACAATATCTTTATAACTTGTCAATCTCAGTTTCCTATTTTGTCAATAATTTTAGGGATTCCAAATTTATGTGTACAAGGCTTAAGATACTACAGTGGATCTCTAATCTAGTGGAATTTGATTAAAAACTGATCTAGAAGTAAGATGCTATAAGTATGCCGCTAAAACAAGTTTGTGAATTTGGGAAAAGCTTGGAATCAAAGTTTATATAAGAAAGTACATAGAAACCCCAAAGTTTGGGAAAGTTAATAAGATTCTGAAGAACTCAAAAATGAAAAGTTAGTGCTTGGGAAAATATTCGTTAAAAGTCATAAACTTTGCTATTGGAATAGAGTAAACAAAACCCTCAAACGAACCAATGCTGGATTAAATTAGGCTAAGGAAACCGAGCACCCAACCTTTTTCCCCCCAAAACTTGCTGCCTAAGCTAACTAGGATAAGTTAGCTAAGAAGCTTCTTAGCCTCCAAGGTTCTTTTTTTCACCCAATTAAGGGGGAAAGAAAGAATCTAGAATCATGATGCTCAAATGAGGCACAGACAAGCTCTTGCTCAGCCCTCTCTCTCAGTCATAAGCCAATGGAGGAAGGAAGAAATCGCTCCACCAATCACCTAGCCACTCGCTAAAACATACCTCCATGCTCCACCCCCACTTCTGAGTGCCACCAGCTTTCCCTCTCCCTTTTTTTTCTGAGAACACTCGGCTGACTACCCTAAACCTCATGCCATATTATCTTAATTGGAAGAAACACCTAGCAACAGCATGTCACAGCTCCTAAACCAACATTTCTAGTGCTTGGAGCTTGAAGCACCAACATGTATAGCGGGAGGAATCCAGAAAAAATCATCAGTGTGAGCTAGAAGACCTGTTTCAACTCTGTTTTGGATCTTCCAGCAATCCAGAAGCTTATAGGTACAGATCAAGGCTGATCAAGGTAAGATATTCAAGGTCTCCTACACAAAATTAATGTTTAAGTATGTTTAGTATTCTTTAGTGTTCAATTTTAGTGGCCTATGCAGTTTGCATGCAGTTCAGTGAGTTTCAAATGCAAATTCAGTATGTCTATGGTAGATATGTTTATGCAGGTAAGTGAATGTGGTACACTATCTAAGTTTTGATCATGCTTTCATGATAATAATCAAAAACGGAAGGAGTGGATGCAATTGCATGCGAATTCGGATTATGTATGTGTTAAATGTTTTTGGCAAGAGCTTTTAGAGTGAGAAGCTTGCATGTAGTTGTTCTTAAGGTTTATTCTTCACTAAAATCATTTCATTCCACCCCCTCAGTGAAAAACTGTAATACACCGTCATTAGTTTTTCCCAGTTTTTTGAGGCTTAGGTTCTTTTTTTTATCGGTTTTGCTATATTTCTTTGTTTTTCAGAAAAGACAGGATGGTGTAATTTATAATGTATAAGATCTAATTTGATACATGAATCATATCTTCCATAGTCAAGTTATTGTCTAATCAGAGTGGTCATGCACAAAATTGCATGAGTGCAGAGATTTTTAAAAATCTGGCTGAGAGATGTTTGCAGGTGTTGAATCTGATGAAGTGGTAATTAAATGTGTTATAGATATTGTTTGAGCCACACTGTGTGTTTAGATTGAGTTAGTAAGAAATATGAAAAATCAGAGTAATTGGAAGTTAAGGACACAGATTAGACAGATTGGCTTGTGAGCATTTTCATAATTTGATCATTTGTAAAGTTTGTTATAAGGTAATATTTAGACAATGCACTGTATAACAGTCGTTTGGTCACCAAATTCGTTTAATTTGGATATAAAGTGAAGAAGTTATAACCCTTAGAAGTTTGAAAAGTATAATTGTAAAAGTACCTAGACAAGCATGAATATTTGTAAGTAGATGCAAATATGAGCGGAAGATATTGACTAGTTATCCAAGATAAACAGGGCTGGGTGGGTCGTAATAGGGTACCCAACTCACCCAACTTATTAAAAACCCTATGGAATACTACCCAATAGGGTTATGCGATGAGTTTTAGGATATGTTTAAAAACCTGTTAGGATTATGGGACGAGTTTTGAGATTTAAGAAAAGCCTGTTGGGAAGCTTGTTAACAAAAAAAAATAATATATTAATAATATAATATTAACTAAATAAAAAGCAAATGAAAAGTAAAGTTACTAAAATATTTATTATTATCCTGTATCTTTAAACCTAGTTCTTTCTTCAATCTTCATCCACCTATTTTATCTCTACATATCTACGTATCTACTATCTTCTTCTTTATGTTTTGGCGTTTTATAAATATATTATGAATGAAGTATGGCATGTTTTTGTGGTTTTTCCTCTAATGTGTGCTCATTGCATTGCTCATGTTTTATAAATATAAATAATGCAAATCAATTTTCCATATAATGAATAATGAAGTAAAAAAAATTTTTTGAAAAAAAAAAAAAATAGGTTTCACGTGTTAGAAAATAAGTACCAAATTAGGGTAACAGGAAGGGTTTTAGGTATAAAGGTGAAAATCCTGAAGAATTTTGGAACGGGTCTAGAAACCCTATTAGGATAGCAGGACGGGTCCTAGATTTCTACGACCATCTCAAACTCATCTCGTTTACATCCCTAATCGTCATAGATAGGGATTTCCAAAAGTGAAGTCAGGTGGGTCCCTATCCTTACTCTATAGTGTGGAAGGCCAAAAAGTTTGCAACCCTTATTAGATAGCCGGCAGAGTTCACTTAGGTAAAGTAGCTTGGTATGTATATTGAAGTACATTAATATATTTTGTACAAGTTGTTTGCACTAATTTAGTTTATGAATATGCAAGTTTTCCTTGAATCTATATGTAAGTCATTCTAAATCCTAGATTGGATTGGTTGAAAGCTTGCAGCCAATCACCAATACCCATTCAATATTCACCTAAGTGAACAACTATAGCTCAATGTTCATCTAAGTCATATAAAGGTGGATGTTTTAAGATTGAAATATAAGTGATCAATGTTATTAAGTAACTAGCAGTTGGGAAATAAGAAAATAAGGTCATAGTTGAGCTTAGATTATCAAATAGAAGGATTATACTAAGAAGTAAACTATGAATATGGGAATATAATGAAAATTGACATCTGTGATTAACCAGATTACAATGATTGTCAGGTATAGCTATGTATATAAAGTTTGGACTCAACACATGAAGTAGAGTTCTATACTTCAGCTTGCAACTCCAAGGAATATGAACTTAAGCCTGTTTCCCCGAAAGTTATCAGTATTCTGTTATTTCATTCTAAAATATGCATATATTCTATGCAATGCATGTCATTCCTTATCTTTGCTTCAGCGTCAGTTTTGCCTGGCCAGTTCAGTTTGCATATACATGCATTCATGGAATGCATAGTACGAAAAGGACTTAAGTATAAGGCTTTCAAAATTAAGTTATGTGCACGTAAAGTACATTGTTTCACAAAATTATTTTGGCATTTATGCTATTCCAAGTCAATGGACAAGTCTTCTAGAAACTTTGAATTATGGGCATTATACCATAGTGACATAAATGAAATGGCTAAAAAGGTATCGATATGATCCCTTTGTAGGGTATTGGAAGACTGGTTCTTAACATGAGCTAAGTCATGTGCATGAGCTTAGCACATAGAGTTTATCCAAATGTATTAGTTCTCTAAACTACAACAATGTTTTGTAATGGTCTATGCTTACTCATCTGTTCAGATTGATCCTTAACTTATTTGTTTCCATGCCCCGTTGCTTATTTAATGTTCAACTATTCCTTTCCTTGCAACTTACTTAGCTTGTTGAGCTAAGGGGATATCTGTTTGTATCCATAAGCTTACAGGTGAAGAGATGGACACCACCACTACATGGGAAATATTTTAACAGTCTGTTTATTTTACTGAATGGAATAAAGAGGGAATAGAATTACAATTATTGTGGAATGGAATGAGGAGGTAATGGTTATTACACCGTTTTGTTGAAAAAAAGAGAAATAAGAAATAAAACCATAGTAAGACTTAAAAAGACTAAATCACCCCTATTCGTTCTTCTTCTTACATCTGCAATAATGTGATTCTTGGTACACACACTTTCATTGATACATTAATATATCACATTAACTAAATATATCTTTGAATTAACACTCCAAATGGTACTATAGCATAAATGTGGCAAAAAAATAAAAACAGTATTATAATTAATCTTAAGTTGTTAAACTCAACCCCAAAAGATCAATACCCGAAGGTGAAGAAAAGTCTGACCTTTAGAAACCCCTGTTTCGATGTTGAGAGAGAAGAAGTGGGTATCACAGGTTTCAACTCTTGGAGAGAGAAAGTTTAAATTTTTTGCAATTGCTAATGTTCTTGCATGCTTTCTTTTCAAATTGATAATAGAGGGCTATTATGAGAAAAAAATCTGATCTAAAAGAGGTTGGGTGGGTGTCAAGTTGCAGGCATCACTGGAGAAGAGAACTCATCGGAGAAGAGAGTGCAGTTCTGTTGTGGGTGGGCCAGAGTGGTCTTGGTTGCCATTAATGGTGTCAAGAATAATGTAGAAAGAAGAAGAGAAGGGGTAGAGGAGGTCTTTTGTCCTTAGAATAGGGATTCTTAGGCTGGTACATGGAATTGAGATTCATGATTTTTAAGAATGAGAATTCTTTGGGAGTTACAATTATTTAAAGTGAACAACGTAAAAGATCTGTTTTAAGGGAAAAAGGGGGAATGGAATAACCTTTCCCCCTAAGTGAGCACACCATAAGAGTGTTGAACTACAATTCGACTATGAGTACAAGTATTAAGCCAAGATTTGATATGTACAACTATTCATAAAGAGACGTATATAGTACTAGTCAGTAGCTAAGCTTCAGTCACTGTTGTTATTGAGTAAATGAAAAGTTCAAAGGAGATTGATATTTGATGGCATCAAATATGTGCTCAAATGTTAAATAAAAGACTTTGTCTTGAATTTAGGGACAGTCTTAGAGGCACTTCCAGAAGCCCAGTTGCTCAATCTGGCTTGGAGTCCTCGTGAGGTAGGATACTGCACTTGAAAAGTTGCTTGCACTTGGAAAAGCATTGTTGAAGAGTGACTAGGTAGGTTTTTAGCGATCACTAATCATGAACATAGGAAGATCTGGGGTTGGATTAGCCTCAATTATGAAATTTAGCTTGATTCCTTGGTTATGTAAGGTAAGCCTATGACTATCTATACTCGTGGCACAGACATCTTGTATCCGAGGAATAACTAGATGGGTCAAAAAAAGATAGCAAGACAGGTAAGTAGCTACCAAAGCAATTGGTAATTAGTTGAATAGCCTGACAAATAATATTACTACCTCATACCCTTCTAGCAAGTCAACAGTTCAGGTAAAGGATCACCTTTGGGAGAATAGAAAAAAGGAACCTGATTGACTCTGTAGGCCTTTGAAACAAAGGTGATTTTGTCCATAAATCAAACATCCTAGCTATTATAATATGACATGTGCTCCCAATCTCATCACCTAGAGAACATATGAATTCACTTTGTTCAACTTGGTGTTAGCCTACCTTAAAGGCCAGAATCATAACTTCCACTATGATTAGGCAGTGAGCAGTATAAAACCTAGGACTTTTCAATCCTTCCAATGAGTGTGAAGTGAAGCACGCACCAAAGGATTAGTTCAGTAGATAGCTAAATGAATTAAATAAAAGAAAAGAATTGAAACAGCAGGTAGTACACATACCGTATACCTACAGCAGCCTATCTGAAAAAGAACCTTGACTAGAACTTTTAAATCGTGCCTAACTGACAGTAGGAAAACATTGAAAGTTGGGTATACCTCAGCAACTGGCTGGGCAATCCTTTTTACTATCATTGCCAATGTATTCCATGCCTTTCATTCCCTCTGACAGGACCATGGTTCCAATCAAAGCAAGAGAAAGGCAGAGGTGACCAAAGGAATTTTTCCATGGAAAGATACGAGGAAAGCAAGCTCAAAGTCCTAAATTGGAATGTTAATCCTGTTCTCTTCAACTATTAAACACATCAAACAATCTCAAACCTACACTTAACCACAAAATCTAAAGCCAGCTAAAACAGCTCCAATCCCACCGAAGTTGTTTAATTTCTCCCTATTCCATCACAACATACACAATATATACTTCCCAAACTAGAATTACAAACTTGGTAAACTCATTCTAACACAACTGCAAGCAAAAGATCATCACTATAAGCAAATTAACAGCACCATAAACACTCAAAAACAAAAATCGAAAACACGAGAGAAAAAGTAAAAAGAAAAAGAAAAGGAAATATTTCAATCCAAAGTAAGAGATCGAAAGAACGTACATATTAAGAAACTGTGAATGACAAACCAAGGATTTCCAACCCAAAGATCCATAAAGCCACAAATGATTACTTAAATGTCTTTCCCCACTCGACATCCATGCAAGCACCACCACAATTCCTTCTATTTTCCCTCTAATTTCATTTCTTCCCCAGTAACACCTGCCACCAAATCCCCACATCTTTTATTCTCTACTTATTTTCTTTTTCCCCAGGAAACGACAGACCCCAAGTATGGATGGATTCGGAATTCAGAGGAGTTTGAGATCTTTTCCCTAAGAAGAGAAGTTCAGTTAGGAGCAAAATCCATTTATCTGGGTATCGACAAAAATGGAAGCATCGAAGATGATGCACAAAAAGGTTCCAGCATTCGTCCCCATAGTGATATTTGCAGCCTTTTATAGTTCAGGAATTCGGTCATGATGGGGAACGGCTAAATTATTTATTGTTATTTTGCTTTAGTCTTTTGCTGCAATCATTCCACACACCACAACACACCCGCTTCCTTTTTTTTTTTTTTTTTATATATATATATCGTAGAACTTATTTTATTTTATTATGGTGGGCTGAAATAGTCTGATCTTATTACACATTGGAAAAATATAATTATTAAATAATATAGTTGCTTGTACCACATCTCCAAAAATTAGTAGAAGGTAAAAAGGTACGATGAAGTCTACCAAAGTAGAACATAAACCTATTATTATCTATACTTAGTCATCTTACGAAAATGATAATAATAGTTATCCAACATGAGTATATTAACGCTCAAAAGAATTAAATATTTATTCTATTTAAATTTACCAATTCTCAATCACGAGTCCTATACTCCAATATTATAACTTCAATAACTTTTATACTCCTTGAGAACTATTCTAATGTAATTAAGCAGTATTATAGTTTTTCATTGCGAAACCGATCCCTAATTCTCGAGTCATAATCATGACTCGTAAATTCCTCCAGTCTCTCCATAAAATTTAAGTAACACTATAAGAGCACAAGCATGACAAGCAAAATATGATTATATGCGACTTACATCTAGTACAATGAACACTGAAAAAGATAAGTGATACAATCATTTCTTGGCCTTCTAAAACCTGGTGAAACCCGTGATTCACAAACGGTATGTATTTGCACATAACCAAAACCAAAGCCAAAAACTGTGTCCTCCCATGACAACACCAAATTAGCCATTACTGTGTCGATTCACTATCAGCGTTTACAGAGGGATTGAATAACAACCAATATGAGCCACTTCTAAGATTCTTCCTATACCCTAAGCCGTTTCATGATTAGTAACTCGCTTAGAGCATCAGCGTCTAGCTACCCATATTTGTCCGATGAAAGGCCATCTAATGGTCAATCTTATCATACAGATCATTGACTCAATATCTAAATCATTAACCACCTTGGTTTTTTTGAGCATCTCCTCAGTAGAAATAACAAACAATTAAAGGTTTTACTTTTCAATAATTTCATTATTATGTAACCCTAACATTTAAAAAATAATAAGCAAGTAGTCATCTACTTACCTCCTAAGTGATATACCTAATAACAAGAAGTCAAATAACTTATCATAACATGACACGAAAAAAATAAACATTGTAAGCATATATCAATGCTAAAATCATAACCTAGATCTATAATTTGATTAAATTTCTAATGGTTTAGACTTAAGTGAAAAATTTTAAGTAATTATTAAAACTATCCTACAACTATTTTAAAAACTTTAGTTTTTGGAGAACTAGCAACCTAACTAATCAATAACTATTAATTATTAATGGAACCCCTTTTTTTTTTCTTGGTTTTCCAATAAATCTCCAATTTAATTCACTAAATTCCACCAATACCTTTTCAATAGTAAAAGAAACTTATAGTGGATCAAAGAGTCAACCATCTAATACTTACCTAAGAAGCTCTTATTCAAAGTCTCGGTTATTTATTCACACTTGAGAAAATTTATTTTGTTCCTCTACAAATACATGAGGAACCAAAATTATTAAGGGCTTGCAAGGCTAATGTTGCAACAAATTTATTTTATAGAAGCTCAACTATGCCAAAACAAGTAAAATTTAAGGATTTCATTACCAAGTGCTTATTAAAGAAACTTTCTTATTTGAAGCCATAGAGTGTTTGTTAAAACTTGCAAAACTTATTTTCCATTATAAACATACGAAAGATATATTACTGAAGGCTCAAGATTTCACTATCGTGCCATATGTATTTGATTAAATACTAGTGGCAAAATGATTATTAAAAGACAAAGTAACATGCACCATAAAGTGAATACAATTTATTGTCATATTTCCAACATTAGTGCATAATTATTATGTTATGATATGTCGACAAGCAATAAATTATGGACATTAGAATAATGAAGCAATGATTCAACAACCTTTTAGGAAGATCTAATTTGGTAGGTTTAGAATAAATCACTAGATTAGTTTATTATTTTTCACCTTTCTCGGTTAGCTAGCACGTTTCAAAGAGCCTTTTTATAAAAATATGTACAAGACTTTTAGGCTTAAAAGTTTGTTTATAAAAGCATTAGGCTTGAAGGATTATTTGCAAACTATTGTTCTTAGTTGAGCCCATTTACATTTAAAGCCCATGAAGAGCTATAAAGAAATTAAGGAGATTCCTCTTGTCTATTGATCATCGTTTTAATCCAATAGATGTCATAAACGACTCATTTCATCCATCAATCCTTGAAGTTACCCAATGGTTAAGAATGAGCCTCAAAATCTATAGATAAATGCTTTCTCCTACTCATTTGATGATTTTAAAGATTCAAAGAAATGCCATAATACCAAAGATATCACTTCAAGAAAGATCAAAACAATAAATTGATAAAGAATGATTAAAAAAATGATTAAGAGCACTTAACAGTCACATATACTTGTGAGCTGCTAAGATTGTCTATTACTACTACATGCCTTTCTATAACAACATTTCTCCATGCGCCATTAGATCAATGGGTTAGCACATGACCAACTAGCTAAAGCGAACCCCCTATATAATTTTCATACTAAAACATGACTAAGAGTGATGTGCATAAGAGAAACAATCACTGGAACATCAATCAAGATGTGAAAACTAGGAAGATAAGTTCTTCTAAGTATGGAAGAAAATAATAAGAGTTTTAAGTAGGGTTTTTAGCAATTTGCTAGAAAATTACTTTGCCAAATGTAACTTATTGCAGAAATAAAGTCTACAGCTTAGACCAATTTGATATGGCTCATAAATTGTAATTAGGGAACTTGCTAAAGGGTTTATAAGAGTATGGTATATCTTCTTGATTGAATTGTAGCCACAAGAAATTGTACGATTTACAGTACATCTTTAGGGTAAAAGGGTAGAAATGTAAAAGTAATTACAAGGATAAAAGAATATGCTATAGCTACTTCCTATAAAAAGGTAACACTCATAATACAGTAATAGTTAGTGCTACTTGGATTAGGATGCATGTCATCTATAGCTTATCAGGTAAGCTTCTAGGGTTAATGAGAGCTAAGTAGGGGACTTTACCAGGTTAGTCAAGTTAGGCGTCCTTGCAAGAAATGAGCTCAGCTTAGATTATTCTTGTGCAATGTTAGCTTAACCTCCATCTTTCTTAATATGTGCTTGGTTGGATTATTGGATGTAGGTTGACAACTAAAGCTTATCAATCAAACTATTAACTAGGTATGTTGTGGCTACTCAAATACTCTCAAAGATTGCATTGTCGAGCCATTAGGGTACTGTTATAACATTGTTTTTTGTCAAAAAGTGTTGTAGTTCATAGAAGCATATGTGAGTAGCTTTGTCCTTAATTAACTGATTAGATAAACTTCTCCATTTTAGGATTCCTTGCACCCATGCTCTAATGACCAACTTAAAGGTTGATTCCCATCATCGCATTAGGGATGTTGATGATTTACCCTCAAATCTTATTAGTCTTCCAATTAGTTGGCTTTAAGAATTTAAGGGGGCAAATCATTAACTTTAAAGGTTAAGGAGATGATATAGCCTTTGGGGAGTTTAAGCTCATAGGTGTTGTCATTAATCTTCTATGAAACCTTAAGTGGGTCATCTACTCAAGAAGATAACTTAATCATCCTATGACTTGGGAATTTATCCTTACTTAGGTAAATCTACACTAAGTCTCTTGGCTTAAAGCTTATGGCTTCCCTTCTTTAGTTTCCTTGACGTTACCATTAAGTAACAATTTTGGCAATACGTTTTAAAATCTTCTTATGCAACTTTTCAATCTCTTAGGCTTGGTCTACTACACTTTGATAGGAATTAAGCCCTTAGACCGAACACCTACAGCCGAGTTAGAGAACTTTAAGGACTTACTTGGAGGATATTAACTTAAGGCCATATTTGAGATGGAAATTTTTATCCCAAATTGATTTCCTGCCAATCTGACTATCGGACCCTTACATGTATTAGACCTACTCCTACCTAGCAATGATGTTTTATCCTAAAAGATAGCCTAAGACTAGCTAAGCTGAACTCTCAAGCCAACCATAAACATTTGACCTCAATTCAAGTTGACTTCTTTACGGGACTGATTGGTCCCTAACTTATAAACACTTCTCTTTCGCCCACTTTGTATCATATTTCTAATATCCAACCACTAAACGACACGTATCTACTAACATAGCACTGTAGAATGATTATTATTTTTTTGTATTGAATATTCTTTGTTTCTTTTGCTCCTTTTAGTATGTTTTATGTAATCTAATTGTAAAAGTACCCTTTTGTCTTTTCATACATGTAAAGTAACCTTAGTGGATGGATATATAAACCCCCACTTACTTGTACGTAGACATTCATTCATCAATATCAGATTATTATTCAAGTTTCCTTTAAGCAACCTTAATGTTCACATCACCTTTCAACTCTTATCTATTCCCTTTAGCAAGGATTAGTGGCAAGTGACCTTTCAGTTCAGACCAATGTATCATATTTGATAGATTGTAGGTCGAGTAAGATCGAGTGATGAGTTATATCCATTCGGTAGCTTCTCAGACTTTACTAACTCTTCTTTTGTTCCTTTTGGTTCACTTTGTTGTAGTGTTTCTCTATGTGTTTGACCTTGGAAATGCATCAGCTTTGCTGGTATCAGAGCACCATTCCAAGAGGAAGTGTATGAAGTTGCAGTAAAGTTTTTTGTTCGCTTTGCTATAAATGATTGCTGTGTTTCTTCCATAGCTGTTGCAGTGTATTCGCGTGGAGTAAGTTAGGGATTGTGAGCAGTATAGTAAAGATTTGTGTGTTGTTAAGTGTGATTCAATTGTTACTTTGTTCTTACCCTGTTTTTGACCACGAAAGTAGAGTAAGCTCATTTCTATTTTGTTTAAGTTGTTATTAGGTATTAAGATTGTTGGTGTATTAGTTGAGGTTTTAAGAAATACGAAAGCATTGTTTCTTGTGTATTATGTTGTTAATCTATTTTAGAGACATTATATCATGTCGGATTTAAGTGTTCAAAGTGTTGTTAGTGACTAGAGTAGTAGTGCACAACTTAGTTGTGGTCATAATGGTAGTAATACCCCAAGGTTAGTTGATGACAAACTTGATAGACTCACCGACCTTATTGAGAGTTTAGTCAAAGCAATGTAAGTTAATAGGCAACAACTTTAAGGTATATTATCACATAACCCACTAAAAAAATCCAAGAGAGAGGTTATGGCCAAGGTAACTAAGTTTGTCGCCTGGTTTAACCCCCTTGAGCTGGAGGAGTTGCAGACCGAACTGCTAGACAAAGAGTAGAGTTAGAGGAGATTGAGGAAGATGAAGAGGAGCTAGATGTTGAAGGGTTCGGGGAAGAAGAAGAAATTGACTATTACCAAGCATAGGGACGAAGACGCGAAGCTCTTCAAAGGTTCAATAATGTCAAGGTTTAAATCCCACCCTTTGGTGGAAATGGAGATGCAGATGAATACTTAGAGTGGGAAGAAAAGGTTGAGAAGGTGTTTGATTGTTATGGGTATATAGATGCTATTAAAGTTTGACTTACTACACTGGAGTTTACTGGGTATGCCACAATGTGGTGGAAGAATCTGAATACAGCAAGGGCAAGGGATAGACAATGAGGATTAAGGACTTGGGATAAGATGAAAAGGTTGCTAAGGGGTAGATTCTTGCTCGAAACTTACTTACAAGATACATTTGCAAAGTTGCAGGAACTTCTCTAAGGAGGCCGATCTATTGATGACTATGTAAGAGAGTTTCAAATGCTTATGATTCGAGCCAACGTGGAAGAACTCAAGGCTTGCATAGCATTAAGGTTCATTTTAGGCTTAAGTATGAGATTTGCAACATTGTAGAAGTGCAAAGGTTCTATACCTTAGAAGAGGTGATCAAGATTGCACAACAAGTCGAAAAGCAGAGGAGAAATGCTTCAAGCTGACCTAAGTAAACATTCTCCTAGACCCCAATTCCGTGTCAACCTATTCAAGCTAAGCTAAGGAAGCCATATCGAGTCGAGGACAGGAATGGCTGACCTAATGAAAGCTGAACAAGCCAGCAGGGCTAAGCAGGTTAGCTAAGTCGAATCGAGGTTAGGTTAACTCTACGAACATATGAGAAAGGACAAATCTCTAGATGGAAGACTAGCGAGGTGAAGTGCTTTAAATGCTTAGGCTTTGGACATATGACTGCTGAGTGTCCGAAACAACGTATCATGATGCTCCGAGGAGATGTAGTAAATAGCACCGAGGAGAGTGAACTTAAGGAGGAAAAGGATGTTGGAAAAGCTGAAACCAAAGAGGAAGAGGAGACTTGTGTCTATATCGATCAGGGAGAAGTGATAACCCTAGTCCTAAGATGAATATTGAGTTCCCTATCAAACTTTGAGGAGGACTAGAGAGAAAATTTATTCCATACCAAGTGTACCATCAGAGGACAATTATGGATAATCATTATCGATGGAGGAAGTTGTACTAACATAGTAGCAAAGTCCTTTGTGTAGAGATTGGGTTTACTGACCTTAAAACATCCCTGACCTTACAAGCTATATTGGCTTCATGACAAGGGTGCTTTACACGTGACTAAACAAGTAATCGTACCATTCAGTATTGGGAGTATGTACAAGGACGAAGTAGTGTATGATGTTATCCCCATGGGAGCTTCACATCTTCTACTTAGACGACCTTGGTTGTTCAACCGACGTGTTACTTACGATAAGTATAAGAACACATATGCCTTTGTTAAGGATGGAAAGAAGATCGTGTTGAATAACCAAAGTCATCCAAGTAGGTCTCTTATGTACCTTCACTCTTTGAGTTTATCTACCTGTCTTTTCAATTCGGCAGCTTGCTCAAGGTTCATTCTATATGCAGGTTGATTTGGAAGGGCAGTGCCTGACAGTAGATCAATATAATGTTCTATGCTTTAGACTAAGGGCAGCCCTTTCGGTAACTCTTCGGGAAACAAATTGGAGAACTCATTTAGCAAACTTCAAATCTCATCAAGAACATCCTCTAAATCTCTCATATCCAACATTCTTCTAACTAACAGGAACGTAAGCTCATCAACCTTCTCAATAAATCAAAGCTCTCTTATGCTCATCACTAAGGTTTTCTTCTTGCTGGCTCGAGTGATCATGATCCCTTACATAGTACTAGGTCTATTTGTCTCAAAGAAGGATGGTTCATAGCATATGTGTATTGATAGCCGAGCAATCAATTGGATTACTATTAAGTACAAATATTTACTATCAAGTACAAATATTTACTATCAAGGCTTGATGACATGCCAGATGAGCTTCATGATGCCAAAATGTTCTTGAAGATTGATTTGTGAAGTGGTTATCACTAAATTCGTATGAGGCCAGGTGATGAGTGGAAAACTGTCTTCAAGACTAGGCATGACCTTTATGAATGTTTGGTTATGCCATTTAGACTTACTAATGCATTAAGTACATTCATGAGGTTAATGAACCATGTAATGCGCCCTCTGATTAGAAGATGTGTAGTTGTATACTTTGATGATATACTGGTATATAGTGCCAACCTGAACAATCATAATCAACATCTCTACGAAGTATTTGACATTTTGTGGACTGAGAAGCTATATCAAAATGTGAAGAAGTATACATTTTACCAGAGTAAGGTGATCTTCCTAAGGTTTGTAGTATTAAGGGAAGAAAATCTAAGTAAATGAAGAGAAGATCCAAGTTGTGTTAGAATTGTTGATGCTGAAGAATGTCACTAGGGTCTGAAGTTTTCATGGCTTAGCTTCCTTCTATAAGTGATTTATTAAGGACTTCAATACAATAGCCACCCTTTTGACTGAGTTGATCAAGAAGAGTGAAGGATTCAAATAGAATGACTGAGTTGAGTAGAGCTTTCGAGAAATCAAGGGGAAGCTCACCTCAGCGACTATTCTATCACTATTGAATTTTTACAAGCCTTTCAAGTTAGAATGTGATGCATTAGGAGTTAGAATTGATGCTGTCTTGATGTAGGAGCGTCGACTCATCGCCTATCACGATGAGAAGCTTAATGGCCTACCCTAAACTATTCTGTGCACGAGAAAGAGTTATACTCTCTCTACTAAGCCTTCACTATTTGGCAATACTATCTACTGTTATAAGAGTTTGTTGTCTACATTGACCATGAATCATTAAAGCATCTTTGGAGTTAGAACAAACTCTTGAAAAGATAAGCTAAGTGATTGGAATTCATGGAAGGATTTTCAAATGTGATCTGGTACAAGAAAGGAAGCACAAATGTGGTCATCGATACCCTGTCGCAACGG
Organism: Lumnitzera littorea; assembly: GCA_024138015.1. Classification (NCBI taxonomy): domain Eukaryota; kingdom Viridiplantae; phylum Streptophyta; class Magnoliopsida; order Myrtales; family Combretaceae; genus Lumnitzera; species Lumnitzera littorea. The sequence goes on along the minus strand of JAMXBB010000012.1, from coordinate 74,142,254 downwards.
CAAACCTTATTGACCAGTTTGTAGACAAAATTATTAGCATTCTCACTCATTACTAAGTAGTATGCTCATGATCCTCATTTTGACTCTATAATAGAGTACTGTAGAGATGGAATTGCTGTTAAGGGTACTATCTTAAGGAAGGCTATTTGTTTAAGGATTGAAGGTTATGTCTACCAAACTATTCCATACGTGAGTTGTTAGTTAGGGAAGCTCGTAGTGGTAGGTTATTTAGTCATTTTAGCGAGACCAAAACAGCTAATTTGTTGAAGGAGAACTTTTACTAGTCTGGTTTGGCTAAGGATGCTCATAAGGTAGTTGGTAATTGTGAAGTGTGCAAGCGAGCTAAGGGGAAGAGGAAGCCTCATGGAGAATACATGCCCTTGCTGATGCCAACCTTACCTTGGGTTGACCTCAGCATGGACTTTGTCTTAGGATTGCCTCGGACATCTACAAAAAAAGATTTTATATCTGTTGTAGTAGATTACTTTAGCAAAATGGCATACTTTATCTCATGCCACCAAACTAACGATGCTTTATAAATTGCTGATTTATTTTTGCAAGAAGTTGTCCAACTACATAGAATGCTAAAGACTATTGTTTCAAATTAGGATACAAAATTCTTGAGCTATTTTTGGAAAACTCTTTAAAGAAGACTTAGAACTAAACTTGTGTTTAGTTCCAGTAGCTACCCTTAGACTAATAGTCGACTAAAGTAGTGAACAGGATGCTAGGCAACTTACTTAGAGCTGTTATGGGAAAGAACTTCAGGGATTAGGGTCTACGTTTACTAGTTATAGAATTTGCATACAATTGAATCGCCTATAGTACCATTGGGAAGACCCCATTTGAGGTTGATAACTCTAATTTTAAACATATTTCATATGGTGATTTTATAGTATTTTCCTTACATTTTTGGTTTTCTTTAAAGAAATTGATACTTAATTGAGTAAAATGTTGATTTCAAGGTTTGAACGCGTTTTAGGATCGAAAACGAAGAAAAGGAATCAAGTTTCACTCAATTCTGAGTTCAAACGAAGAAGTTATGAAGTTTTGAAGTTATGTAGAAAATTTTGCCTTAGTGCAGAAAGTTACACGACCTGGGGACACGGCCATGTCCCAGGCCGTGTTTGGTGACGAAAATAAAATCCATGTAATACATATATAAAAGGATATCTTAGGGTTACAAAAAAGGAGATACATTACAGAAACGGAGAGACACAAGAGACGAGAGGAGACTTAAGGAGAACATCAAGAAAGAGGCGAGAACAACATCAACTTCAAGATTAGAGAGATTATTCATCAATTAAAGGGGTTTTCCATGTTTTATTTTATGTTTTTGATGGAACTCGTTTTTAGATTCATTATGATAGCTTAGAATTCAAGTATTTAGAATTATGGAACCTAGGGTTTCATGTAACTCTTGGATTGAATTATAATTTCAATAAAGTTTCTATCTTTTCTTGATTCAATTATGTTGTTTAATTGTGGATTGATAATTCTAGAGTGTCAATATATGATATTATGCATGTTGATTGAGAAATTGCATGTTTAATTAGATCTTAGCATAATTGAAGAGAATTACATGTATACTTAGAGATAAGATATATGTTTCTTCCAGAAAGTTGATTGTTTGTGTGGGAATTCATTATACATTAATGCAATTCTAAGTTATATTACTAAGTGAAGAGATTCCGGTAAATAATTTAGGATTAGGGTTAATATACTTGAGAAAGGTATTAGCTTTAATTGTGAATCCCTCCGGTCAAGAATTATAGAAACTGAATTAAATATATTTTAAGCGGCACATGTTAAACACTAGGGGAAATAATTCCTAAATACGTTATTAATTCCTTAAAGTCGTTTGTAGTTTATTGCTTTCTAATTTGCTTAATCAAGTCTCATAATTAGTTTAGATGGTTAATTTTAGTATTTTTAATTCATTCAATTTATCACAATTTTCCGGTTAGATAATAAAGCTAAGGTTAATATTAGTACTCAAAATCTCTAAGGGATCGACTCGGACTCACATTCACTATATTAAAATTGATAGGTGCACTTGCCTCGTATCAAGTTTTTGGCGCCGTTGTCGGGGATTTTTGATATTAAGAATACTAGTTGCTTTATTACTTTAACCATTTTTTATTCTTTATTTTCTTTTGTTTTCATTGTTTATTTTTATTATCTAGAGCTGCAATTGATTTTATATTTATTGCCCTTGTAGTGCATGGCCCAAAGCAACTCAGAAGATTTGGTAGAACTTGATCCTAAAACTAAGAGAACTGCTCTTCAAAATTTGAGATCGTGACCTAGACAAGTTATGGGGACCATAGATGACGAATCAATCGTTGAGATTAAGGAAAAAGGTAAAGAGGCCAACTCTTAATTCATTGAGCAGGAAGATCCACCACACATGGCTAACAACGGGAATGAAGCAAATCGGACCATGTCCGATTATTCAAGGCCTACACTTATTGGAGCTGACTCTAGTATTGCAAGGCTAACCGTCGTGGCTAATAACTTCCAAATTGCACCTAACATCATACAAATGGTGCAACAATATGTTCAGTTTGACAGTCTCCAAGATAAAGATCCTAACGTCCACATCTCTAGCTTTCTAGAGATTTGTGATACATTTAAAATCAACGGAGCCACGAATGATGCCATTCGACTGCGACTATTTCCTTTCTCTTTAAGGGGAAGAGCAAAACAGTGGTTGAACTCCCTACCAAGAAATTCAATCACAACTTGGAATGAATTGGTAGAGAAATTTTTGGAGAAGTATTTCCTACCAGTAAAGACCGCTAAACTTCTGAATGATATTTCATGTTTTGCTCAATTGGAAGCGGAGACGCTTTATGACACTTGGGAGCGATTCAAGGACTTGCTCAGGAGGTGCCCACATCATGGCCTCCAACTATAGATGTAGATTCAGACCTTCTATAATGGTCTCAATTTATCTACTAGACAGATGATTGATGCATTTACAGGAGGTACTCTAAACACAAAGACACCTGAGCAAGCCCAAAACCTGATTGAAGAAATAACAATGAACAACTATCAGTGGGAAAGCACTAGAGCCAAGCAAAAGGCCATGGGAATTTATGATGTGGACTTGACCACTGCTCTGGTAGCTAAGGTAGACTTATTGAGTAAAAAGATTGATGCACTCTCAATTGGCCCTTAACAAGTGCAATCGGATGTAAGTGATTTTGGTATGCAGGGGTATGGAGCACAAGAACAACTGGAACAGGTGGATTATCTAGGAAATCCACCTAAGCAACAAAATAACCCTTACAGCAACACTTACAATCCAGGATGGAGGAATCACCCCAATTTTTCATGGGGAAACCAAAACCAAGGCCAGCAGAAGACCAACTTTGGCCCACCTGGGTTTCAACGACCATTCCCACCTCCTCTCCCTCAAGAAAAGAAGCCCAGTGTGGAAGAACTTCTTACAAAATACATTCAAGGCAATAAGGCTTGCTTATCCAACATTGAATCCTCGCTGAGAAATCAAGAGGCTTCAAATCGCAACCTTGAGAACCAAATTGGTCAACTTGCGAAGCTAATCTCTAAAGGACCGCAGGGATCGCTACCGGGAAATACAGAACCCAATCCAAAGGAACATGTTAAGGCAGTAACACTTTGGAATGGGAAGGAGTTGCATGCTGAGAGGAAGGTTAGCGAGGAGACTAGCAAGAGCAAGGAGGGGACGAAAGCAACGGAAGATGTAGAGTCATCAAAGGTGAAAGAATATCAACCACCTATCCCATATCCCCAAAGACTCAAGAAAGATCGCAATGACCAACAATTCAGTAAGTTCCTTGACCTCTTTAAACAACTGCATATTAACTTACCTCTTGTTGATGCCTTGTCACAGATGTCGAAGTACGCTAAGTTCTTGAAAGATTTGTTATCCAACAAGAGGAAGCTTGAGGAGCTTTCTACAGTCATCTTGGATGAAAAGTGTTTAGCGATTATGCAAAACAAGTTGCCCAAAAAGCTAAAAGACCCAGGAAGTTTTACCATTCCTTGTCATATTGGTGATCTGTTAATTGACAAAGCTTTAGCTGATTTGGGTGCTAGCATCAATTTAATGCCTTACAAATTTTTCAAGAAACTAGGATTAGGGGAACCTAAGCCCACACGTATGAGTTTGCAATTAGCTGATAGATCTGTGACGTATCCTAGAGGCATATTTGAGGATGTATTAGTCCGAGTAGGTAAATTCATTTTTCCAGTTGATTTTGTGATACTGGATATGGATGATGATTTTGAGTTACCCCTTATCCTAGGAAGACCATTCTTAGCTACCGCCAGGGCTATCATTGATGTTAGTGGTAGCAAGCTCATTCTTCGAGTAGGAGATGAAGAGATCACGTTTAAAATTTCAGAGGCTATGAAAAAATCTGTCGATCAGGATGATACTTGCTATCTTCTAGATGTTACTGACACTTTTGTTTCAAGTTGTATGCAGGAAGTTCTTCTTAAAGATCCGTTAGAGAGTTGCTTGCAATTAGGCATGGAGGCAGCTTCGGAAGATCCTGTCAAATCTGAGGTGATAGCCCAACTGGAGGCAAATAAACCTATCTCTACCGAGAAAGGGTTTGAAGAGTTTGAAAAGAGGAAGGAAGCATAGTTAAAACCTTCGATTGAGGAGCCACCAGTATTAGAGCTAAAGCAATTACTTGACTACTTGGAATATGCCTTCTTAGAGAAGGACTCCAAATTACCAGTAATTATAGCATCTAATTTGGAAAAAGAACAGAAAGAAAGGTTGCTGAAAGTACTCAAGGAGCATAAGAGGGCCATTGCTTGGAAAATATCCGATATTCGAGGTATCAATCCCTCCTTTTGTACTCATAAGATTTTAATGGAAGAAAACTATAAGCCAGTTGTGTAGCCCCAGAGACGTTTGAATCCAAACATGAAAGAGGTAGTAAAAAAGGAAGTTATTGAACTCCTTGATGCAGGTATGATATATCCTATCTCTGATAGTTCATGGGTGAGTCCAGTGCTAGTAGTTCAAAAAAAAAAAGTGGGATGACAGTAGTCCCTAATGAAAAGAATGAATTGATCCCAATGAGAACGGTAACAGGTTGGCGTGTATATATCGATTATCGAAAGTTAAACGATGCTACACAAAAAGACCATTTCCCCTTACCTTTTATTGATCAAATGATAGAACGACTAGCTGGACATATGTTTTATTGTTTTTTGGATGGCTTATCTGGTTATTTTCAGATACCTATTGCACCAGAAGATCAAGAGAAGACCACTTTCACTTGTCCTTATGGTACCTTTGCTTATCGCAGAATGCCTTTTGGTCTTTGCAATGCACCGGCTACATTCCACCAATGCATGTTAGCTATTTTTGATGATTTGATAGAGGACATAATGGAGGTATTTATGGATGATTTTTCAGTTTTTGGCAACTCATTTGACCTTTGTTTGAATAATTTGGACATGGTACTTACCAAGTGTGAAGACACCAACCTTGTCCTCAACTGGGAAAAGTGCCACTTCATGGTACAAGAAGGTATTGTGCTGGGCCATAAGATCTCTTATCGAGGAATTGAGGTGGATACTGCCAAAGTGGATGCGATTGCAAGACTCACATCTCCAACTTCAGTTAAGGCCATAAGAAGTTTCTTAGGACATGCAGGTTTTTACAGGCGATTTATCAAGGATTTCTCGAAAATTGCCCGCCCTTTGACTAAGCTATTAGAGAAGGATGTGCCTTATGTTTTCTCTCAGGAGTGTTTGAAAGCTTTCAATATCCTTAAAGAGAAACTTACCAATGCTCCAATCATGGTAGTACTTGATTGGGTACTCCCCTTTGAGCTTATGTGTAATGCAAGTGATCACGCAGTCGGGGCAGTGCTGGGGCAAAGGCGAGATAAGCACTTTTAACCAATTAACTATGCTAGCAAAACTCTTACGAATGCTCAGGAGAACTACACTACTACAGAAAAAGAGTTGCTAGCCGTTGTTTTTGCCTTTGATAAATTTCGCTCTTATTTGCTTCTATCTAAGGTGATTGTTTATACTAATCATTCTGCCCTTAGGTACTTGTTAGTAAAGCCGGATGCAAAACCAAGATTGATTAGGTGGATCTTGTTGCTGCAAGAGTTTGATGTGGAGATCAAAGATAAAAAAGGCGCTGAGAATTTAGCAGCAGATCACCTATCCCGATTGGAGAACCCAAACTTGGAATTGCTCGACGAGAACGAGATCAAGGATGAATTCCCTGAGGAGCGACTCTATGCCATCGCCCAGGTAAGTGATATGGAAATTCCTTGGTTCGTAGATATTGCTAATTTTTTAGCTGCTAGGATCATACCGAAGGGACTTCAACACTAGCAAAAGAAGAAATTCTTTTTTGATGTGAAACATTATTTTTGGGTTGATCCTTACCTGTTTAAAGTATGTGCAGATCATGTCATTCGAAGGTGTGTACCATACCTCGAAGGTTGGCGAATTTTGAGCCACTGTCATTCGGAGCCTACGGGTGGGCATCATAGTGCCAATAGGACAGCTCATAAGGTCTTAGAGGCAGGATTTTATTGGCCTACCCTATTCAAAGATGCCCAGAGATATGTTAAGAGTTGTGATCGTTGCCAACGAGTGGGAAATATATCCCGTAGGGATGAAATGCCACAAAACCCCATCATCGAGGTTGAGGTATTTGATGTGTGGGGATCGATTTCATGGGTCTTTTTCCGAACTCAAATGGAAACAAATATATCCTAGTAGCCATTGACTATGTCTCTAAGAGAGTGGAAGCTAAAGCCCTACTTACTAATGATGCTAAGGTAGTAAAAATTTTTTTGAAAGGCTTATTTTCTCGATTTGGCACCCCTAGGACAATTATAAGTGATAGGGGAACACACTTTTGCAATGCTCAACTCGACCAAGTATTGAAACGTTATGGCGTTACACATAGGATAGCTACCCCGTACCACCCCCAAAGTAGTGGCCAAGTGGAAGTTGCCAATCACGATCTTAAGCGAATTCTTGAAAAAATCATAGAGTATTATAGGAAAGATTGGTCAGAAAAGTTGGATGATGCTCTATGGGCATATAGAACTGCCTACAAAACACCACTTGGGACTACACCCTACCGACTTGTATATGGCAAAGCTTGTCATTTGCTGGTAGAGATAGAGCATAAGGCTTATTGGGCGATTAAGAGTGCTAATGTTGATTTTGAGCGTGCAGGTTCTCACAGGAAACTTCAATTGAACGAGCTAGAGGAATGGCGAGCGAATGCATATGAGAACTCCAAATTATACAAAGAAAGGGCCAAAAAGTATCATGATCAGCGAATCAAACAAGGTCGACAATTTAAAGAAGGTGATCATGTTCTTTTGTATAATTCTCGCCTTCGTTTATTCCCAAGTAAGTTAAAATCCAGGTGGTCTGGACCATTTACAATTACATGAGTTTTCTCGTATGGGACTGTTGAAGTTACATACTCGGAGAAGGGTACATTTAAGGTAAATGGACAACGGTTGAAACTATACTTGAGTGGAAACTTGGAGCATGTTAGACTGGAGGAGTTTTATCTCCATCCGATAGAACTAACATGAGAAGACGCATCCCGTCGAGTTATCGACGTTAACTAAAGTGCTTCTTGGGAGGCAACCCATGTCTAACTCTACTTATGCTTTAGTTCTTTAAGTTTTCTTCATTTTATTTTCCGTTTTATCTAACTTTGCTTTGCTTCGTATATTTTCTTTCAATTTTTCATCATAATTCTTTCCTCTTTTAGCTTTATTTTTGCCTTTTCTCTTTAGTTTTATTATTTCTAAGTTTCCTTTATCTTTAAATTTAATTCACAAAAAAAAAAAATATTACACGGGCGAAGGACACGGTTGTGTCCCAACCCGTGTCCATCCAGACCTTCAAAAACTGTCCACCCACAGAAAGTTACATGGGCGTGGGATACACTCGTGTCCCAGCCCGTGTCCGCCCAGACTTTGATCCTACTTCGTAGGCACAGAAAGTTACATGGGTGAGGGACACGTTGTGTCCCAGCCCATGTGCGCCCAGAATTCTCATTCACGAATAAATTGTTACATGGGCAGGGGACACGGTCGTGTCCCAGCCCGTGTCCGTCCAGTTTTCATACACGGGAAGCAAAAGTCACATGGCCAGGGGACACGGTCTTGTCCCAGCCCGTGTGCGTCTAGGTTAGACACGATGGAACAGATTGTTACACGGGCATGGGACACAATTGTGTCCCAGCTCGTGTCGACCCAAAATAACATGTTTTTGCACACGACCGGTTAATTTAAATTAAACATACCCTCTCACACACTCACAATCAAACATATCTCTCTTACATTCTCTCTTATTCTCCATCTTCTCTCCACAATTCTTGCATTCCGCATTTTGATCCAAGTAAGTTTTCCTCCTTAATTTTCCTTTCTTTTCCTTATGCTTCAGTAGTTGGGTTATGTGCATTCTTAATCTTACGCATATTGTTTTTTTCCATTTGGCCTGCCGATTTCTTTGGATTATTTATAAATGCCATGCATCATTGCTTTGAGTTTGTTGATTTTCTATGCCATAATGCTGCCTCATCTTGTTCGATTTCACTGTGTTCTCTCACTTCCAAATGCTATTAGTTAATTTGCTTGTCATTATTCATTTATGCTAGTTAGGGTTAGCAATGGGAGATAATAATTTTGGGTCATTTCGCGTCTTTTATATGTATAGACGCCTGTTTTTCATCATTAATTATTGTGTAGTGGAATTCGTTGGAAGTGTTTGCCACTTATTTCTTTTCCACCACTTCGTTTTCTAGCTGCACTCCATATGTTTGTTAAAATGCCCCAATGAGCATTCTTTTCACATTCTTCCCCATTGTTCTTCTTGTTTTCTACTTTCTTCAACTATGTGCGATATGGATGTACGTGTTTGATTTGGATTATTGACTCTTTTCAGGTATTCCAATGGCTAATCGAGCTAAGCTTTCCGTTCGTCGGAAATCCAAATTTGTGGCATCCTCTTCATCACAATCCGGCGCAATTGTTGAATCATTGGCTACTCTTCCCCCTATGGAGCACCCAATGCTCCAATTTAAGGAGGACTACCAAGTACAACACTATCAATTGCTTCAGTCTAAGCCCTTTAGCGAGACCCTTCAGTTGGATTGGGATGTTCTCGCTCAACTAGAGCTCACTACTGAAATGAAGGAGCTCTTGGATGGTACCATTTGGGAGCACTTGTTATCCTTTGAAGCTCCAATTTATAAAGAGTTGACCCTGGAATTTTTGTGCACTTATAAGCTGGATAAAGACAATGCTACTAGCATGGGCCCAAAACGCAAATTACACTTCACCTTGAGTGGCCATCCATTCCACATGTCCATTGCTCAACTAGGCAAATATCTTGGTTTATATGCAGAAAGATATACACGGACGAAAGAATTCCAAAGTCTCTCGTGTCGTTTTCCTCGTGGTGTCACGGCAAGGTCATTTTGGAATGAGATCACGGTTGGCGATGCCTATGATCCAGCCAGGAGTAAGGCCTCTCAATTAGTCAGGCCTGAATACCGGGTTCTTCATTGGCTCTTCTCCTATACATTGACTGGTAGAGGCCTTAGTACCGGGGTGGTGTCTAACAAGGATTGCCTCTATCTTTATAGTGTCATCCATAAACACCCCATCAATCTAGCCATCGGAATCGCCGAACTCTTCAGCTACCAAGCCACCACTACTAGGAAGAAAGGGCATATTTGCTGTGGCCCTTACATTACCTTACTGGTGCAGGCTATGAGGACTAAGGTTGTTGCTTGGCCCTCACTTACTTTCATTAGCCAAGTCACTCCTATGCGCCTAAATTCTTTCCGCCTCATGAACCTCCTACCATCAAGATGTCAAGGTCGACGCTCTCGTAGTAGCACATCTCGGAGCCAAACGTCTTTAGCTAGCTTTGAAGATAAATTTGATTTGTTGCTGTTTGAGGTTCGTTATATAAGAAAGAGTGTAGATAAACTTCATCTCTGATAGGACAAAATGGAAGAATTTCTTAAAATGAAAGAGTCGGCTACCAATGCAGAGGAGAGTGAGGAAAAGGAAGAGGATGATGAGAGTAGTGAGGAAGAGGCTGATGAGGGTGGTGACGACGAGGAGGCTGGAGAAAGTGATGAGGATGATGAGGAGGGTGATGATGATGATGATGCTACTATGGCTGAGGCACCATCTGATGAGGAGGCTGAAGAGACGGATTCTGATCCCTCTTCTTAGTTCCAAATTTTTTGTGTTGTCTTTTATTGATCAAGACTTATGAACTCCTTTATATATAATGATGCTGCTTCTTCATTTTGCACTTCTTTTTGATTGGTAGGGAAGTATTAGTTTCTTTTCATTACATCTTTTTCCTTTTTCCCTGTGCTGCTTTTTCTTGCTGCTATGATTTTTCGTGGTACATTGGGGACAATGTACATTATTAAGTGTGGGGAAGGGATATTTATGAATTTATTACTGTTTAGGAGACCAATTATTCATATTTGACCCAATTATTTTTAAGTTAACTTGCAATAGGTGATTAACTAGTATTGAGCTAAATCAACTATGTCATCTTGATTATTATTGATCTTATTATACTTTATTAGAATTGATTAGTCAAATTTTTGGAAGGCAATGTTACGAGTTATTTAGCTTAGGATTTTAAAACTTGAGATTGGAGCAACATCACTAGTTGAGAGTTAGTCATGATTATTTTAAAAATTTACTTTTATGTATACCTTTCTCTTAGAAATTTTTAAGAGCCCTATAATTTTTAGCAAACAAACAAATGAAATTCTTCTTTTGAGAAACCCTTGAAAAATCATAATGATTGGAGGTCAAAAAGTAATAATAAGTGTATGAATAGAAAAAATTGGTAAGGATTCGTCTCGGTCCGTCAGAAGAGCGAGATTGAGTCCCAATGCCAATTCTAATGAAAAAATTGATATGGATTGGCCTTGGTTCGTCAGAAGAGCAAGGTTCTTTCCCGCTATCAATAAAAGAAATAAATTGGTATGGATTGGTCTTGGTCCGTCAGAAGAGCGAGATTCTTTCCCTCTACCAACACAATTATGCATTAAATAAAGTAAATTCAAAAGACCTCTCAACAAAATCACGAACTAGGGGGATGATCAAAGGATGAGTGGATGTAAAATGTGTTTATTTTAGATTATGATGCTTGGTGAGATGGAAGAGAGAATTGTATACACTTTAGTCAAATGGACAAAATTTTTATGACTCTTTCTCGGTTGGCGAGATGTTAAATCTAATTTTTAGTTTAAGAATCCTTGGTTAAATGGCTTGGGTAAACTTTGATTTTTATAAATTAACTAGTGAATTCTAGTATTAAGTATTGTTGGAGCATTCGAATATGGTTAGATGAAATTGGTTGATTTTATTATTGCAAGTTAGTTGAGAATGATTTTCTTACCTTTCTTTGGGTCAAGTGTATTCGTTTACCGGTTTCCTAAAATAGTGATAAATTTTGTTTAGTGTTTTTTATCCCGAAAGTTTTGTTTTGATTTATTTGCTTGAGGACAAGCAAATGCTCAAGTGTGGGGAAATTTGATAAATCTAATTTTAAACATATTTCATATGGTGATTTTATAGTATTTTCCTTACATTTTTGGTTTTTTTTAAAGAAATTGATACTTAATTGAGTAAAATGTTAATTTTTTGAACGCGTTCTAGGATCGAAAACGAAGAAAAGGAATCAAGTTTTACTCAATTTCGAGTTCAAACGAAGAAGTTATGAAGTTTTGAAGTTGTGTAGAAAATTTTGCCTTAGTGCAGAAAGTTACATGACCTGGAGACACAGCCATATCCCAGGTCGTGTTTGGTGACGAAAATAAAATCCGTGTAATACATATATAAAAGGATATCTTAGGGTTACAAAAAAGGAGATACATTATAGAAACGGAGAGACACAAGAGACGAGAGGAGACTTGAGGAGAACATCAAGAAATAAGCGAGAACAACATCAACTTCAAGATTAGAGAGATTGTTCATCAATTAAAGGGGTTTTCCATGTTTTATTTTATGTTTTTGATGGAACTCGTTTTTAGATTCATTATGATAGCTTAGAATTCAAGTATTTAGGATTATGGAACCTAGGGTTTCATGTAACTCTTGGATTGAATTATAATTTCAATAAAGTTTCTATCTTTTCTTGATTCAATTATGTTGTTTAATTGTGGATTGATAATTCTAGAGTGTCAATATATGATATTATGCATGTTGATTGAGAAATTGCATGTTTAATTAGATCTTAGCATAATTGAAGAGAATTACATGTATACTTAGAGATAAGATATATGTTTCTTCCAGAAAGTTGATTGTTTGTGTGGGAATTCATTATACATTAATGCAATTCTAAGTTATATTACTAAGTGAAGAGATTCCGGTAAATAATTTAGGATCAGGGTTAATATGCTTGAGAAAGGTATTAACTTTAATTGTAAATCCTTCTGGTCAAGAATTATAGAAACTAAATTAAATATATTTTAAGCGGTCACATGTTAAACACTAGGGGAAATAATTCCTAAATACGTTATTAATTCCTTAAAGTCGTTTGTAGTTTATTGCTTTCTAATTTGCTTAATCAAGTCTCATAATTAGTTTAGATGGTTAATTTTAGTATTTTTAATTCATTCAATTTATCACAATTTTCCGGTTAGCTAATAAAGCTAAGGTTAATATTAGTACTCAAAATCTCTGAGAGATTGACTCGTACTCACATTCGCTATATTAAAATTGATAGGTGCACTTGCTTCGTATCAGAGGTTATGTATGGCCTTAATCCCACTGTTCCCCTATATATGATTGGTACCCTTATTGCTGTTAAAGAGAGTCAATCCGGAGTTGATTGAGCCCAAGAATTGGAAGTGCTACATTAGCCTATAACTAAGAAGATTGCCAAGTTCAATCAGAAATAACTTGAGATTGGTAGCTAAGGCCATCGAACTGTTACCTTCTAACCAGGGGACTTTGTATGGATTCACTTTTGCCGAAAGCAATTCCTACTCTTGAGATAGAGCAAAACTATCTCCTCATGCTGATGGTCTATTCAAGATTCTAAAGAAAGTTAACTACAATGCTTACCAGATTGAGTTACCTATTGATTATGGAATTTCCTCCACCTTTAATGTGTCTAAACTAATCTCTCACCATCTAGCAGAAGAAAGCCTTGCGAGCGCACCCGAAGAAGGAGTAGAGACCACTCTAAATTTGAGGGCAAATCTCTCTGACTCCTAAGCAGATGATAGGAATCAAACCCTTAAATCAATCATATGTAACCAAGCTAGAGGACTCCAAGGACTTACTTAAAGGATATTAACTTAAAGCCATATCTAAGACAGAGATTCTTATCTTAAACTGATTTCTTACCGATCTGACTACCGGACTGTCACGTGTATCAAACCTACTTCTATCTAGTAGTGATGTTTTATTCCAAAAGATAGCCCAAGACTAGCCACATCGAGCTCCTAAGATGACCATAGACATTCGACCCCAATTTAAGCTAATTTCTTTGCAGGACTAAGTGGTCCTTGACCTAGTCCAGATCAAGTTGGCCCTTGATTGCAAACACTTATGTTTCACCTACTTTATATCATATTTCTAATTTCTAACTACTAAACGACACGTGTCTTCTGACATAACATTTCAGAATGATTCTTACTTTTTCATACTGAATATTCTTTGTCTCTTTTACCCCTTTTAGTATGTTTTATGTAACATGTAACCTAATTGTAAGAATACCCTTTTGTCATTTTATACATGTAAAGTAACCCTAGTGGATGGGTATAGAAACCCCTACTTACTTGTATGTAAACATTCATTCAAGAATATCATATTATTATTCAAGTTTCCTTTGAGCAACCTTAGTGTTCTCATCATCCTTCAACTCTTATCTATTCTCTTTAATAAGGAGTAGTAGTAAATGACTCTTTAGTTTGGATTGGTGTGTCATATCCGGTGAATTATAGGCTGAGCAGGAACAAGTGGTGTGTCATATCTATTCAATAGGTGCCCAAACTTTGCTAACTCTTCTTTTGTTTCTTTTGGTTTACTTCATTGTGGTGCTTCTTCATATGTCTAACCCTAAAGATGCATCATACTTAGACTTTCCTTCTTTGAGGCTGGCTTAAATAGCAAGTCCATGGGTAAGGTTAGATCATACCTATACATAACTTCAAATGGAAACTTATTTGTTGTACTATGTTTAAACCTATTATAAGTGAACTCAATAATAGGGAAGCATAAGTCCTAATCAATAAGGTTCTTATCAATTGTAGCTCTAAGTAAGTTACCTAAAGTACGGTTGACAACTTCAATTCAATCATTCATTTAAAGATGGTAGGATATGTTGAACACTAGTTTAGTACCTATCCTTTTCATGGTGTCCTCTAGAAGAACCAAAGTTATTTTAAGACAGTGCCATGGGGACATTGTGCAACCAAATATCTCATATAAAAAGAGGATGCAATAAATAAAGCATCATCAATTTTTGTGGCAAGGAATGAAGTTGGACATCTTGTTGAAATGATCCACTATAACCATGATTGAATTCCGTCCTCTTGTAGTACTTGATAAGCCTAAAACAAAATCAATACTTGAATTAATCCATTGTTTAGTAGGTAAGAATAGTAGCAAGTGCTCTCTAAAGGCTTCTTTCCTTCCCTTTACCTTTTTGCGTGCCATACACCTCTCCGGCACCTTATGGACATCTCCTATCATCCCTGACCAAAAGAAATGCTCCTTTAGCAACTCATATGTTGATGGGAATCAGCCTCCAACCACATCTAAGCCGAGGTTGAGAGGAAAGAATATGAACACTTGGCATCAGTTCTATCGTCAGCCGAAGTGTCGAAAGATCACAGAGTTGAGTAATTGGAACCAAAGAATTACTCGGTACATTAAAGAGTAACTCGTGCTGATTGATTCTATGACTTAACAATTGTGGGTCGACCTCTCTAGTGTCTTGGCCAAGACACGCAAGATGTTAAGGACCCCTTCTCGGACCCAGACATCCAACTACCAACCCCATTCGGTTTGGATACTACTCCTCCCAAGACATGCCGAGTGACTGCATGCCGAATCCTGTAAAACGCATAGTTTTGTATTCTTATATATGTTTTCCTTCATTTTATTCATGGGGGGTCCAATTCCTTAGGGTTTAAGGCCTTATACATTATTTACAGTTTTGCCACTAGGGTTTAAGACTTACTATAAATAGCAACATTTGTACAGATATAAGGAGACAGATAGACATATAGAAATATATATAGGGAGTGAAACTTTCCTCTTTCGAGCAAAGCTATACTTGAGTTAGCATTTACCGGATTATCGAGTATTGATCATAATCTTCAATCGTCCCCGCATTCTTATCAATCTTATCCTTAGATTGTGGTGAACCCTTTTATTTAAACCAGTTAGTGAGTTGCATCTAACATTCATTTGAAACCCCAAGCAACATTTACTATTTGTGAGTCGTATTGAACTCTATTTCGAGCTAAAACTCCTAATTTTGTTTATGTCTTGGTGAGTTATATCCATTCACATTCACCCTCAAAAACCTTCCTATTCCTTGTACCCATTTTCCTTTTGAATACCCATTCTTGTTCTTTCATTCTAGATCCGCTACCGTTTCTTTTTGGATTGATCCTTTAATCCCTTATCATATTGGTATCAGAGCTTTGGGGAGATATACATGCTAGTTTTCTTCAAAGTAAATTTGTGGTTCTAACATTTATGTTAATCATTGTTCTGTAGTGTAGTGTGCTGTTCGTAGTAGTAAGTAGCTGTAGAAGCCGAGTAGTAGTTGTTTCTAAGTTATTGTAATTCTATTTTGTTGTTTCTTTAATTTTTTGGTAAATTATTGTACGGAAAAGAATGTTAGAGGATAATGTCAACAATATTGGGGATAGTCCTTGTGGAAGCTTGAGGCGACGTGTTGACAACTTGGAGTTCTAGATTCAGAATCTCATCGACTCTATTCAAGAGCTTACTAGGTTAGTCAGAGGCCGTAAACGTAATGACCGAGAGGAAAGAAGGGAGAGGATACCCATAAGTGGAAGTGGTTCTAATGAACTTAATCATGATGACCGACAACGGAGAAGAGCTGTCGAGTCGAGAAGAAGAGAAAACCATCTAGTGCTGAGAGGAAGAAATGATAGGAGTGTTGACTCTAAAACAAATCAAGAAGCTTAGAGAAGAGAGCCGAAGTGGAAAAGGAACATAGCCGAGTAGAACTTTAATAGAAGTGGTCGAATCAAGGAGAAATGATCAGCTCGAAATGCAAGGGATGAACCCCGAACACCTGGCCGAGGACTTGACAATATAAAGCTTAAGTTGCCGACCTTCTATAGAAGTAGCCGACTTGAAGAGTTCCTTGACTGGGTTCCTTGAGTTAAGAAATTGTTCGAGTGCTATGAGTGTGATGATCAAACAAAGGTTAAGCTAGCTTCACTATCCCTTATTGAATATACGAGTCTTTGGTGGGATAAGTTGGTTGCTAAGCGAGATGCTGAAGGAGAAGAGCCAATCATAACTTGGAGGCTCATGAAAAGATTGATAAACTAATACTTTGTGCTAACTTATTTCAAGTAGGAGATGCTCCATGCTTTCCAGTACCTAAGACAAGGTTGAAATAATGTTGAAGAGTATTTGCAAGAGTTTGAGACCTTGATGACAAGATGTGAAATTGTCGAGCCACAAGACCGCACCATTGCCAAATTCTTGAGTGGACTTTGAGATGACATTGCCGATATAGTTGAATTGTAGCCATTTAACTCTTTAGACGAGCTATTTATTTGGCATTAAGGGTAGAGAGGTAGAGGAGAAGAAAGCATCAAAGGCTGAGTAGCCGACCTCAACAAGGCAGCCCTGAGCCTAAGAGGTATGCCAAGAGAAGGTAAGAAAGAAGATGGAGAGAGGAGAGCCTAACTGACCAACCTATGCTGAGAAAGAGAAGGCATTCGGCAACAAGACCTGATAAGTGAAATGCTTTAAATGCTTAGGCTATAGACATATTGTGTCCCAATGCTCGAATAAAAGGGTTATGGTCTCGTATAGTTTTGTATTCTTGTATATGTTTTCCTTCATTTTATTTATGGTCCCAATTCTTTAAGATTTAAGGCCTTATATATTATTTACAGTTTTGCCACTAGGGTTTAGGATTTGTTATAAATAGTAACATTTGTATAGATACAAGGAGATGGATAGACATACAAAAATATATATAATGAGTGAAAGTTTCCTCTTTCGAACAAAGCTATACTTAAGTTAGCATTTGCCGGATTATCGAGTATTGATCATACTCTTTAATCGTCCTCGCATTCTTATCAATCTTGTCCTTAGATTGTAGTGAACCCCTTTATTTGAATCGGTTAGTGAGTTGTATCTAAACTTCATTTGAAACCTCGAGCAACATTTGGTGTTCGTGAGTCGTATCAAACCCTATTTCGAGCTCAAACCCCTGATCGTGTTTTTGTCTTGGTGAGTTATATCCATTCACATTCACCGTCAAAAACCTTTTTGTTCCTCATACCCATTTTCCTTTTGAATACCCATTCTTATTCTTTCATTCCAGATTCGCTGCCATTTCTTTCTGGATCGATCCTTTGATCCCTTATCATATTAGTGTCAGAGCTTTGATCCCTTATCATATATCTTCTTTTCCCTAAAGTGCCCAAGCAAGCCTCTAGCATGGGCTTCTCCGACTAACAACTCCTAAACAAAGCTTTTTGAAGTATACAACCTTCTAATATGTACCCTTCAATAATGTAGAAAGCATAAATAACCACTCCAAAGACACATTTTGCCCTAATGGGCCCCAATAAGCATCTTAAGCATACTGCTTGGCCATTAGTCCAAAACCGAGTAATTTTGGCTACATCATAATAATTAGCAAAGTCTTCGAGACAATGCATTGGCTACAACATTAGCCCTCTCTTTCATGTACTTGATCACGTATATAAAACCCCTTTAGAAACTCCACTATCTAGCTTAACTCCTTGAAAGTTTCAGTGACCACTTAAATATTTCAATGATTCATGGTTGGTATAGTTGATGAACTTATGAGGTAACACATAATGTTGCCATAAAGCGAGTGCTCAGACTAAGGAATAAAGCTTTTTGTCATACACAAAGTAGTTCAAAGTGGTTGCACTAAGTTTCTCATTGAAGTATGCGATTGCCTCCTTTCTAACATTTATACTGCTCCTATATTATCTCTTAATATGTAACTTGAAAACTTTCTCAAGGATTGGTAATACTGTAATTGTGGTCAGTTTCTATTTGACCTTGTCAAAGCTTCTTTAAGCTTGGTCAATCCATTTAAATATTACGTCCTTCTTAACTAGCTCAGTCAATGGAGGCTACAATAATACTAAAGTTGCAAATGAATCATCGATAGAAACTTACAAACTTGTGAAAGTTTTTAACCTCTACTGTGATTTATAGAGCCGACTAATTAAGTATAGCCTTTAACTTTTCACTATCTACTAGAACTTGTTTTCCAGTCAATACAAAACCTAGGAATTTTGGCTGAGGCTAATAGAAAAGATACTTTTTAAGATTCCCAAACAACTTCTCTAATCTCAATACCTCAAACACCATCTTCAAATGTCCAATGTAGTTAGCTTGATCTTAGTTGTAGACCAATTGTTGCAACCTAAACTCTATGATGAATGTTATAGCAAACCTTTAGTGGAATTTAGGGTTTAAAAAAATGAAAAGGAAATATTTTTTGGCTTTCATATTGAGGATCAGGGAAAGTATAAGGTGTGGAAGAATATTGAATTAGATGTTATGCATTAATTCAATAGTCAAACTGGTTATGATCGAATCCTGTAACTGATACGACTCACAAATCTAGAAAACAATTGATCCACAATTATACTTCGATATGATTTAGAATTACAATGCTGGGGTTTTGGAATCATATATCTAATGTAACTCATGGATGAACAAGATGGAAGGGGAATTGTTACTAAAATCAATAGCATATATTGATACGACATAAGAGTTGAGAAAAGTTTCATGAAAACATTTAATAACCAAAGAATCTGTTTACAAGCCTTTAAATAAAGTATAACTAAGGTAAGAAAGGGGTAAATTACAAATGAGGACAATTTACAATGTAAATAAACAAAATATATGAATTCCAAAATTCATCAAAGTGAACACGGCTAGAAGCGTGGTTGTGATCTTGATTGTATACCTCATTAGTCTTCAAATTCCTCATAATATGGTCATGGTCTTGCCTATGATTGCCTTGTCAATGTTTACGCTTAGGAATATACCATTGAACATGCCCCTTAACATACCCCTAAACATCACCCTAAACATGCTCTTGTACTTGACCTTGTATCTCTTTAGCCTCCTTTATTGCTTCATGGACTTGATTGTGGGTCTGCATTCCTATCATCCCCTCTTACTTAGGGAAGATCTGACCTAAATCTTATATCGATAGTCTTCCCAGATCAAAAAGCAATCTACAAAATTCTAAAAGAAATAAAACATTACATCTCAAATAAATTTGAAACAACATCTTCCACTCACACTCCTCCAACTAATCATGGACCTTACCAATTAGAATAATTTAAGCCTTGTAATGGTTATGCAACTATAGAGGAGTATAGCCCTTAACATGAGATAATTAAAATTGTGAGAATTGAGCTAATCGAAACTTAATGCCATATGGCTCTAAGTGTTGCTAGTTTAGAAATTTATCCTCTTCAACACCTATATCCTTTTGTCTAATGGCATGAGCAGATTCTATCTTGTTGCTACAAGGGGCTTCTTAAGTACTCTCCAATAGGACTACTTCTTCATTTTCCACATTACAGCCTTTGGCTTGATGAGTCGGATACTAAACAACATAGTGTCCACATTCTAAATGCCTTAAACATTTCTTCTTAGCTTATTTCTATTGTGCATGTTCAAGCTTCACTTCTTTATGATTTTGTCTAATATAGCCTACAGTTTTCCCAATCTTGTGACAAGACTACTTCTTAGATCTCTACCATTGTATTGAATCCCTAACCATCTCTAAATCCTTTAGGGACTGTCTCAACAAATACAGGAGCTATTACAACTCTTCTCTCCATGGATAGAGAATAAGTGTTATTAGATGAGTTATACCAGACACAATATTTGGACTGCCATGGGTCCCCCAAACATGTGACAATCATCAATGTTGGCAATGTCACACGAAACTTCATCTTGAAGCTTATTATTGATAAGAAAGGCCACTCTCATTTGCTTCATCACCTTGATCACTTTCTTATCATAAATAAGCTCATATTGGTATGGACAATCAATAATTTTAAAGCTTAATTTACCAATAGTGAACTCTAAGATTATACTAACTAAATAGTCTACAATTTGGAATAACAAAGTTCTTTACCTAATTCAACTACATAGATAAAACTTTCTAGTAGGCATTTCTTAGATTTTTGTAGAAAATTCCCATACATGAGTCAATAAAAATATGAATTCAATCCACTAAGCAAACAATCTTTGCATTAATTTTTTTTTCATAATATCACAAACCTTAATCTCCAAAGATCAAAAACTTCATCAAAGAATGAAATCGATGCTTACTCAATAAATGTGCCATACTATAACTTTGATACCAAATATGATGTGACTCATACCCTATATGAATCCAAGTGTATCTATCAATGTCACACAACAAGATAAAGATCAAACCTTTAGTGGAACTTAGGGTTTAAAATAATGAAAAAATTAATATTGAATTTTTCTGTTTTTTTTTTTAAATTTAGAATAGAGGAAAGTAAAGGACAAATATTGAATTAGATATTACAAACTAATTCAATAGTCCAATTGGTTTTGATTGAATTGCATAAATGATATGACTCATAGATCTGGAAAACAATCGATCCCTAGATATAATTCCTTATGACTCATAAATTACAATAACAAGGTTTTCAAATCATAAATTCGATATTACTCAAGGATGAACAAGATGAAAGGGAAATTGTCAACACAATCTATATCATAGATTGATAAGACATAAGGGTTGAAAAAAGTCCCATGAACACGTTCAATAACCAAAGAGTTATTTTACAATAGTGTTTACAAGCCTTTAAATAAAGTATAGCTAGGTTTAAGAATGGGGTAAATTACAAATAGGGACAATTAACAATGTAAATAAACAAAACATACAAATTTCAAAATTCATCATGGTGGACAAGGCTAGAAGTAAGGTTCTGTAGCTTGCTAATCTTCAAATTCCTTGCAGTATGGTCATGGTCATGCTCTTGTCCATGATTGCCTTGTTGATGTTTATGTGTAGGAATATACCCTTGAGCATGCCTTTGAACTTGACCTTATATATCTTTGGCCTCTTCTATTGCTTTACAAACTTAATTGAGGTATCAATTCTTATCACCAATCTATCATCAAAATATTTTATGACACATTTACCCAAAAGATCCTATAAAACATAGTTCATTAGCCTCATAAATGTACTTAACACATTATTGAGCCTAAATGGCGTAACTGTCCATTCATAAAGTCTATGGTGTGTCTTGGAGGCTATCTTCTATTTATCGTTCAGCCTTTACAGATCTAATGACAACCACTCTTCATATTAATCTTTGAAAATATGCAAGCACCATGCAACTCATTCAATATGTCATTGAATTTGGGCATTATATATTAATACTTGTTAGTAATTCAATTTATGGCTTGATTTTCTATATAGTAATATTAGTCTATCCAACTAACCTACCACCATATAGGTAAGTAAACCTATAACAAATATAGTATAGTGAATATTAAAATTGAGTATCATTCCCTCAAAGACTATAATTACTAGTACTTTACCCCTTTTTTATTGTTTAACCAACAAATTCGATTAGAGAAATAAATGCAAGAAACATTAGATCTAAATTAAAACTAATTAAACAAGATTAACAAAACTAAATGGTAAAGTAAAAGTGGACTATGAAAAATCAAGAATGAAATATATAACATGTACCCATATATTGAATCCCCTTGAGAATACCCATGTTTGGGATAAAATGTCAATTTTATTCAATATTTCATTGGTCTGTGAGAATTTCTTAACTAAATTAATGTCTTTTTCAAGATTATTAACTCTTAGTCCTAGGTTGATTAATTGGAATGCCTTCCTAATTAAAACTCCTAGAGTTGCATTATCGTTTCTTGAATTCTACTATGTGGTTTGATCTTAATCCAGAAGATCCACATTGTCCTATCTTTAGGATTGCATGTAACTCTTCCAATTATATTAGATCTATTCATAGATAGGATTTCTTAATCTCTATATAAGAAATCAAATATTGAATTAATACTCTAGAAATATCAACTCAAAAAATTAAAATCACACATTTGGATCTCAATGAATGAAAGAACTAATTGAATTTAAAGAAAATAATAGATCACATAATCTTCTTAGGGTTCATTTATCCAGGTGTTGATAGTAGATTTTCACTGAGGTATTATTGACTAGTTGCTAACCTACTTTGAACTAAAGCTAAGTTACTTTAAGACAATCGACTATAACCTAATCTAGTCATCTTAACGACTAGTGGCCTATTGTTAGCAATAGGTCGGTGCCTAGAATGATGACCTATAAAAGAGAGTTTAAACAGCTTGTAGTCACCTTGCTAACTTGGGTTCATAGGCTCAAAAACACTAAGGCTCGGGCCAAGAAATTTGAACATTTAAATATTAAGATGGAGGTGTGAACAATTTGATGGTTGTTAAGGAGAATAACTGCTCAATTGCCTCTTGTTCCCCATATTTATCACATGCCCAAATTGATGAATTGCTTTTAGTCACTTCCTTATAACGGTTGTCTCCATGCTTTATAAATGGCTAAAGGATAAGTAAAGTAACACTCTTGGGCCACCATCACTAAGCTTTATTACTTTTTTCATCCTTTCTAAACACTTTACTTACTTAAGTATTGAAGTAGTAACGCTAAATAGTCTCGACACATCCTATAGCTCGATGCATTCTCTTTTGCAGATCCAAACTCTATCTGAAAGTTCACCAACAACATTTTGGTACCATTTATATTTGAATCCCTTAAATGGTATCCAAGACAAGAATGAACAAAAGTACTGGTGTTTCAATTACCTCCCAAGCATTACATTTAGAAGATAAGCAACACCAAAATAGTGATTATCGTCTTGCCATGTTAAAGGCACTTTGTGTTGACTTAGTGAGGAAAAAACAAGAGATAACTAGAATAATGAAGAATTATTTGCATTAGCATGTAATAAAGTTTTCCAACATCGAGCACAAAATAATGAGAATAACGAAATTAGTGTTGTAGATTCGGCTAACTCTATCCATTCCCCTGATCAAGTGAATAAGCTAGGGTATGTAGCATTGGATGCTTAGGCTTTTGCTCCAAAAGCCATAAACAATAAAGGAAAAACACCTCAACAAGCACATGTTGGGGAATAACCATGTTCATGAATTTTCCTTTTTCTGAGTGTACAGTAGCATCTTCATCTTGATAGAACTCATCAAGAATCCTCCAACAATATCTTTGCCCCCAACCTTTTCATCCTCCAACTCTTCCTCATCCATACTCTCTAGTTCATCTCTCTTGAAGACCATTAGTTGCTTGTTCAAACATTGTGATGCTATGTGTTTGAAACTAAGACATTAAAAGCACTTTATTTATTGAGTCTTCCTCTCAAAGCTTCATCCGATACCTTGGTCTTAGCCTTACCTCATAGGAATCAGGCCCAAGGACCCCTCACTTGTTCTCGAGCTAAGGGACTTATCAACATGGTATAATGGGTTCTCTCCCATCACCTAAGTCTGGAAGAGTACGACTTGATCTACCAAGCTAATCTAAGTGCATGCTTGAGCTACAATAAGCTAAGTGCCATGTTGTTCATAAACAAGGTTGGTTTGAGCTATCCATTAGTTTGCCTAAAGTGATGATTAAGGCATCCGAGCTATCCTAGGATTCTTAACCTTTTCTATTAACTTGTTCTGAGGATGACCTTACTTTACGGACGTAGAACTACTGAAGCATGAATGGTGAGTTGAATTGAAGTCCCAGTTTCTACTGACCTTGTCCAGACAATTTAAAGACCATTATGCAGTGTATCTTTTAACTTCTCTTCGAGTAATGCATATCCCATTACTTATGCCTTATGACTCAAGTGCTAAGACATTCCTTATGGGATGAATTACAAATCTGCCCCTTTCTTTTTCCACATCAGTATGATGTACTTATTTTAGTAACTATACCCTTTTTGGTGAGTGCCAACTAAAGTAGTGTTGCCTTAGTAATGTAGGTATAAATACCTCATTCTTGTAGTTGTTGTAATAATCTTTTTTTATTACTGAAATACTGACTATTCTCATTTGAGTGTCTTTTCCTTTGTAAAAACCCTTAGCTTTTATCAATCTCTTTAGTAAAAATTGTAGTAAGCAACCTGCTCTACTTAGATTGGTGCACTATATCTAGCAAGTTGTTTAGCCATGTATATTCGATTAGTGCATCACATCCTATTGAATAGCTTGTGGGTATGCTAAATTGCTACCTTAAGATCTATCTTAACCAATTACATTTTTCTTTAAAGGACCTACTTACCTTACAATAAGACTTAGTTATAGGTACGCTTATGATTTCCTATGCCATATGATCTTGGTATCAAAGCATGAAGGTTATGGGTAGGGAAGTAGTGTTGTTGAGCTATGGTGTGTAATGTTTAAGCTACGATTGATGGTTAGGAGTGTTAGCATTTGAGCAATGTCGTTGTTTGTGCTCTATTTTCACATCTTGAAACAAAGTTAGAAGTTGCGGTGTTGTAGAGATTAGGATAGTTGAAGTACGGGTGTTGCATGTGTACATTTGTTTTACTGTCATGTTGATTTGTTGGTTAAAGAAGGATTGTGTATTGTATTGTAGAGAGATAAAATGATTACCCTCATGTGAATGTGATAGTTGGTGACAATGAGAGCGATGCACCAAGAAGATGACACTGTTTAAAGTAGACTTTGAGGTCCATAGACAAGTAGATGGACTAACTTACTGAGCTCTTAGAAAATATGTTGGTCATTACATAAGGAGAGGTAAATGCTCGAATTGAAAGAGCTCATCAAGTTAAAGGTCGAGTTAATGAAGTAATCTAAGAGTAATCACGAGTTAAATATTGAGTTGGTCAACTTGTAAATGAAGTTTAGCGTAGAAGGGAAGTTTAGTTAGTTCGCCATGCTTGAGTTGGAGGTGTTGACCAAAGAATTAATAGAAAGATGGAAATAACAAAAGATGAGGGAAGTGATGGTTAACAATTCTTTAAGGATAATGAAAGATTAAGATGAGCCCCACAAGGTGAAAGGTACAAGGCTCGACGTAATCGGGCTAAGTACCTTGCTCACTATCCTTAAGGAGTTAGAGTAGAGTAACTAACTTGTTGATGAATTGTTCTTGATGGCATTGGAGAAGCTAATGAGGAGTTAGATGAGGAGGACTATTATGAGGAAGAAGAATGTGGTGCTTGAGCTCCTATAATCATTGACAATGCGAAGATCTAAATTTTGAGCTTCTTAAGAAGTGGAAGTAGAAGTGATGATTAGTATTTAAAGTAGGAGGAAAGGGTAGAGAAGTTGTTCAAATGGTATTGATATTTTAAGGAAGATAAAGTCCAGCTTGCTACCTTAAAATTTGCTGGGTATGCTAGTTTATGGTGGAACAAGTTACATATAGTGCAAAGAATAGATAGGAGACAAAAAGTTAAGATATGGGAAGAAATGAAAGGGATAACGCATGGAAGGTTCATCCCTAACTTTTATTTTTAAGATACATTTACCAAGTTGCAAGAGCTTAGATAAGGGAACTATACTATCAATGAGTATGTGTAAGAATTCCAAACACTTATGATCTAATGTGATGTGGACAACCTTGAAGCTCGAATCATCTTTGGGTTTTTCATTGGCTTGAGGTATGAGCTTAGAGATATTGTTAAAGTATGGCTCTTCGATAGTCTCGAAGGAACTAGTAAGGTCACCTTACAAGTTGAGAGGCAAAGGAAGAGTTAACCTTATTGAGCTCAACCAATCCGACCTATTCAACTAGCCTGACTTACCTATAGAAATATTAAGAAGTCTAGTAACTTTGCATTGAACAAAAGGGAAGGACAAACATTACAACTATAAGAAGTTGGAATGGAGCAAGGAGGGAAAGAGAGGAAGTTCAAGAAGTGACAACCCTCAAGGAGGAAGACTAGTGAAATCAAGTGCTTCAAATGCAAGGGATTTGGGCATATGGCCATTCAATGTCCAAATCGACGAACTATGATGATTAATGGGGATATTTTGACCTTTGAAGTGTATAATACTAATGAAAAAGTTTGTAAGGATGTAGTAGAACTAAAAGAGGGAGTAAAGGTGAAAGTTAGGAGAGATAACATTTATCCAAGGGAAGGAGATTTGCTGGGATTGGTTGTTTGTCAAGATATAAGCCTAAAACCTAGGGATGGACTTAGGATCATATAATTAGGGGGCCAAACATATTTTAATTAAGTCAATATTAAAATAATCAATAAGAAAATATTTGCTTATTAACGTACTTATATTGCATCTTGTATATGTAAAAAGATCTTATTAATAATTTGACCTACAATAATTCCTAAAGCTTAATAAGATGAAAAAATTCATTTAAAAAATGATTAAAAGTGATTAATACATTTCATAAAAAGTTAAAAGAATTATCTTTTTACCTTTTTATTATGTGTAAATATTAAATGAAAACTAGCTATTAATTTGTAAGAAATTACATTAATATATAAAACTTGAGTACGTTTTGTTTTTAACAAAATAGATCAGAAAAATAATTGAATAAGAAATTACAAGTAAAGTAGAAAAAGCAATTTGATGTAAATATAAGTATTTTACTATTTCTTTTCATGGAAACTTTGTTTTATAGTTACATTAGCAATGCTAAAAAAAAAAAGAATAACATTTTGAATTTAAATTATTAGGTAATCAATTATTCGATAATCCACATTCATTTTCGTAAAATTAGTTGTAAGAAAATTTGCTAAATCAAGTCATAATTAGCAGATTCCATCACATTCCTAATGGGATACATGATAGTCTTGTTGCAATAAGCAAGCACCTGGAAAAAGAGACAAACTAGTATAGATGAATGATGAGAACTGAAAACAAGGATTGATAAGGATGGTCATTGGGGTGGGTCTAAGTATGCAGAAAGCCTGAAGAAACAAAATGGGAATTGTATGAACAATAATGAAAGTAAAATAAGCAAACCCTTAAATAGCTTTAAGGATATGATACACCGAGAAACTTCTAAGGACTCATGGCTCAACTCGATATCATGCATAAGCTGGTCCGATGAGAGTACTTACCATCTAACCTTGGTTAAGGGTTAGGATAAGAGTGAAGTAAGCAAACAAGCCAAGAGCAATGCTCACGACAAGAAGTATATTCAATATTTTGAATCATGATGATGTGGCTACATTACAATGGGGTATTTATACTCGAAATATTAGGGCATCTTACCCAAAATGGAAAAGACTAAAAGGGTAATATCTAAAGGAAGTAATGTACAAGGAATAACAAAGGATACAATTGAAAATTTAATAAAAATGAGTATCTTGTATGGAGGATTCTATCATATGGTTGCTTGGATACGTGACTCCTTATAGATGGATGGCTTTCTAGAAGAAAAGACAATTTTGTACGATCAGTTTGGTATCTACCAAGCCAAGGTGTTGATAGAGTTGGTAAGGCAATTATGTTGAGTTGAGCAGATAATTCTTCCAGGGTGAATTCACTTTAGACATATTCAGTACAACTTAGATTCAGATTGGCTGGGTGGGTAATTGAATCTACTAAGCTGTCACTTGAGTATAGCTCTAGTCGGTAGTTGGAGGCAATCAATGAGTACGAGAGCCTTCGACTTGGTTAGGGCATTAGGTTGATAGATTTTAGTAAGTCAAATTCCTCAATAGAGGGATGTAAGGAAGGAATTTGCCTGGCCATGCTTTTTAACCCTTAAGTCAAGGGTCTAGTAGTCTGATTCCTATCATCCTCACTAGGCTGATTGGGATTTGGGGTCAAATCTGGTTGGTCCTTGTCTAAGTTCTCCTCAAGTAAGTAGGAGTTGAGGTCAGCAACATTAAATACATCTGATACTCTAAAGTCTTCTAGAAGCTTAAGTTGGTATGTATTATCATTAATCTTCTGGAGTATCCCAAATGGGCCTTTAACTTTGGCAAATAACTTGTTCTTCCTCTTATTAGGGAATCTTTCCTTACTCAAGTGTAACTTCACTTGGTTTCTAGGCTGAAATTGCTTGGTCTTCCTTCCTTTGCCTTTATTTCTTAGCTTTCTGGCGACTCTATCCATCTGCTGAGTGACTTGTTGATAGATCTGCTAGATGAACTAGGCTTTGGTTCTTGCCTCAAGATCTTCTTAGTCAATAGATGGCATGGGGGTATAATCGAGAGGTAGTTCGAGGATGAAACCATAGAGGACCTCAAATGGAGCATGCTTAATAGTAGCATGTACTATCCTATTGTAAGTAAATTTGACTACAGGTAGGTAGATTTCTTAGTTGGTTAAGTTCGTTCCTACTATAGCTTAGAGTAGTGATCCTAGGGTATAGCTGACCACTTCTGTCTAGCCATCGGTTTGGGGATGGCAAAAGGTACTAAATAGTAGTTTGGTTCCCATCCGACTCTAGAAGGCTCTCTAGAAATGGCTTAGAAATTTTAGGTCTCTATCTAATACCATACTCCTTAGAACTCTGTGCAAGTGAACTAATTCCTACAAAAACAAGGAAGCAATAGCCAAAGCATCATTACTTTTAGTGTAGGGCACGAAATGTATTATTTTGCTGAACCTATCCATGATAACCATTAAAAAATATTTGCCTTAGGTAGTTTAAGGTAATACAAGGACGAAATCTATACTTAAGTCAGCCAATGGTTTGGTTGGAACAGGTAGACACATTGCCTTCCCTTGTTCTACTTAGCTCTTTGCTTTCTTACAGATGGTGCATCCTTCTATACATTACGTTTCTTTTTGGGCCAAAAGAACCTATCATTTAGTAGCTTGTACATTCTCCATTCCCCAAAGTGTCTAGAAAGTCCTCTACTATAGGCTTCTCTCACTAGCAACTCTCTAATTAAACAAGTAAGCATAGATAACTTGTCACCTTAAAATAGATATCCATCTTCTACATCGTATTCATCTACCAATGTTTCTTCTCCATAATGTTTATATATAAGGCCAAAATGAGAATCATTCTAATATTACTCTTTGATGCTTGTAAACCCTAATAGCCTAGTCTATAACTCAATGAGTAGAATATATCTCCTTGACAAAGCATCAACAACTATGTTATTCTTGCCTTGCTTATATTTAATGAGAAAATTAAATCCCTCCAAAAATTCAATCCATCGAGCATGACATTTAGAAAGCTTGGATTGGCTCCACAAATATCTTAAGGACTTATGATCCGTGTATATGACAAATTCCTTTAGCAAAAGATAATGTTACACACTCGAAGAGCTTAGATTAAGGCCAAAAGTTCTTTGTCATAAACAAAATAGTTTAATTGCACTCTTCTGAGCTTCGATAAGTGATAGGTAGGTCTTTTTACATCAGCACAGCTTTGTTGTTGATTCTTGACCTATTGCATTCAAGGTTAAACACTCAGTCAAAGTTAGGTAGAGCTAAGGCTGAGGTAGAGGTCAATCTTACTTTCACCTTGGCAAAACTCCTCTCCTCTTGCTCTCCCTACTTAAACTTTACATTCTTCTTTGTAAGTTTAGTTAGAGGTGCCACTATAGTGTTGAAACCTTAGACAAAGCATTAATAGAATGATGTTAATCTGTGGAAACTTCTTACCTTAGCACAGGAAGTTAAGGTTAGCTACTCAACAATAGTTCATACCTTCTCTCCATCTACTCTTAATCCTTTTCCACCAACTACGTAACTTAGGTAGATCACTTCTTCTTAGTAGAAATAGCATTTCTTCAAGTTTTTGAACAACCTCTTTGCTCAGAGGACATTGAAAACAGCTCTAAGATGTTCAGTGTACATTACCAAGTTAGCACTATTAACAAGGATGTTGTCGAAGTAGACGACAACAAACTTTCCAATTAGATCTGTCAAAATGTGATTCATCAGTCTCATGTAAGTACTTGGGGTGTTTGATAGTTCGAAAGGCAAGACCATCTACTCGTACTGGCCATGTGAGGTCTTAAAAGCAGTCTTCCATTCATCCCTTGCCTCATTTGAATTTGGTGGTGTCTAAATTTCAAATCAATCTTACTAAAGATTCTTGCACCACTCAGTTCATCCAACATATCATCTAGCCTTGGGATAGGGTATCTGTATTAGATCGTAATTTTGTTGATAACTTTGTTATCTATACACATATGCCAAGTTTCATCATTCTTCGGCATAGGCAATGTAGGTACACTATAGGGGCTAAGATGCTCCCTTACATACCCCTTTACCATTAGTTCATTAGCTTGTCTTTGAAGTTTAACAGCTTGTTCAGGTTTCATCTGATAAGTTGGTTTGTTTGGTAGGGCAACATTAGGTATCAAGTCAATGTAGTGTTCAATGCCTCTAAAAGGGAGTAATCCTTTAGGTAACTATTTTGGAAACAGGTTGGTATACTCTTTCAACAGCTCTTTAACTTCCAAGGGTAGTTTACCTCACTCCTTTAATTCTAGTAATCAACTGATTAACAGAAAGGTTGACACATTAACCTTGATAACTTCTTAGAGTTTAGCTTTACTTAACACCAAAGCCTTCTTTGATCCTTAAGCAAGTTTATCTTGTAACTTGTTATTTGACTCGGTGTCATAGGGTTCAATGTGATCTTCCTTCCATCCTTCTCAAACATATACATATTCCTGAAATCGTCATGAATAACCATTTGATTGAAAAGCCAAAATTGACCTAGTAGCATGTGAGATGCACACATTGGAATCACATCAAAAAGAATCTCGTTGGAATAGTTTGTAATTGAGATCAGCAGTAGCACTTGCTAGATGATGTATAGTGCTCTCTTTTCATTCAGCCAATGTAATTTACATGGCTTTAAATGTAACATGGTTGGCAGCATAAGCTTCTTAACCTAATTAGCGGATGCTATATTGGTGCAGCTCCCACTATCCACTATGAGTGCATAGACCTGCTCATTCATTTTGCAAGTGATGTGGAATAAGTTCTCTCTTTACTCTTCCTCGGTAGAGGGCTCTAAACTCATTACATGTTAGACAACAACTAAGTTCTCTCTCTGCTCCTTTTTGGTAAAGGGCCCTAAACTCATTGCACATTGGATAACCAAAGTCAACTTATCTAGGTCCTCTGCAAACACATCTTCTTCAATTAGGTTGGCATTAATGTCAACCTCTTCTTCTGCTTCTTTCCCCCCCCTCTTGTTCCTCATTTATGCTATCTACTTCAATCTTTGGGACATCTCCCTTAATAATCATGGTCCTTCGGTCGGACACTAAGTAGCCATATACCCAAACCCTTGATACTTAAACCACTTTATCTAGCTCGCCTTCCTTCCATATCCTTATCCTTTCTCATACATTATCATCGGCACGTCATTAGGTTAGCCCTTTTATTCAGCCCTGACATCTATCCTTTTGGTTGGCTCGATACTTTGCTGAGTTCGGTAACTTCCTTAGGAAGGTCGGCTTGACTAGCTAAGTTAGGTCATTGAGGGTCGGGTTGGCTTATTCCTTCTCTACCTCTCCACTCACTAGGCTATTCTTATAACCTCATCCAATGTAGTGAATGGCTAAAGCTTCACAATATCTTTGATCTTGCTTCTTAATTGAGTATAAAATTTGAATATTGTTCGAGCTAATGACTCATCCACTTTACATCAGATCATAAGCATGTCGAACTCTCGCACATATTCATCAATTGCTTAGCTCCCTTGTCGTACTTCCTGAAGTTTGGTAAAAGTATCCTACAGATAAGTATATGATACAAATCTATTTCTAAGAATCCTTTTTCATCTTTAGCTAAGTGCTAACCTCTTTTTATCCTTCTTGCCTCCTCATGGCTTGGAAGTTCTTCCACCATAATGCAGCATACTTAAAGAATTTTACAATAGTGACTTTCACGTTCTTACAATCCTTATACTGATAATAATCAAAGACATGCTCAACCTTTTCCTACCAATCTAGATAGTTGTCTGCATCCCTAAAACCATTGAAGGTTAGGATCTAAAGCTTCACTTGGTCGGTAGCTCAGGGTGCTCAAGCTTGCTCCTCTTCTTCCTCGTACTTTTCATTTTCTTCCCCATCTAAATCACCTAAGTCAATCTTCCTTTGTACTCATCCTCCTACTCCTTTACCTTAAGCTTATTAAGTTGGGTTCTATCCTCTTACAAGTCGAGCAACTTAGGGAGTATTCTACACGGTCGTAGTAAGTCAAAAGGCCAATGCATGTATAGCCTTGGTAAGGTTGGCTATAAAGTTAGCCATTTCATCAATTCGTTCATCTATACTTCTAGGGGTGCCTTAAGGTTATCATCTATGGTAGACAACACCACATTATGATCCTTAATACTAGCATTAACAATAGGATCCATCATTTTCTTTGATAAAGCTTGGCAACAAACTCAGGGTCTAGGAAACAACTGATATTGTTCTTTTAAGCCAAACAATCTGATATACAACACTCCTTTACACAAAAGTTCAACTAATCCATACATAATAACTTCTCAAAAGAATGAGAAATGCAAATGAAAATTTTCTCTATTTTCAAAGACTCGAAACAAGGCAAAACAGAGTATATAGCCACAATAAAGTAATGTTCCTTCTACTTACTTGAACACTTGTAGCTAAGCTTCACGTAATACACTACTTCAATCTCTACTACCCAAGAAGGTTCAAACATAACTTACTTAAATGGAACCTCTGCTTTGATACCAAGATGATATGAATCGAAACCAAGGATTGACAAGGATGGTCACTAAGGTAGGTTTAAGCTTAAAGAAATGAAATGGGAATTACATGAACAACAATGAAAGCAAAACAGGCAAACCTTTGAATAGCTCCATGGATATGACATACTAGGGAACTTTCGAGGACTCACAGCTCAACTTGATATGATACATAAGCTAGTCTGATGAAGGTACTCGCTACCTAGCTTTACTTAGGGGTTAAGAAAAAAGTAAAGTAAGCAAACAAGCTATGTGAAATGCTCACGACAAGAAGTATATTCAATATTTTGAAGTATGATGATGTGGCTACATTATAATGGGGTATTTATACTTGAAATATTAGGGTATCCTACCCAAAATGGAAAAGACTAAACGGATAATATCTAAAAGAAGTAATGTATAAGAAAAAAGAAAGGGTAGAATTGAAAATATAACAAAAATTAGTATCTTGTATGGAGGATTCTATCACATGGTTGCTTGAACTCGTAGCTTCTTATGGATGGATGGCTTTTTGGTGGAAAGACAATTTTGTACAATCAATTTGATACTTACTGAGCTAAGCTGTCGAACAGAGGTGGTAGGGCAGTTGTACCAAGTTAAGTAGATAATTCTTCAAGTTGTATTCACCTTGGACATATTCAGTATAACTTGGATTCAAGTCGGTTAGGTAGGTGGTCGAATCTGCCGAGCTATCGCTTGGGTGTAGCTTTAGTTGGTAGTTAGAGATAATCAATGACTACGAGAGGGTTCAACTTGGCAAGGGCATCAGGTTGGTAGATTGTAGCAGCTTAGATTCCTTTGTAGAGGGATGTAAGGAAAGAATTTGCTTAGCCATGCATTCTAGCCTTCAAACTCGGGCTCAGGTTAAGGGTTCGGTGGTTTGATTCTTATCAAATGGAGGTATTGGGTGCTATGCTATTTTAGTCTTTATTCCCCATGAAGGTTAACAATTGGTGACCTCAACTCAAACCTTGGCATAGGAGGTTGAAGGTTAGCAAACTCAAGGTCTCCTATTATGCCTTGTAGCTTAGTCGGAGTCCATAGAGCTTAGATGATGGTATAATAGTTCAATACACAATGACCTCGAAATCCCTTGATATACTTAAGCTCATCCTTACCTACTCTCCCTTCAAGTACTCGGGTGATCATGTTCTAAAGACCCTTTAGTTGTCTAAGAGTTAGTAAACCTTAAGTTAACATCCTTAGTCTCGTAAATGGTAGAGTATCAAAAGTGGTTAGTATACCATGCAAATAGGTTAGTATGAATGGTTCGGTCCTTAGATTCCCATCAATACCTTAGGGTTATTAAAGATTTGTCCTCAAATCGTCAAGCTTGACTTCATCAAGGATATGGAGTTAGGTTGAATATGTTGAAGCTAGGAAAGACACCATATCCTTATAGTAATTCCAGCTCGTATGTATTATTGTTGATCTTCTTAATGATTCTGAATGGGACTAGCTTAAGTGACAACTTGTTGGCCTTGTAGTTAGGGAATTTATCTTTGCTAAGGTGCATCCACACCAAATCCCTAGTTAAAAGCTTATAACCTTTCTTCCTTGCCTCCTGATCTCCCTTTGCTTTGACACTATTCACATAAGCTACTCTACGACCTTTTGGTGTATCCCCTTAAATTCTCCTAGTTTATGAACACTTTTCATACTTTTCACCTTGGTAGCTAGACCAAATAGTAATCCCATAGGTAAGGACAGGTTCATACCATATACGACCTTAAGTGGGGACTAAGAAGTGGTGCTATGAGCAAACTTATTATATGCAAACTTTACAATAGGTAGATAAAGATTCCAATCGTATAAGTTCTTGCTTACTATAACTCGAAGTAGTGACCCTTAGTGTTTTGTTCACTTTAGTTTGTCCATCGACTTGGGGGTGACAAGAGGTACTGAACATCAATTTCATCCTAAGTCCTTGCCATAATGTCTTCCATAAGAAACTAGTGAACTTAGAATCTTAGTTGAAGACAATATTGTAAGGGACTCCATGCAGCCATACGATTTGCTTGCAAGAAGAAGTTAGCAATATAAAAAGCACCATTAGTCTTTTGGCAAGAAATAAAATGGTTCATCTTGCTAAACCAATCTACCATGGCCATAATGGAATCCTGACATTGAGTAGTCTATGGTAGTTCAGGCATGAAGTCCATGCTCAAGTTGATCCATAGTTAGCTTAATATCAACTTAGGTAAGTATTCTCTACAGAATTCCTTCTTTCCTTTAGCTTTCTTATAATCTGAGCATCTCCCTAACACATGATGGATGCCATTCATCATTCTAGGCTAAAGGGAATGCTCCTTCAACAGCTCATAAGTCCTTTTCTCCCCAAAATGGCTTGCTAGTCCTCTTACATAGGCTTCTTGAACTAGAAATTCGCATACCAAGCTATTCTAAATGCATAGTTTGTCTTGTTTGTATAGGTATACATAAGCTTAGTAATAACCATTCGAAACCATCCCATCCTTACACTTGCTATGATAGGATCAAGGTATCCATCTTGTTCATAAAGCTCGGTTAACATTACAAAAACTAAGTATCTTAGCTTGCATTTGGCTGATTAGTATATGTTGTCGTGATATGGCATCTGCTACCGAGTTGGTACTACCCTTCTTGCACTTGATCACATATGAAATAGTTTTGAGAAACTTTACCCACTTTGCTTGTTGTCGAGAAAGCTTATGCTGCCATGAAGGTACTTTAAGGATTTATGGTATGTGTATGCAAATTCCTGAGGTGACAAATAGTATTGCCATACAATAAGAGGTTCAATAAGGAATAGAATTCCTTCTCATTTACCAAGTAGTTTAAAGCAGCGCCTTTAAGCTTCTCACTGAAGAGTGAAATTGGTCTTCATTCCTTTATGAGTACGGCTCTAATCTTAACTTTAGAAACATAACACTCCAGTTCAAATATCTTCATAAAGCTTAGAAGGGCAAGTATCGGAGAAATAGATAACTTCTTCTTAATCCCATCAAAGATTTGTTGAGCTCAGTTCGTCTATCTAAACTTTACGCCATTCTTAGTCAATTCAGTCAAAGGGGCAACAATGGTACTAATGTCATAGATAAATCGTTTATAAAAGGATGCTAGCCTATGGAAACTTCTGACCTTAGTCGCACTCTGTAGGTTCAGCCAATTGGCTATGGCATTGATCTTCTCTTCATCTATTTGGACCCCATCCTTCCCTACTATAAACCCACGAAATATGACCTTAGGCATACAGAAGGTGCACTTCTTCATACTACCATACACTTTCACAAGTCAAAGTACATCAAGCACTTCTTTAAAGGGTTCAACATGCTCGACAAGGCTCTTACTATAGATTGGAATGTCATTTAAGTAGACTATGACATATTTGCCAATATGATAGCGTAGTACATGGTTCATTAGTTGCATGAAAGTACTTGATGCATTAGTTAGCCCAAATGGCATAACCGTCCACTCATAAAGTCTATGTCATATCTTGAAGGCAATTTTCGATTCATCTCCTTCCTTCATCTAAATGTGGTGAGAACCACTCTTCAAATCAATCTTTGAAAATATCTATGCTCCATTTAGTTCATCTAACATTTCATCCAGTCGAGGAATTGGATACTTGTACTTTATAGCTCAATTGTCTACAAACATTTTCTATGATCCATCTTTCTTTGGTACAAAGGAAGGCATAGATAGTACATAGGCTTATACTTCCCATACAAAACCCTTCTTAATTAACTCATCTACTTGCTACTTCAATTCCTTAGCCTCATTAAGTTTCATACAGTAGGCATGTTAGTTTGGTAAATTTGCACTACGTACTGGATTTATCATATGCTCTATCATGTATAAGGGTGGTAACCCTTTTAGTAGTTCATTTGAGAACATGTCGGCATATTGGTCCAATAAAACTCAAACCTTAGCTAGAACTAAGTATAGGTTGATAACTTCCAATAGCTACTTAACTATCGGCAAGTATACTAGGTAAGCCTTCTTAATCACTTACTTTAATTCAACTTTACTCATATACAATGTCTTGTTCTTCTAGGCTCGATCAAGGTTGGCTTGAGCCTCATGTGCTTCTTGAGGGGTCATAGGGTAAAGTCTGTTTTGAAATAAGTAGGTATCCTTATATCCATTGTATAGTACTAATCGATCAAACATCTAAGGTTGGCCTAGTAATACATGGGATACACACATTGGCAATACATCACAAAAGACCTCATCTTTATATTTGTCTCCAATGGAGATTGACAAGTGGGCTTATTAGGTAACATGTGAGCCACCCTTTTCGTTCAACTAGTAGAGCTTATAAGGTTATGGGTAAGGATAGGTCAGCAACCCAAGTTAGGTGACCAAGCTAATTGCAACTACATTCGTGAAGCTCCCTCTGCCGATAATTAGCACACATAGATTCCCTTTCACTCTACACCCAATTTGGAAAATGTATTCTCTCTATACCTCTTCCTTAATTAAAGCCATGCTCACAGCTTAGCGTACAACCATGTTCACAAATATCCCTTTTTCTAAGTAAATGGTGACACCTTCATCCTGATAGAACTTATCAACTAATTCTCCAATAATAACCTCATCCTTTTTGTCCTCTAATTCTTCTTCATCCGTACTGTTTAGCTCATCTCCCTGCATAACCATTACTTGCTTGTTCAGATATTGTAATGCTATGTGTCTAAAACCAAGACATTTAAAGCACTTATTTCTCAAGTCTCCCTCTCTAAGCTCTATCCAACATCTCTCTTTACTCGATCTTTAGGGTCTCAGCCTTTCCTTTACTGTCCTCGGGATGGTCAAAGGTTAGATTACATTGATCTACATCTTGGTTGTACCCAAGTTAGCTAAAGTGAGGTTGGCTCTAGGATATAGGTCAACTAACAGGAGCTTAGATAGGTGGTGTGACCTTTTGTGCAATTTGGGTGACCTTGTCTAAATACCTTATCCTTTAGACCTTAACAATCTCCTTGATGCCAAACCTTAGACTAAAGACAAATTGAGAAATGGTTCTCACATTAGGCTCATCCACATTACATCGGATTATCATCATTTAGAATTCTAAAAGATAATCATTTACTCTTCATTCCTTGCTTCAACTCTTAGAATCCCTTGAATGTATCCTATTTGTAATGTTTGAGAATGAAGAGACGTCGCATCACCTACTTCATCTCACTCGAATTTTTGACTTCATGTTAGCTATCTTGCCTCCTCAAGGCTTGCAACTTCTTCTACCACATAGCCATATACCCTATGAATTTTAAGGCGACCAATCTAACTCGATCCATATACTCATAGTCATAACAGTCAAAGATCTTCTCAATCTTCTCCTCCTAATTTAGGTACTTATCGACACTTCCAGCTTTACTAAAACTCAATATTTGTACCTTGACATTATCTATGCTTCTAGGAGCTTGGCCATAGGGCTCCTCGAATTCATAAAAGTTGTCTTCCTCTTCTTTTTCCTCAACAACATCTTCCATCTCAATCCTCCTCTTAGCTTGATCTCCATTCCTGCCTACTCTTCTAACTTAGTGTGGATTTGGGTAATGTGGCTCGTTCAATTCCCATTATCTATAGACTCCTGCTTGCTTACCTAAAATAGGTAGAGCATCAATGATAGTAGGTCAACGATCAACTTAATTGACATCAATTGGTTGGAAATCATCCCATACCTCCTCAATATGACGGTTTCCTGCAATCTAACACATGAATGTTGTTATTTTCACCATCATTTAAACTAAGTCATCTTTTTTCTCATTTGTAGTGTAAGGAGTTTGGTTCCCTTAGTGGCTGATAACTCTTATTTTAAATACATTTCACATGGTGATTTTGTAGTATTTCCTTTACATATTTTTTTTTTTTTAAAGATATTGATACTTAATTGAGTAAAATTTTGATTTTAAGGTTTGAATGCATTCTTAGATTGAAAACAAAGAAAAGGAATCAAGTTTCACTCAATTTGGAGTTCAAATGAATGAGTTATGAAGTTACATAAGTAGTAGGAGAAAGTGGCAATTTTTCGTCAGAAAGTTATACAGTCTGAGACACAACTGTATCCCTAGGTTGTGTCCATGCAGGAATATTTTTTGTGCTAAGGTCAGTAAGTTACACAACCTAAGGACATAACTGTGTCCCAAGCTATGTCTAGTGACAAAAAAAAAGAAACTTTACAATACAATGTAAAAGGATTTACTAGGGTTTTGCACATAACTTTGGACATTCAAAAGAGAAGAGACTTAAAGAAAAGGAGGAGCAAAAAGTGAAAGCAACACCCAACTTCAAGATTGAAGAGATTTTTCATCAATAAAAAGGGGTTTTCATGTTTTATTTCTTGATTTTGTTGCAATTCGTTCTTAGTTTCATCATGATAGCTTAAGATTCTGGTATTTAGGATTGTAGAACCTAGGGTTTCATGTGACTATAAGATTTATTGATAATTTTCAATAAAGTTTCTATCTTTCTTAATTCAGTTATGTGTTTTAATTGTTAATTGATATTTCTAGGGTATCAATCTATGATATTATGCATGATGATTAAGAAATCACATGAATAATGTGATCTTGACATAATTGGAGAGAATTGCATGTGTACTTAGCGATAAGATACATGATTCTTTTGGAAAGTTGTTCTTTTGTGTGGGAATTCATTATATATTAATGCGGTTCTAAATTATATTACTAAGTGAAGAGATTCTGGTAAATAATTTAGGATTAGGGTTAATATGCTTGAAAAAGGTGTTAACTTTAATTGTGAATCCCTCCGGTCAAGAATAATAGAGATGGAATTAGATATATTTTTAGCAGTCACATGTTAAATACTAAGGGAAATAATTCCTAAATACATTATTTGCCTTTTTAAAGTCGTTCTTAATTTTACCGCTTTCTAAATTGCTTAGTCAAGCCTCATAATTAGATTAGTTTGTTAATTTTAGTATTTTTAATTCATTCAATCCATTACAATTTTCCAGTTAGCTAATAAAGCTAATGTTAATATTAGTATTTGAGGTCTTTGAGAGATCAACTTGGATTTATATCCGCTAATACGCTATATTAGCTGATAGGTGTACTTGCCTTGTATCAGTGGCCATAGCCTGGAACATTACTCTTGGCTTCCACCTTATATACACTTAACATTGACATCCTACTTCTCTAGCTCAAAGATCATAAGAACCACTACTATCCAACAACAACAATCGCTTCACAACTATTACTACTACCAACAATCACCATAACTCTCCCTTGACAACTTCAACTTGTTACCCTTCTTTTTCACTTAAATACTTCCTACTAACCATACTCCAACATCAACAACTTAGAACAATGAAGGCCTATAGCACATGATTCATAGTCTCACAACACACCTTATTCTGTTTTTCAAAGTATGAAAATAGAATACAAGAAAACGCTTCACAACACTTACCATTAACACATAATACTCATGGTACTACTTACAATGGTGCTACCATACACTTAAGAACACAACACAACACACCACACTTCTTCTTAATATTCTAATAAGCAAGAACATAACTTACACATCCTCTTGTTCGAATCTCGAGCTCTAATACTAGAATAAAAGTTGATGTACCTAGGGTGATCTCAACTACCAGGGCTTAACTCAAGCTTGGGAAATGGGTCCTTCTCATAGAGAACATAATACTCGTGGTACTACTTATAGTAATGTTACCTTATAGCTGAGAATACAACACCACACCACACTTCTTCTTAATACTTAATAAGTAAGAGGACAACTCACATAGCCTCAAGTTTAAACCTCGAGCTTTGATACTAGAATAAAAGTTGATGTACTTAGGGTGATCCTTAGCTATTAAGGCTTACCTTAAGCTTAGGAAATAGGTCATTCTTATAGAGAAGATATGTAATGGAAGGGGGTATTTTAGCACATTTCAAAGCTTGAACTGAGGATATGACTCACTAGATTTTCCAATCTAATTTATACCACTCACTCGATACAACTTACAAGTGGTGATAATGAGGGCACTTACCACTAATTCCTAATTAGAATAGGAACTAGATA
Organism: Lumnitzera littorea; assembly: GCA_024138015.1. Lineage (NCBI taxonomy): Eukaryota > Viridiplantae > Streptophyta > Magnoliopsida > Myrtales > Combretaceae > Lumnitzera > Lumnitzera littorea. Next base: position 74,101,229 of record JAMXBB010000012.1, on the reverse strand, counting down.
AGAGTAATAGGAAACCAAAGCACATAAGCTTGGCAAAGAGAAACTACTTAGTAATATTTAAGATAAGATGATTTATGGTTGTTGCCAATTATAAGAGCTTAAATAATTGCCAACTAGGGTAACCTACTAAAAGTAGAAAGACAAAAGGAGATAATTTAAATGAGGTAAGATAAAGGAATATTTAAGGGTACAAAAGGAATTATGGAAAAGGAAGCTTTAGCTAGTAGATTCCATTATGTTCTTAATAGGATATGTAGCGGTCCTATAGTAGGCGGCTACTTAATAGAAGAAACAAATTAATACAGATGGAGTTATTAAGTGCTAGGTTGTTTTAGTCTTCTTCCTCCATGAAGGTTGGCAACTGGATAGGAATTGAGTCATTAGACCCTTGACCTAAGCTCATGCTTAAGGACTTGATAGCATGTAAAGTGTATCCTCTCATCTTGACTTACACTTGAAGAATTCGAGCTACTTCTAATTGCTAATCTACCATAATGATCGAGTTGAACACCTTCCTGCTTTTCAATATCGAGTGTCGGCTTGAGGATTGGTTTATTGATAGCTTGGCCATATCTGTTCTGAACTACTAAGATCACATCCAAGCTTACCAAACCCCGAAAGCACTCGTAGATCAATTTGGCACCAACTAAGTTTGACCATACATTTTTGTCAACTTCTGTAAGAGCTCACCTAGTAACCACCAACTATATGTCACGGTTCCCCACATGAAAGAATCTGCCATTGTGCTTTTCTGTTAGCTTTTGCAAGAGCTCATCCAGTAACTACCAACCATGTGTTATGGTTCCATATTACATGCAAGGTAAATGATTAGGTGTGTACATTCATTGTAGTTAGTGAAAGTTGCACAAACATTGTATCTGCTGACCTAGCTCAAAACTAAATTGCCGACCTTATCACATCCAAGGCCGTACATGTTGCATTAGTTAAATGAAAGGGGAGTACTACATGTTACTTAATAAGTACTATTGTCGATCTCTATTGGGAATTGCTCCAATGAAATTCTCTATGATGTATTGCTTATGTGTGCATCTTACGTATTAGTAAGCTAACCTTAGTTGTTTGATTGAAAGGTTAGGCATGATGAGTTTAGGAACACATATACGTTTGAGAAGGATGGAAGGACAATCAGTTTGAACCCTATAACCCCTAATCGGGTGGGCAAATTGCAAACCAAGTTAGCCTAAGGATCCAAGAAGACCTTAGTTCTTAGTCGTTCTGAGCTTCAAGAAGTTATTAAGTTTGATGAGCCAACTTTCTTGTTAGTTAGGAGATTGTTGGAATTAAAGGAGCAAATCATGATACCTAATGAGATTTGAGAGTTACATAATGAGTATGCTGACCTATTTCTTGAGTAGTTGCTTGAAGAGCTATTACCTTCCTAAGGAATTGAGCATTGTATTGATTCAATGTTTGGTGCCACTCTATACCTACTAAGCCTACTTATTGGACGAATCCCAAGCATGTGACTAAGTTATAGAGGCAAGTCAATGAGCTATTAGAAAAGGGTTATGTGAGGAAGAGTCTAAGTCCGTATGTTTTATCAGTATTACTTATGCCAAAAAAAGATAGTACTTGGCATATGTCTATAGATAATAAAGTTGTTAACAAGATAACGATCAAGTATAGGTACCCTATCTTGAGGTTAGATGATATGCTTAACAAGTTAAATGGTGCTAGGATTTTCAGCAAAATCAACCTGAAGTTTGATTACCATCAAATTTGAATGAGGCCATAGGACGAATGGAAGATTGCATTTAAGACTTGACATGCTCTATATGAGTGGTTGGTGATGCCTTTTGGCTTATGTGAGACCTAAAATTTTACCGAGTCACTTTGAGTGAATAATATAGGGTATCAGTGAAACTAATCTAATTGACTTAGAAAATTATGAGTGGGCTAGAGACATTAATTGATAAGACTCCGTGGACTTAGATTTTAGAAAATAAAAGAATTGAATAATTGACTATTACATTTATAAAATATACATATATTATTCGTTGTTTATTGGAAACATGCGAAACGAGTTCTGATAATTATCTAGTTTTTTGAGATAAATTACATGGATGCTAAAAGTTATAAATGACATGAAATATTATTTGGAAAATACATACCTACATTAAAAGTGTTATACATATATGAATATATTATTGCAATTGAGTAAACATCCGAAAATATAAATATAATGATGTTATATTAGTTATATTTGGTAAAATGACATAGAATGATATTTTAGAAACATGCGCATACATCATGTATAATTATGTATAGGAATATATATGCCTATAAATTGATTGAACTTTAAATTAAATATATATAGTATAATCGTAATAGACATATAAGTAATTAATAAAAGAAGGAAAAATGAATAATGAAGCAAAATAAAGTTATGAGGGAACAAACATCAAGGACCCCGTGTAGCTATATGTATTAGCATAACATAGGTTTAGCTAGCAACAAATGAGTAAGTTAGGGACACTTAATATGTATGGTATTAAGAAAGGGACATTTAGAAAGTAACCTCCAATTGCATCAACTTATCAAGCTCTATAAATACAACTTCTCAACTTAATTTCGTTCTTTAGATAGTATCATAAGTTATTAAAATTTGGGTGAGCTTAGTACAGGCCTTTGGAATATTTAGGAAATTCTGAGAAAAATGGTGTTTACGTCTATCAAGTGTAATGCGCAAGCTTAACCAACACTAATGTGAAACCATTAGCATGGTCTTAAGGAGCATCAATTGCCTATTATTTTTTATACACCTTTGGCTCTTGAGGGTAGTTGAAGATGGCTACATCGATCAGTTAAATTTTTGAGTCAAGTTTTGATTTAATTACTAAAAATATTATATCATATAGGAAAATTCTAGAAAAAATGTACTCTTAAGTTATTTTATATGTAGATTCATAAGAAAAAAATATCATTTTGATAAACTTTGATAATTTTATATGTCACCCTTAATAATCAAACATCTTGGAGGAATTTTAATTTAAATTTTCAAAACTCTAAATGACATATTTTCAACTCCAAAATTTTTTTATGAAACATCTATTATATGTAAAAAAATATTTTGTAAATTTTAAAATAATATTTAGGCTCTAAAATCTTATTAAAAATCTATTAATCATACTATATTCAATTATTTTTCATAGGAAATGACTTGGAATCTGATTTAGGTGATACTTTGGTATATTGTAATGTTGAGTGGTATTTATGGATTGTTAGAAATTATTTTGTATAAAAACGATATTATTTATGTAGTTGATCATAATTTAGGTGTAAAAATGTAATTATGAGAATGTAAGAAATAAAACCAATAGAATGGAACCATATATTGATTGAATTTTCCACATTTTTTAGAGTCTATAAAAATTTTTAGGGAATTATTTAGCAACCTGAGCTATTTATTGTGAATTTTAGTAGTAAAATAGCTTAATTTATTAATTAGGACACATTTTTAGTGATAATAGGCTAAAATATGATAAACATTGAAATAAAACCTATACATGTATATGTTGGCCAGATTAGGTGAAACTGAATTTTTAACTTATTTAGTGATAATCATAGGACCGGGTTATGATATACATGTATTAGGGTTAGATATTACATATATTATTAAGCTATATTAGTAAATTATATAAAACGTAGTCTATTTATATAATATGATAATACTTATTATAGGAGCACATAGGTATATTAGATGCTAGAAATATCCTTTAGAAGTCATCTCTCAAAATAGAGCCTGTAGTATATATCTTCAGATTTGTATGAACCTAATGACACTACTTTTACTAAAATCAGATAATCCTAGGTAATATAATCTATATCTTTATAATATTACAAGAATTTACATACTACAATAACCTTATCGTAGTTGAAATGTAAATTAGCTAATTCAAAGTACGTTTCGATATGATTGAAATGATATATTATAAGTAATAGTATAGCTATGTATATTAACGATACTTAATAACTTAACTTAACTTAACTTATTTATGTACTTCATTATGTAAGAAAAATAATAATATACTTTAGATATATAAATAAATAAATAAATATATATATATATATATATAGAACTTTAGAAGGAAATAAAAGTAAATAGAACCCTAACATTTTCGTAACATTTACGAAAACTAAATCTAAGTTCTGTATATATAGGGTCTCCCAATGAGTAGAGTGTTGAAGATACAAATATTCTAAGGTGAGATTCAGGACAAGTAAGTTGGAATTGTAGCTTTACCACTTATTGAGCTACTGTATTAAAGTATGTTGAAGCTTAAGAATACTTTTGCTTGTGGTTGTAAATTAACTATTTGTGCACATGCCACATGTGTAAATGTTATTCTATTTATGACAAGAGTTGAACTCCTTAGCGTACTGTTTTACATGCTAGCATAGTTTTGTATTGTGTAAATTTGTCTAACTACCCCTAAATGAAACTAATATTTATTTGACCACTAACGTAACTAGATATGCATAGCAACCGTTAGGAGAACGGTTAGGAATGTCAAACCAAATACTGACTCCCTTTGATAAGGATAGCTGAAATGGTCCTTTCTTCATCCTTAGTAAAACTAAGTGACGACAAGGGGGTCGCGGTAAGGGTAGGGGTCATGGTTTGAAGGTGGTTATGTGAGGAGGGTGTTCTCTATTATACAAGCCTAGGTTTGGTTTAATTGAGTTGCAGTAATCTCTTTAATTTAGGTTTGAGAGGATTTAATTTATCTGACCTTACAATAGGCTAGATAACAATGTGTGATGTTTTGATTGATTAATTACATTACATTTCATTTCATTATAATTAATAACTTTGTTTGTGATTATTTGATACTTTTTCAACTCTGTCTTACTTACTGAGCTAGTTGAGCTCACATCCTTACAAACTCTTTTGCAGGAGAAAAGTGAGAGATTAGAATGTACAGATATCACCACCCCCAGGTTAGTGCACAGCTGGTTGGGAAAGTGAGGAATGGAGAATCCACTAAATGAGGGATTTTGATTTTTCTTTTTGGTTTTGAGGAAACTAACTAAGAATTCCTTGGGAAACCCACTAGTTTTTTTATCTTATTGTAAATAGACATTAAGACTTGTGGCTTTTGTGAACTTTGAATGTAAATTATAACTCTATGCATGGAAACACTTATATAAGTACTATTATATTATCAAACAATTGGTCATCATGAATAGGTATTTTGAAAAGTTATATCATAGGTTTGATTATAGATAAGTATCAGAATGGATGCTTCAAGTTGGTTAAGTCGTATATGATTATGCTTTGTATCATATCTATGATAACAATTGTGAGGTTAGCTTCTATCTTAAGTTAGTTTACATAGCGAGACTATTACAACTTCTCCTATTCAAGGCATGATAGCTTATCCGATGCCCTAAGTACTTTATGAGGTTAATGAACCATGTACTACGAAATTTGATTTGAAAATTTGTTATGGTATACTTTGATGACATCCTCGTGTACAGTGCTAACCTACCAAGTCATACTGAACATCTCCTATTTGTATTTAATGTGCTTTAAGCTAAGAAATTGTTCAAAAATTTGAAGAAGTGTTGTTTTTGTTAGAAAAAGGTAGTTATCCTAGGATATGTAGTTGGTAGAGGAGGTTTATGAGTTGATGATGGGAAAATTATAGCTATTTTTGATTAGTCGACCCCAACCACTTATGCTGAGGTAAGGAGCTTCTATGGTTTATCTTCCTTTTACTGACGTTTTATTTAGGGTTTTAGTACCATTGTTGTACCATTTGCTGAATTGACAAAAAAGAATATAGAGTTCAGATGGGGAGGGAAGGAAGAGAGAAGTTTTGTCAAGGTGAAGAAGAGATTGACCTTTGCAATTGTATTGGCTCTGCTTGAATTTGGGAAGATATTTGAACTTGAATGTAACATATCGGGTGTTGATGTAAGAAGGCTGACTTATTGCCTATTATAGTAAGAAGCTATAAAGGACACAATTAAACAACTTTGTATATGATAAGGAACTTCTAGCCTTAATCCAAGCTCTCCATGTATGGCAACATTACCTCCTTCTAAAGGAATTTCTTATATACACCGATCATGAATCTTTAAGACATCTACGAAGCTAGACTAAGCTATAAAAAAGATAAGCTTAGTAGGTGGAATTTTTAGAAGGATTTAATTTTGTGATCAATATAAGCAAGGCGAGACAAATGTCATTGCTAATGCCTTATCAAGGAGGCATAACCTTCTTACCGAACTGCAAACTAGGTTGTTGAGGTTTGCAAGCATGAAAGAGCAATACCCTCGAAACCTTCATTTTGGTCTAATCTATGGGTGTTGTGAAGAAGAGAGAATAGTAGATGATTATCATGTAGAAGAAGGCTAATTGTTTTATAGTGGGAAACTCTATGTGCTGACTTGTTCCATTAGAGAATTGTTAGTAAGAGGAGCTCATAGTGGTGAACTCATTGGACATTTTAGAGAGACGAAGACTTATGAGTTGTTGAATGCATAATTATTTTAGCCTAAGATGAGGCAAGATCTACACTAAGTGGTCAAGAGTGTGACCTATAAAAAGGTAAAAAGCTGAGCTAAACAAAGGAGAGCAATGCCTTTATCCATTCCGACTAGGCTATGAGTTGACTTGAGCATAGATTTTGTCCTCGGTTTACCCCGAACTGCCTAAAGCAAAGATTCAATAATGGTCGTTGTAGGCAAATTTAGCAAGATGGCACATTTTGTACTCTGTACTAAAACTAATGACACTTCAGGTATTACTTTTCTATTTTTGTAGGAGATTATACGCTTGCATAGAGTGCTTAATAGCATAGTATAAGATTAGAACCTAAAGTTTATGAGCCATTTTTGGAGAATTCTCTAGAATTGGATGGGAACCAAGTTACTTTTTAAAACTTCTTGCTACCCCTAAACTTATGGCTAGATGGAGGTCGTCAACTACACTTTGGATTCATTACTCCAAGCTATAGTAGGAAAGAATTTGACCAACTAGGATGTTTTTTTGCCCGTGATAGAGTTTACTTACAATTGGATGGAATATGACACCACTGGCCATACACCCTTTGAGGTTGCTTATGGCTTTATTCCTAAGCTACCTCTTAACCATACCTCAACACCTATGTTTGACCAAAAAGATGCCGAAGCTAAAACCAGAGCTCAATCCTTTTTGCAAATCTACTAAAAAGTTGCTCAACAGATCGACCGAGCTACTAGGAAGATGGAGGAAAGAGGGAAAGGAAGAAAGGCAAAACAATTTCAACCCAACGACCTAGTTTGGTTATACCTAAGCAAGGAAAGGTTCCTAGGTAGAAAGAAGAGCAAGTTGTCCACCCGAGCTAAAGGACCATTCAAGATACTTTAGAAGATCAACAATAATGCTTATCAATTGGAGTTACCAAAAGACTTTGGAGTTTCTAATGTGTTTAATGTTGCTGACCTCAACTCCTATTAATCTGAGGAAGGATAAAATAAAGATTAGCTAGATTTGATCCCAAATCCCAATCAACTTGGAGGGAATGATAGGAATTGAGCCACTAGTCCCTTGACTTGAGCTTGTACTCAAGGACTTGAGAGCATGGCAAAGTGCATCCTCTCATCTTGACCTACACCTAAAGAATCCCAACTGCTTTTAATTGCCTATTTGCCATAATTATCAAGTTAAACACCTTCTTGTCAATAATCGAGTGCCGACCTAAAGATGCTCTATTAACAGCTTAGCTAACTTACTCATCAACTCGGCCATATCTATTTTGAATTGCCAATATCACATCTGAGTTAACAAAACCCTCAAAGCACTCATAGATCAGCTCAACACCTACTAAGTCTAACCATACTTTTCTGTCAACTTCTGCAATAGCTCATCCAATAGCAACTAGCCACGTGCCATAGCTCCCCACATGAAATAATCTACCACCAAAGCTTCTATTTCTACAAGTTCTATTTCATCCTTATCGATTTCTTGTATTTTACCAATTTTAGATAGTACCATTTTTGTCTTTTCCTTATTTAGCATGTTGCCCCAGTATTTTAGGTATAAATACCCTTTTACATGCAGCTGCTAGCATCATCTTCCACTATTGAACATACTGGGTTTCCTTTTTAAGTGAAGTTTTGAACTTACTTCTTCCTTTACTCTTATCCTATCTCTTGAGCAAGGTTAGGTGGTGAGTGACCTCATTAAACTACTCTTATGTCATATCAAGCTAGTTTATGGGTCCTTAGGGTGCATCGTATCCTTAGAATCGTTCGTGGTTTTGCTTGTTTTTATTTTAATTTCGTGCATTTGCCATCCCTCATTCCAGCTTTTTGTAAGCTTGGACCTACTCTAATATTGTTGCCCTTATTTGTTCTTGGGGTAAAGTATTACAACTAGTGACCTCAGCTCAAACTTCGACATGAGCTAGAAGGTCAATAGAACTAAGGTCTCATAGTGTAGCTTACCACTCGGTTAGAGGCTCAAGAGTTCAATCAAAATCCTTAGTATATTTAAGCTTGCCTTCATCTACCCGCCCTTTAAGTGCTTAAGCAACCATTTCTAAAGACCCTTTTGGTTAACTATGGGTTAGTGGACCTAAGATTGGCATCATCGATTTTGTGAATGGTAGAGTCTCAAAAGAGGTCAAAATGCCATGTAGATAGGTTGGCATGGAAGACTTAGACCTTGGATTCCCATCACACACCCTTAGGCTCTTTTTTGGTGAGGCTTCTTGAATGGCTTTTCTCTTATGGCCTCTTAGTAAGGCAGCATGATGCATAGGAAGTTGTGCCTCAATAAATGGGCCAGAATGATCAACAACTTAAGTCACTTATTTCGAAGCATGAACACGTCCTTAGAATTGTTCTTCATAGGAGCAAGCCTAGAAGTCTTGGCTGGAGTTCTCTTTTTCTCAACTTTTTTAGTGGTGGCTTCTTATCCCTCGATGGCTTTAACAATCCTCATTTTAAGCTTTCTTTTCTTGGCCTTAACCTAGGCCAATAATTTCTTAGGGTCAACTTCTCTAGCCTATATCTTTGTAATATAAGAAGAGTTAGGAACAAAGTATATAATTAAAAAAAAAAAACTTATAAGATCATGCTTAGCAAAGCTCAAAGGATGAATTCCCCCATGAGATCAGTTAATCGACTTCCCCTCAGTAAGCTCTACTTTAATATGGCATGAAGGCAAATACTACCTTCATCTTTGTCATCTGTAAAGATGGGTTCAACATTGTGATATCTAAGGATAATTACATCGGCATCCTAATAAAACCATTTATTTTCACATTTCTTTTCAATCTTCTTAGTAGCCTTCGCATTGTTTGGAAGAAAACTGATGTCAGTAATCTTAATGAGTTCGATCCATTTATTCCCAAAGTCTAATTCTATGTCCAACCTAATCGCAACAAACTTATTTCTCCAATAACAAACCTTACATTCGAGTCCATCAAGGAATTTTCTCCTATACCTAGTGACATCATAAAACCATCCATCACTGCCATGCTTTATAGTAAAGAAACATCTAAACAACTAAACAATAGCCTTAACTTCTAGATGTTCACAAATTATTTTAGAAGTGGCAAGGAGTCTATTTGTGTTCGATGAAAAAAATGCTCAAACACACTCGATGGTACTTAAAAAAAGCATTAATGAAATAGGAAAAGGGGAGATGAAGCCTAAAGTCAAAGTACTTCAAATATATGTATCACTTGGAAAAGTCACTCTTTCATGCTTATGGGTTTTCTATACTCTGGTCATCTATGTTATTAAAATATTCTTCATATTTTATGGCATCATTGATATTGGCACAACTGCGAATACCATTTGGAGATACAAAATGATGGTTTACTTCATTATACAGGTACACTAGGGATTTTTTGTCTTCTTCGTTGTGAAGATACTCATCCCAAGGCAAAGAGTTGCTTCGAGCAAGTTTATCATAAACCTTGTTGACAATATCATAACTAGTTGCTGTTAAGCTAGTGAAGCCTTTAGATGAAACCATCACCATCTTGTTTAGGTAGTGGGGTGGATAACTTCCTTAGGAAGCTTAAAGGAGTGAACGACCCCACAATGAACTACACCTATGATGAAGTGGAAAGTCTAAGCTTAAAGTATGAAGTAGATTGTAGAAAAGGATTCAAATAATGAAGACATGTGCAATGCAAGATTTGTAGAAGAAAGTTGCAGAGAAAAAATGCGAGAAGAAAGAGAAGAAATGCTGGGTAATGTTTAATGCAAAAAGAGAGAAATGCAGAAACATAATGATGGTTCCCTGGGAAATTAATTGATTTGGTTCCAAATAACTTTAGATGAAGATACGTATTTCAAAAGGAAAGTTGATGGCTGAGATTCCTTAGGCAGTCACATCGCACATAAGTGCAAGGAATACCATGTTGACACTTGTCTTGCAAATTTTTAAGGAGAGAGAAAAGAAAAGACATGTCAAAAGAAAGTTTTTGTATAAGAATTTGAACTATGCATTTGACCTATCAGGTCAAATTGACACAAATGAGTAAGAAGAGGTGAATTGTTTAGTGAATTACTTGAGACAGCTTGACAACCATTCTCAAAGAAAGATAGTATAAGCACCCAATTTTCAATCACTTACTTGCCTTGATCGATGACCTTAACATGATTATTGATAACGCTCATTTAGCATATATATTTTAAGGTAGTTTTGTATAATTTTATGCATTATTTATGATAATTATTGATAATTTAGAGCTTAATTGGTTATGATTTCATTTGTAGAGTTTTAGAAGCTTTTAATAAGTTTTCAAACTATTTTATGAAGATTTGGAGCTTTAATAAGGAAGTGCATTGGCCGAACCACTCAACAGAATGAATTTAAAACAAGAAGTAGTGTCCAGAGAAAAACATGTGCATGAGCACAACCGTATACCCTTTTTATGTACCTCTTGTCAAAGAATTTCATTGAAAAATACAAATTGCACATAAAGGAGAAGAACATACCTAAAGATTATGGCTGTGATCAAGGGCATGAACATGCCATTCATTGTGAATCTTCTTATTTTTGGAAAGATTTGAAGCCTTTAAAGGTGCCATGTTTTCATATATCTTTGGAGCCAGATTAGTAAAAAAGAAATATTTTGAAGATATACTAGGAGATTTATTTTTGAGATTCCTTATACTATAAATAGAATATAAGCCTTGTAAATTAGACATTAGAGAGAGAGAGAACCAATAGATAATTAATAAAATAGACTTCTCTCTTTTATTTCTTTGTTTTCTTGATGTTTTAATTTAGTTTTAGTATTCAATTATTGTAAACCCTAGATTTCTATGCAATTAGTTTTCTTTTATTATCAATTTATGATTTATTGTTATTGTGGTCTAATTGAATTGCTTTGTATTGTCCTTGATTCAATATAGTCAGCCATTAAATTATTGTTTAAATTGACTATAGAGTTTGTGAGATCTTGTAATAGATGGATGATGTAATTGTAAATAATTGAATAGGCTAAGCAATTAGGTATTCAATTTCTCTAGATTAGGGCAACCTAATAGAGGAATTTAAGATCCTAATGTGATCTTTAGATACCTTATTATAGAAGTGGTTCAAGTAGAGTATACTCAGGGTTGGAATTAATTAAGAGATGTGAGTCCATTTAATACACAATAGGAATCTCCATAGTCCTATAGACAAGAATGAGATTGATAAATTGCATAGCTATTCTAGAGGAATCATTAATTGAATGCCAAGTTCTTGTGTTCTTAGTTAATTTTAATTATCTTGTATTTTGTTATTTATTCTTTGCTTTATTTTAATTAGAATAGTTTAATTTAGTTATCTTTAATTAATTAAATTTTTTTGTTAGGTTAGATATTAAGAAGGGGTAAATACTAGTATTTGCACTTATAGGTAGTCCTTCAGGGATCGATACTTTGACTCAATCTGTTTTACTATACTAAAATTCGACAAGTGCATTTGCCTCCCACCAAGTTTTTGGTATAGTTACCAAGGATTGCAACAACAATATTTATAGTTACCAAGGACTACAACAATAATATTAGGAATATCTTGGATCTTATATTCTAACCACTCTTAAAATTTGAAAAAAAAAATCTATATTATTAAAATGGATTGGGGCTTATATAACTACTTTCTTTCAAAATTACTATTCACACTTATAATCTAATATATATTACAGTAAAACCAATAGTAAATTAACTTTTAAAAAATATAAAAATATTATCGCATGGCTAAATATATCAACTTAATTTCTGTTTCCTCTACGTTTGATTTCTTCTCTCTCTCCTACTATCCCCTATTAACTGTACGTATCTTCCCATTAAGTATCTCTCTCTCCCACCTTCCCTACTAACTACACATGTTTCCTACTATATCTCTCTCTCTTCATCTACATTTTCCATAAAACTGTAATTGAAACCCTTCCCAATTTTCTAGGGAATTGCTATTGAAACCAATTGATATACCTACCGTAGAAATCTGTGCAAGAACATATAGGTAACGTTGGTGCAAGTTTGGGCTTTTTAATGTCACCATCTACTTGCTTGATCCTATTGTAGGCATCCATTGATTTAGAGACGATTTTGAGGGTTTTTTTTTTCTCTTCTTTTTGATATGTCATTTTTTTTATTTCTTAAAGAACCAAATAATGAATTGCCTCAATCTTCATTTTTGTTGTTTTTAAAGTTGGTTGCTTTCTCATTCTTTGCATTTACATGTGTGATGTTTTTAATGCATGGTCAAGGTATGTTGTAGAAGAGATTTCTACAATAAGAGACAATGAGACTATCATTAATAGTAAAGAGGTTATTCTAGCTTTAATTGAAGACGTTTGTATGAAGTGTTTTAATTCGAAATGTTTCGACATCAAATGGTTGTGCTAAGTTAACACTATGCTATAGTTTCCTTCATTCACTAGGTGCCAAGAAAAGGATCAAATTGCAAAGCAGTTTCTGACGTTCTTTGGTGGTTTATCTTCATATTTTCAATTCAAGTTTGGATCTTTACTAACCATTTCTTTTTTTTTTTCTTCCTTCTTTATGCAATGTTATAGGGTTGAAGAGAAGATGGTAAGAAAATTTAGTTTTTTTTTTTTTTGCCCTTTTCATTTGTGTTTGAAGTTTCATTCTTTTTGAGGATCCGTATTGTTAATTTAATTTTTTTTTTAAATTTTGGAATAACTTTGTTTTAAAGAAACGGACATAGTTGATATTTTATTTTTCATTTTCTTTTCTTTTCTTTTCTTTTTTTTGCAAGCAATGGTATGTAAATAGATTGATTTATCAATATGCACAACTCCTCCTATTTAAAAATTTCAAAAAAATATATTAAAATTATTTTACACCCGTAATGCGAATGCGTCATTCACCAGTATTTATATGTATATATATTTCTTTTTATTTTAGATTTATATTTATTTGCATTGTTTGTTTGTTAGTTTATTTTCTTTTATTACATTTATAGAATTTATTTTATTAATTTTAAATTTAAGGTTAGGATTTTTGCAGATTATTGATTTGAATTACATTGGCTATGGAGATTAAGATAGAATATTGTAGGTGGAATCAAGAAAATAGCTATTGGAGTGCATACAGTAGTAGCACGTATAAGAAACCTATAGGCATGAACTTTTGGGAAAGGTGTTGATATCATGGGTACACCTTTTGTACCTATGGATGCCTAAATTTTTCTTTGTATACACATTACCTTAATTTCCAAGAAGAACGACTAAGAGAGAAATTTCTAGAAGAAGTTCTCATATAAGTTCTAGAAAGATATTTAGCAAAGTATCCTTGCACTTTTAAAGAATCAATCGATACTCCAACCACTTTGCTAAACACACTACATGTACAGGTAAACGTGCAACCAAAAGGAAAGACTATAGTGGAGTTGGCTAATGAACATTAAAAGAGGCATGGTACATTTGATATTAATAGTTTTTTGCTTATGCCATACTCTACCCTATAACCCCTCCAATTATCTTGTAAAGAATAATTATTCCATATACGTGGAAGGGTTTTTGAATAATAAAGAGAGTGAGTTGGTGGTGGAATGAGAATAAGAGTTAGAAGTTAGAGAGGATCTTGACAGCCAAAACATAGAAGTAGAGTTAAATTAGGAGGTATTAGAAGAGAGTTGATATGATTTCTCATCCTATCAATTTAGAAGAGCTTCTTGTGAAAATTGAACAAAGTATAGATGTTTTGGAGTTCTTTTTGTCTTCTGATTGTGAATTTTTCACAAGAGAAGTAAAGCTTGAGATGGAGTGCCTAAAAACACTAGGATACATTATTGGATTTAAGTAGGCACTTATTATAAATACTTCTCTTTCTAAACCCACTATGGGAAATTTTAGAGGAACTGAATTGAAGATGAGTGAATGATTGATGAGAAAAGAGTGTACTCAATCTTCTTTAGCATTATGGAGATGGGATATCTTCTAATGGTACCCTAGTAGATCTAATTCAAACTAAATTTTTCTTCTTCTTCTTCTTTTTTTTTTCCTTATCTACATTGTTTTGGTTATTTAGTTTTTATCTTCTTTTTATTAAAAAAAAATCTACCTACATTATTTTGAAGTTAGCATCTTGAAATTCATTTTTTTAAGTGCATTGTTAGAATAAGCTTTCACTAAATGCAAAGACAATCTGTAAGAAGTTGATTAACGAAAGGCCAAGAGAAGTATGAGTAAGAATCATGCCACTAAACTTAGGTGTAATCTTCACTAGAAAACAAGTAAGTAAGTAAAAAAAAAAAAATATTACCAAAAGAATCATAGGCAAGGAACATGCCTTACCCATGATTTACCTTGCATGAACCATGATCCTCCTTATATGGATTAAATATTAAGGCTTCTAATTTTTTTTTTTTTAAATCAAGAATCAGGTATGTCTTCTCACTTTTTTTCCCTTATTTTTCGCTTTATTATATCTATTCACGCATGTTTATTTATTTTTTTCTCTCCTTTCACTCAAAGTTAAGATTTGCAATTGAAAAGATAGATTTAGTTCTTGGCATATCATAGATGTGTAATTCTTGTTTTGATTTATTGATTTCATCAATAGATACATATAGTTAATTGTTTTATTGTACATGAGTAGTTGATGTATAAACCTTAGCATAGCATACCCTAGGACTATGAAACTAGAAACTAATTAATTATTTGTTTTGATTTTGTGCTTAGTTGAAATTAATTAGTTAGTTTCTAATTGTACATTAGTTGATGCTATGCTTTTTTTTTTTTTGTTCTTCACATTTCTGCATTATTTTGTTTGTTGTTATAAATAAAGTGTAGAGGAGATGTACTTGAGAAATATGGACTTGTGTCTATCGTTTTTTTTTTCCTTAGAAAACATACCAAGAGATAAGAGATAGAGAGAGAAGTTATAAGATGTACTTTAATAATTTACTTGCTAACTTAGGATTTCTTCATTTTTGATATATTTTATAGTTAGTAAGGTATTATTCCTACTAGTTTATGCTACTTTTTAATGGCCTTCTCTTCATTATATGTAAAGTAGATTTAGTTTTAGGTTTTAGATTTAGTTCTATTCTTTTTATTTCTCTTTATTTTGTGTTTTTCTTTTGTTTTACAAGGTTTTTATGAATTTAAATTCAAAGAGAAATCTTTTGGCAAGGTTATATTATATTTCAATATTAGAGCTTAAACCAAGGAAATTTCAATTCCTTTATCCATTTTCTTTTATTTCTCCCTCTTGATTTTATGTTTTTATTATTATATTTTGTACTTTGAGGACAATATACAATTTGAGTGTAAGGGAAAAAAATAGGAGATACTGAATTATATACGTTAATGAGTATGCTTTGATTGAATGTTGTACACTTGAGGGTTTTTTTTTTTTTTTAAGAATAACTTTAGAGATTTACATCTCACTACATACAAGTAATCGATTTCCTTTAAGATTTGCCTACGATTCTTTATGACCTTAGTCTACTTTACTAAATTTGAGCAATTAAATCCCTATAGCCAAAAGTTCCCTATCACTTAAGCTTAAACTTAGATTTAAGATCAAAATAGATATTGATAGGTTAAAGACTAATTATTTATATTTTTAAGCTTAATTCAACAAGGATAGATCTATTTCTGTTTTTCCTTAAAAAAAAAAAAAGATTGGATGAACAAATGAGACTTATTCTCTGAAAGTCTCTTGAAAAGTCAAAATAATTGGAGGTGAATAAAATTAAAATAAATAAAATAAAATACAAGTTGGCAATGATTAGCCTTAATCCCTCAAAAGAACAAGATTCCTTCCCACTGCCAACCTAAGGACAATAGCCAAGATTGGTTTGGATTAACCTTGGTTCGTAAGAAGAATAAAATTATTTCTCATTACTAACACGAGGATTAAGACAGTATGAATCGATCTTAGTCCATCAAACGAAAAAGGTTCTTTCTCGCTATCAGCATAATAGTACTTAACTAAAGGAATTGAATTGAATTGAATTTAAAAAAAAAAATTCCACTTTAAGTTTTTTGTTCTAAAAATAATACATGGAAGATTTCTCTCCTTTAACGTTAGAGTAGTGAAATTTGTATAATTCTTTCTTAGTTTATTAATGCCTGTTTTGATCTCCACTTTAGTTTCCATTTAAGCGATAAGGCTAACCCTGATTATTTAGATTGATTATTGAAATTTAGTAGTTCTTCAATTTTAATATTTAAGTGTTCTAAGGGCATTACTGATAAAAGAAGAAAGGGTGATTTTGAAGGAAATAATGAGGCCTGTTAAATTGAGGATGTACTTTTCTAAGTTGTAAGAAAAATTATTAATCTTGTCCTAGTTTTGTTTTGATTGTTTCACTTAAAGACAAGCAAAAGTTTAAGTGTGAGGGAATTTGATAACACTCATTTAACATATATATTTTAGGGGCATTTCATGTAAATTTATCCATTATTTGTATTAATTATTGATAATTTAGAGCTTAATTGGTTATTATTTCATTTATTAGTGTTTTAGAAGCTTTTGATAAGTTTTTAGGTGATCTTATGAGGATTTGGAGCTTTAACAAAAAAGTGCATTAACAGATAACATTAATTTTAAACAAGTGGTGTCTAGAGAAGAACATGTGTTTGAACACAACTATATACCATTGTCGTGTACCTCTCGTTAAGAAATTTCATTAAAAAATACAAGTTGCACATAAAGGTAAAAATACGCTTAAAGATTACCATCGTAATCTGAGGCATGAACATGCCATTCCTTATGAATCTTCTTATTTTTGGAAAGATTTGAAGCTCTCAAAGGTGCTATGTTTTTATATATCTTTGGAGCCAAATTTTCAAAAAAGAAATATTGAACAGATATTTTGAAGATATACTAAAAGATTTATTTTGAAGATTCCTTGTACTAAAAATAGGATACAAGCCTTATAAATTAGACATTAGAGAGGGAGAACCAATAGATAATTAATATAATAGACCTCTCTTATTTATTTATTTTTCTCAATGTTTTAAATTAGTTTTAGTATTCAATTATTGTGAACCTTAGATTTCTATATAATTAGTTTTCTTTTATTACCAATTTATGATTTCTTATTATTGTGATCTAATGACATTACATTGTATTGTCCTTCATTTAACATAACCAGCCATTGAATTATTGTTTGAATTGACTATAGAGTTTACGAGACCCTATAATAGACTGATTGATGCAATTAGAAGTAATTGAATATGCTAAGCGGTTAGGTATTAAACTTCTCTATATTAGGGCAACCTAATAGAGGGAATCAAGATTTTAATGCAATCTTTAGATACCTTATTACAGAAGCAATTCATGTAGAGTATACTCAAAATTAGGAATTAATGAAGAGACGTGAGTTCGTTTAATACACAATAAGAATCTCTATAGTCCAATAGATGAGAATGAGATTGATAAATTTCATAGCTATTCCCAGTTAATATTAATTATCTTATATTTTGTTACTTGTTCTTTGCTTTATTTTAATTAGAATCATTTAATTTAGTTATCTTTAATTAGTTAAATTTATTTATCAAGTTAGATATTAGGAAATGAGTAAATACTAATATTTGCACTTATAGATAGTCTTTAAGAGATCGACATCTATTTTACTATATTTAAGTGTTATATTGTTAATCGATTCTAATTGTCATTTTGTTGGATAAAAGTTGTTGGTGAATTAGTGTAGTTTAGCTAATAATTTAGAGTTTTAGTCATTAATTGCTTGATAATTTTGCTTGCTAGATTATAGGAAAATTAACGAGTACTAGTGCTTAAATTTATTCCTAATGGAGATGATCCTATACTCATCCATGCCATAAAATGATAGGTACACTTGCCTATTGAACCAAGTTAGGAATAGATTATAAGTTTATAAATTTTAAAACTCATTAGCTCTTATTAGAGGTGATCAAGTTTTTAGTATTGTTGCTAAGGAACAACATCATTAGGAAATCTAAAATTCTTGTACATCAAGCTTTTTTTTTTATTATTATTTTCAATAAAATTTTTTATGCTTAACTTGATTTAAATTTGTTGATATTTGCAGTTTATGATTTAGAGCAACACAACTGAACTTACTAACTTCAATCCTGAACTTGAGAGAATGCTCAAAAGCAATTCTAAGAAAGTTTGTGAATATTTTGAGAAGCAAGCATCTACTAGTAAGGAAGTAAGAGCACCTGAACAGCTGAGAATCAGAAAAGAGATATTAGACTCATTCGGAATGAATGACCAAAACGAGAATGTCAATCCGCTATTGAGGAACTAATTTTTGAATCTAGAAGAGAATATTCAAAGAGTTCTAAAGTTGAATTTAAACTTACCTTTTGATGGGAATCGGAATATAGTACACCTAAGGAATGAGCTAGGAGTAAATCTACCTATGGCTCCAAGAATAATGCTCGATTATTATAGACCCAACTTAGATGGGGCTAGCATTAGCATTGTTCGGCCTTACATTCAAGTGAACACTTTTGAGATAAAGCCGAGTGTTATTTAGATGATTCAATAATGTATCCGATTTGATAGATTTAGTGAAGAAGACTTCAACAATCACTTGTAGCAATTTCTGAAAATATGTGATATATTCAAGATAAGTGGTGTGTCGAAGGATGCTATTCATCTAAAATTATTCCTGTTCTCATTAAGGAATAATGCTAAACAATGGTTAAACTATATGCCAAGGAACTCCATCAATACTTAGTAAGAGATAATAGAGCTGTTTATAAGAAAATATTTCTCGCCATAAAAAACAACTAAGCTGAGAGTAGATATCTTCATGTTTGGACAATTGAACATGGAAACATTATATGAGGTGTGGGAGAGATGGAAGGATCTACTTAGGAAATGTCTTCATCATGGGCTTCCAAAATAGCATTAGGTCAGACTTTCTACAATGGGTTGAACTATCAACCAAGCAGCTCATTGTTGAAGTTGCTGGTGGGAGCTTAAATCACAAGTCACTAGAGCAATGTTTCCAATTATTTAAAGACATAGCCAATAACCACTATTAGTGGTCATCTGTAAGAGCTAGAGAAAAAAGACTAGTGGGAAAGTACGAATTGAATGCTATTTCTTCCTTAGCTCATAAGGTAGAAGTATTAGTAAGGAAGCTAAGGAAGCTTTGGTGGTAGCGGAGTTTGACTTCACAACTTCATTTGAATCAAATCAATTGAAGCAAGTTGACTACATGAGAAATCTTATCAAGCCTTGCAATGATCCATTCAGCAATACGTATAACCTAGGTTTGAGGAACCATCCAAACTTTCGATGGAGTAGTAACAACGAATAGAGTTCAAACATGTAATCTCTTGCATTTCAAAGATAAGTTCCTTCCCCTTAAGCTAAACCAAGATCATTAGAAGAAATGTTGGTTCAATTTATCAAATCTTCTAAAGCATATCACCAGGCTAAGTTGACTAGATTGCAAAAACACTTTCTTAAAGTAAAAAAACATTTTTTAAAAATAGTCTTGTAAAGCATAAAGTAGATTTTTATCCAATTTGAAAATATTTTAATTGGACTAATTAAAATAGACTTAGGATTTATTAAATGGTTAGCATGTGTATTTTGAGCTATGGTTAATTTAAAACAAGATGGATTGGGTTAGGCCTAAGATAGAAAGTCTAAATAGATTGTGAAGCTTTTAGAATTTAAGAGTGGATTAGATTGAATTGTGATTAGATAATTCAAGAAATTAACAAATCTAAAGTAGATCTTGTTACGTCTTATGAATATTAGATTTGTTAAGATTAAATCCTCATTAAAAAGATCTAAAAGATTCAAAATTACTCGTTTATAAATAGTAGACTTCAGTGGTAAAAAAAATCATAATTCCACACACACAATTTTTCTAACTCTTATGCATGGCAACCTTCACAGTCCACATGTCCAGTACTACCTATCTACGTACAACACATGATATTAAACTGACATTGTGAACTAACCTGTATACCCCCCGACCATCAAATGTCACTCCTACACACAACGTAGTAGATGTAACACCAACCTATGATCTAACCACCACACCGATCACTCCTTTTGCCAATTACTTTGTCATAAAAATTTGTTTTCCCACTTGATTCAGTGCTCAAATCAATCGAAAAGAAGTTGATTTAGTTGACGATACATGACCCAAACCTAGTTTGTTTAGAGCACCCAGATCCGACCCATGTCTAGACCGAACCTTAAGTTGCATGTGCACTCGTGGTCTAACCCACTCATGAATTGAATAAGTTGTTGGTTTGTTTTTTTTTTTTCTTTTTCTTTTTTCTTTTTTGCAATGAATTAGCAGTTTTATTTGTTTATTTTTATTTATTTAATTTTTTAGTAGTATTTAAATACTTCCTTTTTAATACTGACTTTATCTATTTTTATGTAGGTCTTTGGTTTTAATTATTAGTATTGTCAATTCTTTCTATTTTTTTTTTAACATACACATCTTATAAAAATTAGTTTTATTTAAAGTCGTTTAATTAGTTCATGTGCAAAGATGCTAATATTGGTTTTTCTTGCACGTTGTTATGTTATATCATTAGTTCATAGTTTTTTTTTTTCGCATATTTGGCATATTCACCATAAAAAATCACATTTTAGAAAATGACACTTGTTTTAGGAAAAATTCCATCTTTTGAGTTAAAATTAAATTTTTTAGATAAAATCATATCTTTTATATAAAGTCATGTCTTTTAGATAGAATCAAATTTGTATAGATAAAATTGCATCTTTTTAAAATAAATTGCATTTTTCCTTTATAAAGTTGCATTTTAGGGTGCAATTACATATCTTTAGGATAAAAATTACATCTAAATTGTGTCCCTTAGGAGATTTGACTAAAAATTGAATTATTTTTTATTTGCATTTTTTTGAATTAAATAGTTAGGGATTTTTAGTATAAACTATTATTTGACACTTAGTTTTTCATAAAATAAAAAAAAATTAAATGTCATTTTTCTATAATTAGACATTTTTTTCATGGTTTAGGCATCTTTTCTACAATTTGTTATATTTTTCATGGTTTAGATATCTTTTCCATAATTTAGATATCTATCATATGGTTTAGACATCTTTTTCATGATTTAAATATTTATTTCATAGCTTAAATATCTTTTTTATAGTTTGGGCATCTTAGGCATGTTTTTTACATAAATTACATATTTCATAAAAAATTGCATTTAGACACTTTAGGAATTTTCTAAAAAAATTTATCATGTAGAAAAGCTTTTTCTCTAAATAAAAATTTGAATATTTTTTTTGTTTGGGATTTCCAAAATTAGACGATAAAAATTAAGGTTTTTTTTTTTAGGATTTTGCTTAATAAAAATAAATTGGTTAAAAAACGTAAACCTGACTCATTTTTAAAAATAAAATTTGCCAATCCACTAAAGCTTTTCTAAAAATGAGAACTACAGTCAGTTTAATCTCAATTAGTAGTACTATAAGCACCTTTAAGGTAACCATAAAAAATTGAAAACTTTTTCTTTTTCTTTTTCTTTTTTTTTGAAATTCGTAATAAAAATAATTCAAAAAATCAATTTTGTGCATTTTATATTTTGTATATTTTCATATTTTTAGAAGAATTCTAAAAATAAAGGCCCATTAATTAGTTTCTCAAATTTTTATATGGTGACTTTTGCCTTAATAAGTTTGCCTTGAATTCAGATTTTCTAGTTAAATTTCCTAAAAAAATTAATTTTTTTTAGAAAATCCTTAGACTAGTGGCTAAAAACCTTAATTTGACTTTTTATCAATTTAATTGGTTAGCAACTCCAAAACAAAATATTTTCTAGATATTTTTTCAAAGAAAAATATTTTTCCTTGGTTTTATGTCTAGTAAACTATGTTAAGCTCAACTCTCTCAATATAGGTTAATCAAGTCAGGCTCAATATAGGTTAAATTAAGGAAAACTGAAATGGAGCTTGATAGTAATCTATCAATAGAAAGGCCTTTCCTAGACTTTGGAGTAAGTATTAACCTCATGCCTTATAGCTTATACAAAAGATTGAATTTAGGTGAACCCAAGGCGATAAGGATGGGTTTGCAATTGGCTAATAAGTCTATGAGATTTCCAAGAGGTGCAATGGAGGATGTGTTGGTGAAAATTCAGGATTTCATCTTCCTAGCATATTTCATGGTCCTTGATATGGATGAGGACGGAGATGTTTCACTCATATTGGGTATACCATTTTTGGCTATAGTAGGAGTAGTAATTGACGTTAAGAATGGTAGACTTGTCTTCAAAGTGGGAGGAGATGAGATGCTGATTCGGATGCTAGATTTTTTAAGCAATTTATGACAATTGACGATGAATATTTTGCTATCAACTTTTTTGATTTTATTGTTTTTGATTTTGTGTAGGAATTTCTAAGCAAGGACCCATTAAAGTTATGTTCGAAAAAGAAGGAACACTTAGATGAAACAGGAGAGATACATGGGGTAGCTACCCATTTGGAAGCTCAAGTTGAGCAAAAGAAAGATGTAGGAGTAGAAGAGATCAATAGGAATAACATCGCTCTATTGAAACTCTCAATAGAGGAACTACCTAAGCTAGAACTGAAGTAATTACCCTCTTACTTGGAGTATACATTTTTGGTTGACAATTTAAGACTTCTGGTTATCATTTCATTAGAACTTAATACAGCATAGAAGGAGAAGCTTATATTAACTTTGAAGGAGCATAAAAGAGCAATAGTGTAAACCCCATAAATCAGGCCTTCTGAGTATAGGATTGAACTCACATACTGTAAATGAATTCCTTAAGTTAACAAAGTCAATAAGTTTAAAACCAATTAAAATTTTAAATTTGAAACTTAAAACAAGTATGAAAAACCTTAATATGTTAATCAAAACCCTAATTGCATATGAAAACTCTAAACCCTATGTACATATAAGCACTAGAAATTGAACCCGAATATGATAAAAACCTTAAAACTAAAACCTCAAGTCTATAAACATACAACTGTACTTTTACAATAATAAAACCAATTGGGTACCATTATCGATTAATATGCTTAATTACATAAAATCGATAACAAACAACTAAAGATAACTTTTAAATATTAATAAATGTAAAGAGTACTAAAGTAATTTGCAAATTTAATAAATATTGTTATTTAATTATTAGTGACTATATATTTATATATATATATATATATTTAACTATTTTAATTTCATTTAATTACTTAATTGATGTTTATGAATTACATAGCAATGTTGATTTTATATTTTATAATTTTCTTTGTAACTATATTATTTAGTATTCTAAATGTTATTTATAGGATAAGAAATATTAATAGAAAATTCAAAAATTTATTTTATTCACTTGTTTCCTTATTTTCCTTATTTCTTTATCTTTTCTTTTNACACACACACACATATATATATAAGTACATACATATAACTACATACATACATACAATACATTTATGTAATATATATAAATACATGATGGGCCAAAACCCATAATATATAATTAGAGCTCATAATTTATTAATTAATTAAATATAGTAATATATAAATATATCTAATAATAATATAAAATTTAAGGAAAAAAAAGAAGAAAGAGAAAAATCCTAAAGTTGTTGTGTAGACAAATAGGAATATGTCATGTCAACAAACCATAAAAAATAATCCATTAAACCAAAAATTAGAAAATAATAATTGATTAATTAATAAAATTACAATAATAAAAAATTAATATAATTAGTAAATACAACTTTAAAATGAATAAATATTGAAATTGATATAAATTAGACAAAAAATAATAAAATATTCTAAAAATAGGAATTTTAGAAATTAATTAAATCATAAAATAATGAGGAAAAGCTTAAAATTGACAAATAAAATTATTCAAGTCAAAATAATCAATTTCGCAACAATTTAGGCCCATATAGGAAAATATGGGTTTTAACATCCAAAACAAACCTTATTATAGGAATGTATATCCAAAAAGATAAAAATTGACTATAAGTTTATAAATATCGAAATTAAAATGAAAAAGTTATATGTGATTTAAGATTTAAGAGAAAACGGTGAAATATAAATAAATGAGTTATATTATTTAAGTGATGTAATCATATAGATAAATAATTAGAATAAAACTTCAACCAAATAAAGAAATAACTTAACGTGATTATTCACAAGTATACATATATAATTTCCTACGGAAGGGAAATTGACAAATACATAATATAAAACATAGATAAAACATTATTATAAAACATAAAGTTCTTGAAAAGATCAAAATGTTAAACATAAACATACATACTTAAAAGTTAAACATTCTAAAGAAAATACACTTTTATATGTAATAACAATATATGTTAATATGAAACAGCAATAATAAATACAACTAATAATAATAATACAGATAATAATAGTAACAATAATACTGATAAGATAGAATCTTAGAATAATACTACAATGTAACCAAACTAAAGTTTTCAGTTATTTACATCTACGATTCCAATATTTCCACCTAGTTCTATTACTTTATCTAACTTATCTCGGCATACTACTACTTATTTTGCTATATGTGCGAATCACAATTAGATCAGAATATAACAGAATACTAATATGGAACTTATGAAAAGTGAGAAAATCTAAACTTGTATAACATTTACTAAGTTGAATATTATTACCTATACGATAAAATAAGATTTCTCAATCATCATAATAAATAAGTTAAACAATGTAAAATAACATTGTAAATTTTAATCAAACTTTATCACTAAAGAAGTACACTTTAACCCAATAAGAATTTACTATAAAAATGTAAAGATAAAAGATAAAAAGAAAAAGTTACACATAACTTAGCACTTAAATGAAAACGGGAATCATAAAATAGATAGGAAGCTGATTAGGTCATCTAACATTACGTGTAGATACTTATTAGGTTTCTCTTATTTTTATTTATCAAGAGATATTGATTAGGAAGGCAAATTGCCTATTGATTGCTAGGATCCATATCGACCTTAGTCAGGTGAATCCTCCTGATGACTCTATATTTGTTTTGTGTTTGTAGTTAGTGTACTTAAATCTTATATAATAATAAATTGATATTTGGGGTTCAATAAAATACATGTGATTGAATACTATTTGCTTATTATGAAAAATGTAGTTAAATATAGTAACTAAAGAATTGATTGTATAATTGATCTTTGCATGATTTAGATGGTTTGCTAATATTGATTGATCATCTAATAAATTGACTTAATCATGTTTGACTTAACTTAAATTAAATAGATCATGTATAAGTACAAACATTGCATATAATATTTTAGCTGTCACTTCACATGGATGGTAATGAAGAGCTTTGTAAGGATGAGATTCCCACATGATTTGATTAGTACAGTACATGAGCATTAGTACAACAAGAACCTACCCTTAGCTTAGTAGATTACTTGGTATTAGAGATGCTAACCATAGGTGATTGGGGGTCAAGTCTAGAGACCATTACTATTGGGCATGAGCATGGACTATAGGGGCTACCTCACTACTAGACGTAAGAATTTGTATACTACTAGATTTTGGAAATGGAAAATATATTTTATGAAATATGAAATTTCAATATATGGTTAAAAGCCCAAGTGTTAAAACCCTATTGTGATTCGTGTCGATGAATCTCTAATTCTCACTTCAGAGGGCGTTAAATCCGAAGTTGTATGCAGTACCAGTCAATTGATTAAATTGTTTAGCATATTTCATGTACATGCATTTATATGCTTGATAATAAATTGTTTGACAACCTACCTGCCGGTGTAGTATGAGAGATAACTCATTAAGCTCATATAGTTTACTTCCCAACAGTTTTCTTTTGCAAGTTGATAGATAATTGGGTATGGCTTAATAGCCAAGCATTGAGAGCAAGTACTAAGATGTTTTAGAAGTTAGAACTAGAGATAGATTGTATAGCTTGTTTGAGACTTTAAATGTAAATAATACTCTTATATTTAGATTTTGCAACTTCAATAAGTGTAAATTTTAGGTCTTTACTACTCAATCTTATCGTTTGGTAAGGGATACAAATTCTCTATGGTTCTGAAAAACTGTAAAATATTGAATATCCATAGTTATTTCCATTTTATGATATGTTAATAAATTAAAAATTCGAAACCCTAGTGATTAAGTATTTAGAGTTTTGTAATTTTTGACTTACAAGGTGATTTCTCATATCATTGGTGCACATGTAATATGAAAATTTTAGGTAATCCTTTTAAGCCCCCTATAAGGTCCTAACAAATAGCATAGAAGATATCAGATCTTAAGGGTATAGGCCCATCTTTCTATACCTACAAGATATTGATGGAAGAAGATTATAAGTTCGTAATGCAACCATAAAGGGGACTCAACCCGAACATGAAGGAGGTAATGAAGAAAGAAGTGGTGAAATTACTAGATGTAGGACTCATCTACCTAATTTTAGATAACTCGTGAGTGAGCTCGGTTTAAGTAATTCCCAAGAAGGGTGGTATGATGGTGGTACTGAATGAGAAGAATGAACTAATCCCGATACGTACAGTCACTAGTTAGAGAGTGTGTATTGATTACAAAAGACTCAATGATGGTACCAAGAAGGACCACTTCCTATTACCCTTTATTGATTAGATGTTTGAAAGGGTAGTAGGTGATGAGTACTACTACTTTCTAGATGCAATATCAAGAGAAGACCACTTTCACTTTGCTCCTATAGGATGCTGTTTGGATTTTGTAATGCACCAACTACCTTTCAGCATTGCATGTTAGCTATCTTTAGTGAAATGGTAGATGATGGGATGGAAGTCTACATGGAAAATTTTTCAATATTTGGGGACACATTTGAAGGATGTCTTGCTAACTTGAAGAAGGTACTCTAGAGATATGAGGAGATAAGTCTAGTTCTTAATTGGGAGAAGTGCCATTTTATGGTACAACAAGGCATCATCTTGGGTCATAAGGTTTCAAATAAGAGAATTAAGGTTGACATAGCTAAGGTTGAAGTGATCTTGAAGCTATTGCCACCATCATCTATTAAGGCTATGCGTAGCTTCTTAGGACATACTAGATTTTATAGGAGATTTATTGAGGATTTCTCTAAAATAGCTAGAACCTTAACTAAACTTTTGGAAAAGCATGCACCATTTGAATTTAGTGCTAGTTGTTTGGAGGCTTTTGAGGTATTAAAAGAGAAATTGACAAATGCTCCTATAATGCTAGTTCTAGATTAGACTCTACCTTTTGAATTGATGTGTGATGCAAGTGATTTTGCAGTAGGCGTAGTAATAGGGCAAAGGAAAGACAAATATTTCCAGCCTATATATTATGCTAGCAAGACATTCACTTAGGCTTAAGAGAACTACACTACAATTGAGAAAGAATTGTTAGCGATAGTCTTTACTTTCGAAAAGTTCCAGTCATATCTCATTCTTTCAAAAGTAATTGTCTATACAAATCATTTGACTCTAAGATATCTTATAACTAAGCTTGATGTAAAACTAAGGTTGATCAAATGGGTGTTGCTGTAAAAGTTTAATTTAGAGATAAGGGACAAGAAAGGAGCCAAAAATTTGGTTGCCGATGATTTATCTAAATTGGACAACCTACATTTAAAGACACTACAAGAGGAAGATATTAATGACATGTTTCTAGAGGAAAGTTTATTTACTATTCATATGACTAAGGACCAGGATACTCCATGGTTTGTGGATATAGAAAATTACTTAGTTGGAAATGTTTTACCATAAGACTTAGATTATCACAAGAAGAGGAAGTTCTTCTTAGATTTAAAATATTACTTCAAGGACAATCCATTTCTATTCAGAGTGTATGCTAACCAGATCATCAGGCATTGTATTTCACATCAAGAGACAAAGGATCCTGTTCCATTGTCATAGCGATCTAGCGGAAGACCATTACAGTGCCAACAGGACAGCTCAAAAGGTGTTAGAGGCTAGTTTCCACTAGCCAAGCATATTTCGAGATACTTATAAGTATATAATGGCTTACGATAGATGCCAAAGGATAGGGAGCATCTCTAAGAGGGAAGAAATGTCACAAAATTATATTTTGGAATGTGAAGTCTTTGACATTTAAGTGTTGAGCCTGATTTTTTCTGGTTTTCTATAATTTTCCTTAATCCAATTTGTATTAAACCCTAACTCATTTAACATTAACCCTTAACTAGGAGTAAAGAAAAAGTCGGTTTTAAAATGTGTTTCAAAAAATTCTTTAGAGCGGCCACCTAACCGGAGTCAGGAAAAAGAGAGTTAGGTTAAATCAATTAGGTAGATCGATTTAACCTAGTCACTAGTCTACTTGAAAAAACCAATTTCTATAAAATGGTTTTTGAAAACTAGAAGATTGAGTTTAAGGGCTACCCTAGTAAACCCTTAATATGTACCACTTTTAACTTTTTTGAATTTAATTTTATCTTTCAAATACCATTTGTCATGACCTTAAAGGGGGCCTAGTAGATAATACTGTGCTCTCTCCTCTCCCATTAATGGTATAGGTAAGCAACCAGTAGAGGATCCAATGTGTAGGATTCTTAAGGTGGGATCCTCTTACAAATTTAGGGTTATATACTTTCTCTCCACTCAATTTTTGCTAGTAGGTTGCAGGAGTTCACATGGTAAGATATAAAACTCAAGAGATTACACATAAGCCTTATTGTAGAGCCCCATTAGTAGCCTATATTTGGAAATAGAGAGGTTGAATTTGGTGTTTCTTAATCTGAAGAATAATGTATTACGAGCCTCACTTGGAATTTGGTCATGCTCTATAGAAAGGGTAGCAAGGAACTCTAAGGTGAGCTCTTTATAGACCGATTCTTAGATACTTAGCAATCTTTCCCATCATCCCTTCTCCACCATAACTTGTATTTCAAGTTCCATATTAGTTTGTTCGAGAATTTCCTAATCAATGAAGCTAGATCTAGAAAAGGTCTTTTTGTTAAGGACTTCAAATCTAGCTTGGTGGTCAGGGTTATCAAATTCCAATATGTGTTTAAGATTTAGTGTTAATATTGCTAGTGGCTCATCTTCCAAGATAGATTAAGAGGCCCTTCTAATAGTTTGGCAAGTGGTTTTTAGTTGAGTAAGAGCCATAGATTGTGAATGAAAGATTTTCCTACACTTAATTCTTTTGGCTATTATAGTGAGAGTTTTGTTTTGGGATTATAATGATATGCATAACAATAAAGATTGATATAAATAGAACATATCTATTGTGATATTATCCCTCAAATTGGAGACATGTTTTTAACAAATATGGTCAATATACAATGTCAATCTAAGTAATAGCTAAGTTAGTGAGATTTCTTTGAATTTTCATAAAAGCATAAACAAGTAAGCTATTAGAAAGAAGGAAAGTGATTCTTTAACGAAGGGAGTCTACATTAGGAAGACTTGAAACAAGATAAGTAAGGAAGATGCGAATGTAACTAAGTTAGATGAGTATTGCATGACTGCAATCAAGATCACAACTATGATCTTTGGCCATGGTTCTCCCTAAATTCATTCCTTGAATTCTAAATTAAGTGTAATTTATGATGAGAGGTCCACAGTAAGATCATGGGCATGATCCTTGTCGTGGTTCTTTTTTACCACTTTTAACATTTTAAGCTAAATTCTCTTATGAAAGGTCCACAGTTAGGATCATGGGCATAATCCTTGATTGTGGTTCTCTTTGACCCATGTTTAGGGCTTTATGCTCTAGTTTATGATCACAATCCTCACCTTCTTTTACTTAGCAAATTCAACTCCTTCTTGAGTATTTCCAACCTACAGCACTAAGGAAGTTTATTAAGAATAACATGTGTTGAACTATTATATGACTAAAAAGAACTAAAAAAGAAATGAAATGAAAATCAAAACAGTGTAAAAAATGAAAAGTAGCTTAGTTTGCCTCTTAAGAAGTGCTTTTGTTTAACATCATTCGCTTGACAAATTAAGATAGAGGCTACCCATTTTCTTGAATTAGGTGGAGGTCGAATTTAGTATAGTTCTCTCGATGGAACTCTCCCCTTATATGCAACTTGAGTCTATGGCCATTTACCTTAAATGTTCTTTGCTCAAAATTTAAAATCTCTACTACTCCATACAGGAATACCTGTGTTACTTTATAGGGCCTAGACTATCGTGATTTGATCTTACCTAAGAAAAGCTTCAACTAGGATTAGTATAAGAGAACCTTATCTCCGACTTGGAATTGTTTCTCCTGCTTAATCTAGTTATCATGATAACGCTTGGCTCAATCCTTGAATATCCATAAGTTTTCGTAGGCCATATCATGCTATTCTTCTTGCTCCTTTAGATGAAGCTTTTTATACCCACTTACACACTTAAGATCAAGGTTAGCACATTTATAGCCTAGTAAGCTTTATGTTCAATTTCTATAGGTAAGTGGCATGCTTTTCCATACACTAGCCGATTGGAGTTGTTCCGATTGACGTCTTATAGGTGGTCCAATATTCCCAAAGAGCATCGTCAAGCTTCTCAGACTGATCTTTTCAATTGTACTTGACCATCTTTTCTAAAATTGGTTTTAAGTCCCTATTTGCAACCTTTAATTGTCTACTAATTTGAGGATGGTATGGAGTTGTAATTCAATGCATAACTTCATATTGCTTCAACACTTTTCCTAGTTGGACAATGAAAATGTGGATTCCTTTATCACTAATAAGTGCTATGAGAACATCAAATCAGGAAAATAAACTTTTTGGGAACCGTTTCACCACCCTAGTGTCATTAGTTGGTAGAGCTTGAGCTTGTACCACTTTAGATACATAATCTACCACTAATAGAATGTATTTGTTTCCGTTTGAGTTTAGAAACAATCGCATGAAGTCAATTCCCTAGATGTCAAAAATTTCACAAATCAATATCAAGTTTTGTAACATTTGGTTTCTATCGAGCTTTATTTCGATTTCTTTAATTTAACCTATATTAAACCTATCCCACTTAATATAAATTACTTGACATTAAACAAAGGAAATACTATTCTTAAAAAAAAAAATTAAATTGGAGTAACCAAATAGTTTTACTAGTAAAAAATAAAATTAGAGTTTTCAGGCGAGAAAACCTTAATTTGACCACCAGTTTGTAAATATTCTAAAAAAAATTAATTTTTATAAAATTGAACTAGAAAACCGGATTTGAGGGCTAACCTATTAAGACCAAGTCACCATATGAAAATTAAAAAAAATTGATGGGCTTTCTTTAATTTTTCCTAAAAATATATCTAAATTCACAAAAGTGACAAAAAATGATTCTTATTATTATGAATTTCTAAAAAAGGAAAAAAAAATATTTTTAACGGTTACCTTGAAAGTGCCTACATACTTGCTAATCAGGATCTAACCAGCTGTAGCTCTTTTTTTTTTATAAAATTTTTAGTGGGTGGATTATTTTTATTTTGAAAATCGAGCCCAGTTTAAGTTTTTTTTTTATCAATTTATTTTTTTTAAAGTAACTTAAAAAATCTAAATTTAGAAAAAAAAAACCCTAACTAACTATCTTTAAAAAAAAAAAACTCAATTTATATTTTTTTCTTATTTTTTCAAAACCACTAAGTGTTAAGATATATATATATTTAAAAAAATGATTTTTCAAAAACTTAATTTAACTAAAAAATTGCAATAAAATAAATAATAACCAAAAACACCTGCACCTAAACATAAGAAACAAATTAATAAAGGAAAAATAATAATAAATAACCAATAAAGTAAATTAATAAAACAAAAAAGTAAAAATTTACTTAGGTCGAATTGTCGGTGTTGGGCGAGTATAGGGCGATATCTAGGCAATAGCAGGAGAGCATGGGGTGATACTGGGTGGTGACTGGGCGAGCGAGGGCAACAGTGGGGGAGCGAGGGGCGACACTGGGTGAGATGCGAACGACACTGAGCGACTACGCAGGCGACACTAGGCAAGATGCAGGTGACACTAGGCGAAACGTAGGCAACATTAGGTGACTACGAACGACACTGGGCATGCATGGGCAAGACTGGGCTTTTCTTTACCCTAACTTCTAGAAAATCTCTAACTAGTTCAGGCTTTTCTTTCTAGGCCCGACCCAATCTAATTAAATATGGCCCAATAACTTAATAAATCTTGATTTTAAGCCACTAAATTAGATAAATAGTTATTCTATATTGGTTTAGCCTAAAATTAATTAATTAAGCCCATCTTGTCATCTAATCTAATAACCCAACTCATTTTAACATAATTCGACTTGACTCTTCCTATGACCTAACTTGATTTTTTCTCTTTTTTCTTTTCTTCTTTTTATTTCATTTTTCATTTTTTTCTTTTTTATTTAATTATCATTTATTTATTTATTATTATTATTCATTATTTTTCTTTTTATATATTAACTTGGCTCAATTAAAAAACTTTAAAAAAAAATTGGCGAAAATAAGGTATCTACAGCTATCTCTTTTTGTGGTAAAGTTCGATTAGAATTTTACTACAAAGACAAAAGAGATACCCATTTTTGCCAGACCCAACTTCAATAATCTAAAGATGATAGATCTCTTCAAGATTTCACTTGGTTGATCTGAAGAGAATAGATCTTTTTGAGATTTGCTTTGGTTAATTTGTCCGAAGATGATAGATCTCTTCAAAATTGGTTTCTCTTTGGTGACCTAAAGAGGATAGATCTCTTCAAGATTCTTTTTGAATCAATTTGAAGAGGATAGATCTCCTTAAGATTGGTTTTGGTTTGATCCAAAGAAGATAGATCTCTTCGAGATTCGACTTGGTTAATTTGAAGAGGATAGATCTCTTCAAAATTGGTTTTGGTTTGATCAAAAGAAGATAGATCTCTTTGAGATTCGACTTATTTAATTTGAAGAGGATAGATCTTTTCGAGATTTTTTT
Source organism: Lumnitzera littorea (assembly GCA_024138015.1). Classification (NCBI taxonomy): domain Eukaryota; kingdom Viridiplantae; phylum Streptophyta; class Magnoliopsida; order Myrtales; family Combretaceae; genus Lumnitzera; species Lumnitzera littorea. The sequence goes on along the minus strand of JAMXBB010000012.1, from coordinate 74,067,905 downwards.
CTTTGATTAACTCAAAGAAGATAGATCTCTTCGAGATTTGTTTTGACTTATAGTGTAAAGAGGATAGATCTCTTCAAAAATTGATTTCACTTTGGTGACTTGAAGAGGATAGATCTCTTTGAGAGTCTTACATTATTGACTTATCTGAAGAGGACAGATCTCTTCGAGATTGATTTTCAAAACTAGCTTAATTCCTCTAAAGACATTTTTTAAGATTATTTTTTAGGACTGAAGGATTTCTCAAATAGTAACTAATTGGCATGCTTACATTGACTCTCGATATTCACTTCTTCAATCAACAAAATTTCACCAAGGGACAGTGCTTGCTTCTTCTTTCCTTTTCCCTTTTTTTCTTTCCTTTCTTCTTTTGTTTTCTTTTCTTTTCTTTTTGACAACAAATCTCTTTTCGAAAGAAACAAGATTAAATTATTAAGAACATTTGATTTCAATTTATTTGGTGATTCAAATTTTTTGGTGAGGGTTTGGTGTTTAAGTGTATGAGGCTAGAAAAACATGGTACTCAAGGGTTTATTGGTAAAGTGTTTGTTGGTTAATGGCCATCTGAATTCAGAAACATTCATGAATATCAACTTTACTTGTAAACGATGAAAGATTAAACACAAACATATTCAAGAAAAATTGAAATCTTTATTGAACTAAATTTTCATGGATAATATAACTTGACTGCATTTGAATTCACTGGTCCCCTTAATTTCAAGCCATCCATCTCTGTCAACACTAATGTACCTCTTGATAATACCTTTTTCACTAAATAAAGGCCTTCATAATTCGAAGCAAACATGCCCCCCCGAATCATCTATTGTTGGTAGCACTAACCAGGATATTTTGCTACAAGCATCCTTTCATCTAGGAGATTCAAATGCTCCATTCGCTTCTTCAACAACTTTACTTCAACGAGCTTAGTTTCTGCCAATACTCAGAATGAAGGTATTTCTACTTCCACCGATAGTACTACTTTAATTCCATACACCAATGAATACGATGTCACACCGGTAGAAGTTTTTAGTAAGTTTCTATAAGCCATGAAAGCAAAGGGAAGCGTCTTATGCCAGTCCTTATAAGTGATCGCCATCTTCTCAATGATTCTTTTAATGTTCTTATTTGCGGCTTCAACTGCTCCATTCATCTGAGGTCAATATGGAGTTGAATTTTTATGATTGATCTTGAATTGGCTACATACTTCATCCATCAACTTGTTATTTAAATTTATCCTGTGGTCTGTAATAATAGACTCGGGTACACTATATCTTGCAATAATATCTCTTCTCAGGAATATGATCACTACTCCTTTGGTCATCGTAGCATATGACATTGCTTTTACCCACTTGGTAAAATGGTCGATTGTGACTAGAATGAATCTATGCTCGTTTAAAGCCATTGGCAAAATTGGATCGATCATGTCAATTCCCTACAATTCCCCACATCGAGAAAGGCCAAGGAGCTAGAGGAGTGTTATTTACACACCTTAGCAGCATTGCATTTGGTGATCTCTTGTACAACGTGGCTCTACTTAATAGGAAATGAGTAGCTAACCTTTTTAAAGTTTTTCTATCTTTTCAATCAGCATCTTCAAGAAATTCACCAGTTTGAAGTAACTTTTTGATGTCATGATACTAAGGTTCTTTTGATTCCTTCTCTCCAACTGCAAGGCAAAAAGCTGGTTTTTCTTCCACTTCAATCTTCAAGGGCTAAATTTCTATTCCATCCGTGACTTTCACCATTGACGCTAACATGGCCAATGCATTAGCAAACTGATTTTAGATTCTTAGAATGTAAGTGAATGAAATCTTCTAGAATTTTTCAATTAGCCTATCTAAATGCTCATGATAAGGCATCAATTTCTCATCCTTTGTCTTATACTCTCCCAAGATCTGGAGAATTATAAGGGAAGAATCTCTGTATACTTCAAGCTCCTGTATTCCCATATCTAATGCTATTTTGAGCCTTAAAATGTAGGCTTCATATTCTGCTATGCTGTTGGTGTATAAGAATGTTAACTTCACTGCTACAGGGAAATGGTTACCCTCAGGTGATACCAATACTACTCCTATCCTACATCTAAACATGTTGCTGCTCCATTAAAATATATTTTCCATCCCAATTTATCACCACTCAATTCATTTGCCATCACCACATTTTCATCAAGAAAATGTGCTTCTAAACGATTGTCCTCATCTTCTAATGGGTATTTTACCAATTGATTAGCCATCGCCTGTCCTTTAACTAAACTTTGACTTATGTACTTGATATCAAATTCAAAGAGCAGCATTTGCCACTTCGATATTCTTCTAATCAATGCTGGCTTTTTCGCTAAATACCTCAACAGGGTCATGTTTTGTTAACGACTCTATTAAATAATAAAGTGTACTGCCTGAGCCTATGCATCACCCATACTAAGGCATAATACGTTCTTCCCACTTCTAAGTATTTTTGCTCGCCTTGTATGAATTTCTTCCTCAAATAGTATATAAGATGCTCTTTTCTTCCCGTTTCATCTTTCTGTCCTAGCATGTATCCCATCGATTTTGGAAAGATTGTTATGTAAAGGATTAGGGGTTGTCCTAGTGTAGAAGTGACTAGTACGAGAGAATTCATTAGATACTCTTTGATTTCAGCAAATGCTCGCTCACACTCTTCATCTCATTCGATGGCTGCATTGTTCCTCAAAAGTTTAAATAATAGCTTACATTTATTAGTTAACTACGATACAAACCAAGCAATGTAATTTAATCTTCACAATAGTCCCCGAACTTCTTTTGCAGTCTTTGGTGCTTACATGTTTATAATTGCCTTAACTTTATCTAAATCTACAAAACCTAACAATTTACCCAAAGTCACTCCAAAGGTGCACTTTTCTAGATTCAACTTCAGTTGAAACTTCCTCAATCGCTCAAATAACTTTTGCAAAATATCCACATGATTTTCATCCTCCTTAGATTTGGCAATCATATCATCTACATAAACCTCAATTTCTTGATGCATCATGTCATAAAACAAAGCAACCATAGCACGTTGATAAGTTGTCTTAGCGTTCTTCAACCTAAAAGGCATTACATGATAACAAAATGTTCCCCAAGTGGTAACAAAAGTTGTTTTGATTTTATCTTCTTCTGCCATTTTAATTTGATTATATCCCAAGAAACCATCTATAAATGAGAAAAGATGGTTCCCGGCTGTGTTATCCACTAATATGTCAATATGTGGCAAGGGAAAGTTATCCTTTGGTGTTGCCCGGTTTAAATCCCAAAAATCTACACAAACCTTAACTTTCCCATTTTTTTCAACACTAGCACCACATTGGCTACCCATTCAAGGTAATCTGACACTTCTATGAACCTAACTTCTAACAACTTCTTCACTTCTTCTTTTATTTTGAAGAGTATATCCAGCCTAAATCGTCTAAGCTTTTGTCTTTTCGATTTTATTTCCTCCCTGGTTGGCAATTTGTGAACTACAATAGACGAATCTAAACTAGGCATATCTTCATAAGACCAAGTGAATATATCCAAGTATTCTAATAATAATTGGGATAACTCTTATTTTTTATCATTCGTTAAATTACCGCCAATTTTCAAGTTTCATGGACTTTCCTTTGTCCCCAGATTAATCTTATCCATCAGTCCATTAATAATCACTCTACTCCATTCATGTCAACATTAACTCTCCTAGATTTTGTTTAGAGTCTCAATATCATCTTTAACATCTAACCCAGCAGGGTCGACGGTGATATTGGTACTTTCATCATTTGCATACGCTAGATATCCATTACGTTCATCATTTTTATTGGATTTGAAGAATAAAGGAAAAAAGAAAAAGGACAATGAATAAATAATAAAGAAGAATTGATAGAAAGAAAGGAATGAATGAATCTAAATTGTTTGAAAGAAAAGGCCTAACTAATCAGACTAATTATCGAAATCAAATGCTCCTAATTAATCTAATTTTACATTTCTAAAGATAACTATTAATAGGAATGGAAAACCAGTTGCACAGGGAAACTGATACACCAATATCTTCTTTCTCATCTGGACTGATACTGCATTATTGAGTCAAGGCCTTAGATAGACTGGCTACTTCGGGTTCTTGAACACCAGTTGGTATTGGGAGCATTCGATGGATGTCTGGAAAGTCCATGTGAGTATGGTACAACTGATCTCCTCTCTTACTTCTGGTTCAAGCCTTCATTTCTTGAATCTCCTCTTTAGTGGCCTCATACCTAAGCCCAAACGTTCCAATCTGCTACTTAAGCTATTTCGAATGACCCTGTGCCTCCTGTCTTGCTTCTTTGATCATACTAACTTCGTTAAAAATATGTAACCCTGGCTCTTCCAATTCTTCATCCCTAACATAGGGAATAGTTGTTTCTTTGTAAATTTCGTAGTCTTGCTCCCGGAGAATAGTAACCAACTGCCTGTTGGCTATGAATTTCACTCTCTAATGTAAATTAGACAAAATTGTCCCTACCATAATCTACAGTCTTCCTGATAGAAGCTTGAAAGTTCGCAGTATATCCAGAACTTGAAAAGGAATAGTGAACATTTGTAAGTCGATCTTAACTTGCAACCCAATTTCTCTAATTATCTCTCTTTTTGACTTATCGAAAGCTCTTATTGAAATTGAGCTGGGCTTTATCTCAATTGCTTTAACTTTGAGTAAATTTAGTGTCGCCAAGGGATACACATTCAATGAAGACCCATTATCTATTAGAACTCGAGAAACTATTTTCCCTGCACACTTAACCACTATGAAAAAGGGCTTTATGTGCTGGTCTCCTTCTTTACCTAGCTCATCTGGCTAGAAAAAAATCTGATCCATCGCAAATATCGAGTTCACTACCAACCCCAGCTTCTTAGTGGAAATCCCTTCAGGTACTTTGACATCTTTCAAAATTTTAATTAAAGCTTCCCAATGAGTATCTGATGACAACAGCAGGCCCATTAAAGAGATTTAGGCTGATACTTTAGCTAGCTAGTCCATTATCTTATAGTCACTGGCTTTCACTATTTTCTTGACAACATTCTAATCTTTATCATCAATATCTTCAAAGATCTTTTGAGAAGCCTCTTCTACAGTAGACTTCCTCTTAGCCTCCTTGTTCTGATAAAAAACTCATCCCGAGTGTATAAGCTTATCAACTATGGGTAATGAGGCCTTGGTTGTCTGATTCACCGCTTGGTAATCCAGAAGTGCTACTTTGTAATTCTCTAAGGCTATTAGGACATTGAAAGAAATCTTCTTGGGCTTTCCTAATTCTTTAACCTTTTTAGTCTTCCCATCATACTAAAAAACTAATGGCTTGGGCCTGTCTCCAATCATTCCAACCATCTCAACCATCTTCTTGGCTTCTGCAATAAGTCTGTCTTCTTCCTCAAATTCTAAACCCCATCTAGTGGGTGGTACGTCAACATATACATTAATTGAACTGACATAATCCACCAAATACTTAAACTTCCTTGATGGTTCTCCTAAGGTGTTAACCGTTGGATCACTGGATTCATATCTTTTTCTAAGCTCCTTCTAAGTACTTCTCTTTCGAGATTTTAGAATTCTCATAGTCGTGATATCAGCTTTCTTTATCTTCCTATCCTTCAGCAGTTGATATATTGCCGGTCTAATCCAGGTCCTATATCTAAGATTCATATTTTGCAAATGCCCGACTTGCCTTAGATTCTAAGCTATCTCCTCAATAGTGATGGGGAGACTAGATCAATCTCTGATCTAGAAACTTCAACAATGATCATATTGATTGAATTTTCATGATTCAGTAGAGGGTTGTTACCTACACTGGGAGTGGGAGTCTGGATGAAATCCAATTGAACCAATTTAGCATTAACAAGATCCTAGATCTTATGTCTAAGTCTCTAATACTAATCTATAGAGTACCCCACTCGCCCCAAATGAAAATCACAACGAAGCTTCGAGTTGTAATCTCTTGGTCTTTATCCCTCCCTTAGTATTTCAAACATCAAAAGGTTCTCTTTCCTTAGTCATGCAAGAACTTGACTTAAAGGAATGGGAATATGGGTAAACTATCTTCTTTGTGGGTGGTTGTTTTGATTTGGATTCAGCGAGGGATTAGATCCTCCAGTCATGGCTACTAGGGCTGCAAGTCTAATAAGGTTGTCGGTATTAACAACGCTTACGATGGCTTAATTGGCTTTATTGGAAAACCTTACGGAGGTGTCTTCTTCTAAGTTGCTTCAGGATTATGAAGCCTTCCAGTGGCAATAGCTTCCTCAATTCATCACCTTAAGGCCATAATTTTTGCAAAGTTAGAGGTAAGGTGCCCTATTAGATGTTGGTAATATAGGTTTCCAAGAGTGTTGATGAAGGCGAAAGTCAAGTCCTTTTCTATCAAGGATAAAGTTACCCTAATTGCCATGCCTCTCTATCTTTGAGCATATTCTTTAAGGCTTTCGTTGGTCTTCTTTCATAGATTATTTGAATCCCACATAGATAGGGCCATTTCGATGTTGAATTTATACTGGTTATAGAAAGCCCGTGCTAACTTATCCCAAGTATCGATCTCATTCAAATCTAGTTGGGCATACTAGGTTAAGGCAGGCCCAGTCAAGCTGTCTTGAAAAGTCTGGACCATCACCTTGTTGTACTTCGTGTATTTTCCCATTTTCCTAATGTACAACCTAGTGTATAACTTCAAGTAGCCAGTCTAATCGTATTTCTCAAATTTCGGCACTTTAAATCTTTCGAAGAAGTCATTGTCTTCATATGTCGACAAATTAATCATCCCCATCTGTTCAAACCCGTTAACCATTTCTAGGGTTTTCATTTTCTTGATCAACTTTTGTATGAACTTTCTTTCCATCTCACAATGTTTCGCTTTGATCTCCTTCCTCCATACCTTAGCATTAGGGGCTAATTCTTCATCTTCTAGTTTAAGGGGAGGGGTCATTTCTATATTTCGATTAAAGTTGACTTGAGATCCTTGTCTATCATTAAGAATCCCAATAGCCTAAGTGAGAGCCTGAATCTGTTCGACCATCTTATTCATGTTTTCTTCTAAAGATGCTACTTTCGAGTCGAGCTCGGTTTGACTGACATTTCCAGTGCCTTGAGTTTACATTCTGGCCTTAAAATGAGTGAATATCAGGCTTTTAACTGAGTTTGCTTACTTGGACGCTGTCTTTGAAATCCATTGCAAAAACCCAAGTTTTAGACTTTTCAGTACATTAAAGATTTTTTTTTTTGTTGTTTTTGTTCTTCTCTTTTTTATGACTTTTATTGTTCTGTTCTTTGCCTCTTTTGTGTTTTTATTTTCTTTCCTTTTTTTCAAATTTTCTTTTTTTTAAAAAAAAAAAGTCAACTAAACAAATAAATAAATGACAATAATAATAATGAGTAAGAGACTGTGCAATTAATGAAAATTTTATTTACTAAACCTGCAAATTTATTAATCATAAGATCTAACTTATAGAATGAACTAAACGAAAAGAAAAGAAAAACTCTTAACTAATCTTCCTAAAAACTTAAATCCTATATCTATGAGAGCTGATGGATCTGACTAGGATAAGCTTCATCAACTTCCCTCATAAGTCTTTGTACCGTAATATCCCTTTCTTGGATCTTACTCCTTAAGAATTGATTTTCCTCTAACAAGCTCTCATTTTCTAACTTTAACTCTTCAACAATTCTCTTACTTTCTTAGAACTGGGCTTCAACCCTGGCTCGTATTGTGTCTCGGTAGGCCTACTCATGGGTAAAAGATGTGCTGGTTTTGGCTGATATCTGAATACGTCCAGAGCTTCATACCATATCTTTCCAGTCTTCTTCAACTGATCATAAATGAATTGCTTAGTGGCGCGGTATTCTCTGACTTTACCCTTCAAAGTTCCCACATTGACTATCTTTTTTACTTCTCTCTGTTCCCATAGCTTTACAAGTTCTACTAATCATTGAATCAGAGTAGCTGTGGGTATACAAGGATCTTGATAATTTATTATGACAACATCCAAGGAGTCTTTGTAGGTTATCTCTTGAAGTGGACCCAATTGTCTAGTGACACAAGCTAGGAAGCATCCTATACAGCCAGTAATACTGATAAGGGGGACTCTTGCATAATCAAGGCACCTTAAGACGGCTTGAGTTCAGTGGCTTCATCTTAATGTCCACATAAAGTCTATTAGTTGCATTTTGTTGATAATTGACACCTATCCATTAAACTGAGCTTCATCTGGTACCTTGAGGTAGCAGGTAAAGTTGCCAATTAGATTCATATTTTCAGTAAATGACCCTCTAAGAAGATTCCCTCCATACCCTGTGTGTGATTGAGAAACCAAACAGCAAGGATTTTAGGGTTTGCAGTGAAATAACCATGCCCTTGCTTCCTTAAGTAAGTGAGTGTTTTGAACTGTTCTACCAGTAACACAGGTATATAGGATTTACCGGCTAGGAATTGAGTTACTAGCTTGGTAACCTTATAATGAACTTGACTAAACTTGACGAGAAACAACACTATCCCAAATATTGCTACAATAAAAGCATTTACTCTCTTCTTGGCCCATGATCCAAATCCTCTACAAAAGATCTAACGATACTTTTGATAAGCGTCTAGGCTTAAGAACCTCTCTACTAATCTTAAGATACTAGACATTTCTTACCTCTTGAAGATAAGAACGGTGTCAGGGCTAACTTTTTAACTCTTAGCATAGTCATGAAAGCTTTCTCGGGCTGGACTCTGAGATCTGGGATAGTTATGCCCACTTCAAGAGGCACAACACTAAGTAACTGTGAGTATTCTTCTATAATGGGCATCAACATGTGTGGGCCAAAATTGAAAGCTACCGATTCTGGATCCCAGTAATGGATAAGGGCCTAAATTAGAGGCTAGTAGAGCTAGACCCGCATGAAGGATATGATTAGCTCGATCTTCTTACAAATGTGATCTTCCTTGGGAGTAGAAGCTGGTTCAACCAATCTCTCAAGATGGCCTTAAGGAAGGAATACTTGTCCAATTGGACTTCATAGACAGGCTTTAAACTGACACTACCTTGACTCTCCATATCTATATTACAAAAAGATATAAATGAAATAAAAAGCAATGACTATTTTATCACAAGGCCACTAAATTTAGAATAAAGTTGGATATGATGTTAATAATTTCGCATCTTTTTTTCAAAAATTTTCTTAAGAATCGTACAACCTTTCACTGATTAAGGAGCAATAAAAAAAAATATACATATACCATAAGAAAATAAAACATTTATGAAGACATGAGCATAATCAAACGTATAAAATGCAATATGTTACACATAAATGCAATGCAGTAAGGGTGGGTGACTAATAAATTATAGAAAATACGATAAATCCGCGATCGGGAAATACCCTTATATATAAGCAAGTTTGAAATAAGATTTTTTTTTTAAATTGGGTTTGCAAATACTCATATATATAACGGTTACTGGATTTTTTTTTTTAAGAATAAGATTGGACCAATCGTGAATTGATTGAGCTTTTCTTATAATTTAAGAACAACTATCCCTTTTTCAAAAAGGATGAGGCAAAAGGGTGGGGTTAAGGGTCCTAGGCTCTGTAGCTTCAAGGCTTTCCAAAGAGAAGCCTAGTGGGCTACATCAAAGCCTAGTGGGCTACATCGAAGCCTGAATGGGCTCTCCTATCACTGTTAGGTAGGGGTAATGACCCCAACGACCTAAAGGTTACACAATGGTAACCCATCCTAGGTTCTTAAGGTGGCCTAGGTCCAACCACATCTAAATGCACAAATGATTATTGAAAATGAAAAAAAGAATCCTCCCTAATTCTCCAAGAAGGCTCATTAGGTCAGGCTTTTTTTTTTTTTTCCTCTCGTAGTGTCTGCATCACTAAAAAACAATTAGTACAACTATAATATAATATAAAAATAAATCATAACATAAAAGCCCATCAATAATTTGTTAATTTTCATATGGCTAACCTACCAGTTGTCCCTAATGGAGTCGCTAATTCTATTAAGCCCTATTTTGATTTTCTTAATTTAACATAAATTAAGCCCAGCCCGCTTAATATAAATTACTCGACATTAAACTAAGGAAACACTACTCTTAAAAAAAATTTAATTGGAGTTACTAACCAATTTAACTGGTAAAAAAATAAAATTAGGATTTTTGGACGGAAAAACCTTAATTTGACCTCTAGTCTGCAAATATTCTTAAAAATATATATTTTTTAGAAAATTGAACCAGAAAATCAGTTTTGGGGGGCTAACCTATTAAGATCAAGTCACCATGTGAAAATTAAAAGAAATTGATTGGCTTTTTTCTTCCCTAAAAATAATATATCTAAATTCACAAAAGTGACTAAAAATGATTTTTATTATTTTTTATTATGAATTTCTAAAAGAAGAAGAAAAAATTTTATTTTTAACGATTACCTCAAAGGTGCCTACATATCCGCTAATCGGGATCAAATCGGCCGTAGTTCTCTTTTTTTATAAAATTTTTAGTGGGTGGATTATTTTTATTTTGAAAACCGAGTTAGGTTTATGTTTTTTTTTTGTCAATTTATTTTTTTTAAAAGTAACCTAAAAAATTTAAATTTAATAAAAAACCCTAACTAACTATTTAAAAAAAAACTCAATTTATATTTTTTAAATTTTTTCAAAACCACTAAGTGTTAAAATATATATAAATATTTTTTATAAAAAAAACATGATTTTTCAAAAAACTTAATTTAACAAAAAAATTGCAATAATATAAATAATAACCAAAAACACCTACACCTACACCTAAACACAAGAAACAAATTAATAAAGGAAAAAAAAATAATGAATAACCAATAAAGTAAATTAATAAAATAAATAAAATAAAAATTTACCTAGGTCAGATTGTCAGTGTTGGGCGAGCATAGGGCGGTGACTGGGTAATGACGGGCGAGCGTTGGGCGACATTGGGTGGCGACTGGGTGAGCGTAGGCGTGTAATGGGTGAGTGTTGGGCGAGCAAGTACAATACTGGGCGAGATGCAAGCAACTACGCAGGTGACATTAGGTGACTACGGGATACACTAAGCATGTACGGGCGAGACTAGGTGTTGTGTGGGGTGACACTAGGTAAGCACAGGCGAGACTAGGTGATTCTTGGGTGACTACAGGCAATACTGGCGAGCAAAGAGCAATTGTTGGGTGTGTGCAATGGGCGTGCAGTGGGCGATTGTGCAGGCAATGTGGGGCGAATGGGCAGTAACTCAAGCAACGTGGACGATAGCGATAGGCGATGTGGGTGGTAGCTTAAGCAACGGGGGCGGCAATGATAGGCAACATAGTGGTGGCTTTAGTGTATGTGCAATAGTGATGCAATAGCGGCTGTAGTAGTATGCAGTGGTGGCATGTGTATTGGTTGTGGTAGTGTGTGTAGTGTTATGTGACGGTGTAGGTGGTGGCACGTATGGTGTTTGTGAGTGTGTTGTGATGGAGTGTGATAAAAAAACCGTCCTCAATCTTTTACCAACATACTATTTATAAGCTCAAAACCGTATCTTTCATATCGTAGATATGAAAGATTTGATTGCGATTCTTCCATGATTTACCCTAACTTCTAGAAATTAACTAGTTCGGGCTTTTCTTTCTAAGCCTAACCCGATCTAACTAAATATAGCCCAATAACTTAATAAAGCTTGATTTTAAGCCATTAAATTAGATAAATATTTATTCTATATTGGTCTAGCCCAAAATTAATTAATTAGGCCCATCTTGTCATCTAGTCCAATAACTTAACTAAATCTAACACGACTCGACTTGACTCTTCTTATGACCTAATTTGATTTTTTCTCTTTTTTCTTTTCTTTTTTTTTTTTCATTTTTTTTTAATTTTCGTTTATTTATACTTTTTATTATTACTTTTTTACTTTCCTATTTATTTATTAACCTGACTCAATTAAAAAAATTTGAAAAAGAATTAGCAAAAATAAGATATCTACAACCTCTCTTGGATACATTCCTTGCTCTTTAATATCTATCACATAACTCCAAAAATTTCTAAGAATCCTTGAACAGTATTAGCCAATAAAAACCAAACTCAAGGATCTTATGAGCCATTTTGTTTGCACTAAGATGTCCTTTAATTATGACTACATGATAGTGTTCTAATATCTACCAACCTTTTAGGTGAGATACACATTTGCATATTATCTGATTTGGACAAACTTTAAACAAATAAGGGTTCTCTCAAAAGTAACTTCTAACTTGTTGGAAAAACTTTTTTCTTTGTTTGTAATCTAGTCCCTTAGGAAGAATTTTGGCTACCAAATAATTTTGTTGTATCAGTAAACTAAGGAATTTCCTAAGGACTTACCCGATATAATCTTTCTTTTAGGAACTTATCATTGATGTCTTGGTCATTCATTTTTTTCCAATAATGGGTTCTCTAATCACAAGAAATGGTCTATTACCAAATTCTCTACACTTTTATTATCTCTAATCTCTAAGTTGAATTCTCGAACCAATAATATCCATCTGATCAAACTTGGCATGGCATCAATTTTATTTAACAAATAACGCAAGGCAGAATGGTCAGTATAAATAATAATTTTAAAAAGGATTAGATACGACTTGAATTTGTTAGATGCAAAGACCATTAATAGTTCCTTTTTTTGTAGTAGTATAATTCTCCTGACTTCAGTGAAGGTCTCACTTGCATAATAAAGTGACTAGAAGTGTTTTTTACACCTTTGACCCAAAACTACCTCTACAGCATAATCACTAGCTTCACACATTAGTTCATATGGTAAACTCCAGTTTAGTGCTACCATTATTAAGGCACGTGTTAGTTTATATTAAATGCTTCCAAATAATCCTATCAAAACATAAGTAGAGCATCCTTTTTTAACAACTAGGTTAGTGGTTTGACTATTCTTAAAAAATCTTTAATAAACCTTCTATAAAACTTGGCATGACTTAGGAAACTACGTATGGCTCTAACTTATGTAAGAGGGGGTAATTTTACAATGGTGTCAATTTTTAGATTGTCTACCTCAATCTCTCCAAGACACCTTGTGTCCTAGTATTGTGCCCTCTTGTACCATAAAGTAACATTTTTTCCAATCTAATACTATGTTAGTTTCCTCACATCTTGCCAATAATTTTTGTAGATTCCTAAGATAATGATCAAATGAATTCCCAAAAACTGAGAAATCATTCATGAATACTTACATTATATCTTTGATAAATTCATCAAGAATTGTCATCATGTACTACTGAAATGTCACAATTGCATTATAAAGGCCAAACAACATTCTTCTATAGGCAAAAGTGCCATAAGGACATGTAAATGTAGTTTTCTCTTGGTCCTTTAAGGTAATTAGAATTTGAAAATAACCTAATAGACCATTGAAAAAAAATAACATATGACCTAATAAGCGCTCCAACATCTAGTCAACAAATGATAAAGGGAAGTGATCCTTTGGAATCATTGAGCTACTAGTAATCAATGCAATCTCTTCAACCTGTGACTACTCACATAAGGATTAGCTCATTCCGTTCGTTAGGAACTAACGTCTTTCTTTCTTTTTGAGGTACAACCTATACAAGACTAACCTAAAAGCTATTAGAAATAGGATAAATCATACCTACATCCAGAAGTTTGGTTACTTCAGCTTTGACCACTTCTTTTATGTTCGGGTTCAGACTTCTCTACAATTGCACTATCGGTTTGTGACTTTCTTCCAATAAAATTTTGTGAGTGCAAAAAGGTGGGTTTATTCCCTTAATACTAGAGATCTTTCAAGCAATCACTCTCTTGTGACTTTATAGTATGTTTAGAAGTATTTCTGTTTGTTGGCTAGTTAGTTCAAAGGATACTATCATAGGCAATTTTGAATTCTCTTCTAGAAAAGCATACTCTAGATAGTTTGGTAGCTACTTTAATTGTACCTCAGGTAGCTCCTCATTAAAGGGCTTTAGTGTTGCTTCCTTTGCCTGTTTAATCCTCTCAAATCTTCTTCTCCCCATAGATGAAAGATTAACTTCCAATTATGCCACTGTGTTGGTGATAACTAGATCGTTGGATGATTCTTCCTAATTTCCCTATTTCAAGCAAAAATCTAAAGGATCCTCGGTTAATAATTCCTATAAAACACTAGATGCATAGGCATCAACAACATCAAGACAAAAATGAGTATCATCCTTACATCATGTTTAGTAAATTTCTTAATTGCCTCTTTCATTTTAAATACCATCTCCTCTTCTCTTACCCTTAACGTGAGCTTGTCATCACTAACGGTGATTATAGTTCTAGATATAGCTAAAAAGGGTCTCCTTAATATGAGTGACACTTCTATATCTTCATTGATTCCTAGAATCATAAAATCTATATGAAAAAAGAATTTATCTACCTTAACCAATACATCCTCAATTATACCCCTAGGGTATGTTATTGATTTATCAACTAACTATAAACTCATTCATGTCAATTTTGGTTCTCATAGGCCTAGTTGTTTAAAGAATTTATAAGGCATTAAATTTATACTAACACCTAAATTAGCTAATGCTTTCTTGATAGATAAATCTACAATTACACAAGGGATAATAAAACTCTTTGGATCCTTTAATTTTGTTGGAAGCTTATTTTGAATGATTACTGAACACTCCTTGCTTAATGTAACTATCGATAGTTCTTTCAACTTCTTCTTGTTGGATAACAACTCTTTCAAGAATTTTGTGTATTTAGGCAGCTATGCCAAAGCTTCCACAAATGGTACATTAATGTGCAAATGTTTAAAAAGATCTAAAAACTTACCATAATACTCATTTGAGTGTTCTTTTCTTAGCCTCCAAGGATATGGAATTGGCAGTCTATACTCTTTGATTCTTTGGGTCTCTGATTCTTCCATTGGTGGATCTGGGGTTTCCATAACTTTGTCTTTTGGTTCCTATGTCCTTAGCATTGGATTGACTTGGTTCTTTTTAGGTTACTTAGCAGCTTGCAATTCCTTACCACTTCGAAGAGTTATAGCTTCTACTTAAGCTTGTGACAAAGGTTCTTTTTGCTTCTCCCTTGTGATTTTTACAAGCTGGTCGATTTGTTTTTCAATGCTAGTTAATCTAACATCACTACTTTATATGAACCTGGTCAACAGATCTTTTAGTTTTGACTTCTCCTCTCATTGAGGAGGGCCTTGGAATCTACAAAGAATATGTGCACATAAGGAACCTTCAAAACGTAATTGCTACCAGACCATTTGAATAATTATAGGCAAGATTAAGAATTCGTTTGTAGTGATAGCTAGTCTTGCTATGTTGGAGTTGGCTCCATTAACTAATGACTTAATAAAGTCAAACATGGTCTTCAATGGTTCAACATTATTGGCCATCACTCTAGTTTACTCAAACACATAATAAGAAAATTAAATTAGAATTGAATTAACTCATAAGAAAGAAATAGAAAAATAATTGAAAAGGAAATAGTAGAATAATAAAGGCACAAGCTTTCTTGATTCACAATCCTTGACAATGGCGCTTAAAACTTGATGGATGTTCTAACGAAGTGATATTAGGCAAGTATACTTGTCAAGTAATACCATAGAAGACACGAGAGTATAACGTTGTTGATCCTACAAGGATTGCATACTTAACTCACTTAAGCTCAATTATTCTATTGGAAAGAAGATAATAATAGCAATGATAAAACAATGAATTAAGTTAAATAAAGGAAACAAGGATTAATCAATAACTAACGATAAATGGAAAGAACAAGTAAGAACCCTAATTAACCATAAATAATGATATCTAGACTCCAATCACCACGAAATTAACATGTAGTAATCCTAAAGTTTTCTAATGTATTCTCTATTCTTATTACTCGAAGGAATTCAACTAAAAAATTAATAGGAATTGCTTTTTTGTTAATTCCTAATCATAATTATATTCTATTTAAATTGCTTTTGCAGTAAAATGAATTAGACCAATATTAAGAATAGGAAATCTATAAACAAACAATATAATTACAACCTCAATATATCTATAACATATCACTAAGCTTATAGCAAGTCCCTTCAATTGCGATAGATATATTTATGTATTAGGTCTCACAACCTCAATACATGAAATTTAATAATTAAGCTAAAACCCTAAAACTAACAACTTAATCAATACAAAACATGCAATTGAATTAATAAGAAATAAGGAATTTCATTAGAATAAACGAAATTGAGTATGCTACATGTTACCTTAGGGTTATAGATCTAGATATCTACAAATCTACTCTATAGGCATAATAAAATAACAACTTGCATGGAAAAGTAATATAAATCCCTAAGAAATGCTATGGAGCTCTTCTATTCTTCTCTTTTGTATCTCCCCTCCTCTATTTGCGCATGTCTAGGCTCTATTTATATAATTCTAACAAAATGGCCTCCAAATGGCAAGTTTAAAAAATCATAGCATGTCTATGGTTAGAGACTATGATTGTAGAGTTGGGATGTGAACTTCTCTTTCCAATATTTCTATGAAAAATTGACTTGAATTAAATTACAAGGGGGATTGTGGTTAGGGATTACAGTCATGGAGTGTACCCATGATCTTGCACTTTGTGTAAAATCTTTAAATTCAATTAGAAATTTGGGAATGAGAGGTTTACAGCCAAGGAGCACGACCGTAGAGGTTCACTTATGGTCTCTCTAGCTCTTGATTCTGGTAAAATCATTTTTCAATGCTTGTTAACTTTAAGTCATTCTTCAAAATTAGTGAAATTCTTCTCAAAAAGTGCATAAATTCCATCTTGTTCACCTCATTACTCCATCAAAACCCCTAAATCAACAAAGGTAGCAAAATCATATAAAAATAACTCAAAATAACCATAAAAATAATACAAGAAATGAGTGTAAAATTATACTCATCATCAGTCAAATCACTTAATATAAAATCTTAAGGAAATAGAGTGGGTTCTCTCTAAGAAATTTTAAAACACCTAGCAATCACTACAACTTACTCCAAACATTACAACTTAAGCTTCTAATGCTAATAAAGATGATGTGCTTAAGTGGAACAACTACTAGTGTTGATAGGAAATTTTCGATAATTATTATATGAGCTTATATCAGTCGGCTCAATACTTACATCCGATTCAATTATTCAGTCTAGAGACAATCTCCATGAATACACTATAAATACCTAGCAAAACCCCCAAGTAAGGGGATCCTCTTTTCCATTCTCTCACCCTCATAATCATTAAACAATTTTACTCTCATCACTAGAGGGTTAGCTTAAGCATTGGAGTGGCCACGCCAGAGCACTCTTCAGTAACCCCCATAGCCGTGTTTTTATCTTGCAGGTGTTCGCATACTAGAATAAGAATCACTCATCAACAACTAAGGCATCAATGAAGAAATGAAAATTAGGAAGATTAGTCCTTCTAATATGGAATAAAATAGAAAGGATTTTAAGTAGGGTTTTTAGCAATTTTTATGAAAATTACTTTATTGTACGTAGCTTATTAGAGAAAATAAAGTCGATAACTTAAAACCAATATGTAGGGTTACTCGTCACAACCTTGTAAAGTAGGGGTTTAGGTATTGAGAGTAAGACCCAAGAACTAGGTTTAAGAGAAATCTGTATTCTATTGATTGAATTGTGGTTACAAGAAATTACATTATTTATAGTACATCATTAGGGTAAAGGGTAGAAATGTAAAAATAATTACAAGGATAAAAGAATATTGATCATGGTTCAAAATATACAATTTTTCCTAACTTTAAAACTTGCATTCATGCATATATTTAAGAGAAATTAACGACTTTTACATAAGAACTAAATTTATGCACAAGATGGACCAACTTATGAAAAGTTGATAAAAATATATGAAAAAGATCCATTCTTAGTTAAATTTTATTAATTTTATCTCATGTGTATAGGTGCATAAGGGCTACCATGATCTTAATAGCCCTCACTGATCAATCAAAGGACTAAAATTGGAGAAGTATGGAAACATGCTTATCGATCAATCAATAACCTTGCTACTGACCGATTGGTATTCCTTAAAGTATCAGTAGTGAATTGGAAAAGATAGCAACCAATGGGGAGAAGAGGTCAATGATGAAACAAAGAGTTGCAATAAGGACTCGACTACACCGATTAATTGGTAGAAGAAATTAGGGCTAAGGGTTTAGTAGAACTAAAACCCTAATTATCACGCCTTAAAGCGATAGAGTCATAATAGTCCCGTCGTATAAACTATTTTAAGATAAAAGTTGACTATACAACTGCTATTTTAAACTTAATTTACATAATGCGTTCACGACTAACTCGCTTTGAAATAAACAATTCATAAATTAAATATGTTATTTACTTATGAACTTGAGAAAAATACATATTTACATTAAAATAATCTGAGTATATTTATAAGATCTAACAACTTAACATAATTTACTTAAGTAATTCATAAATTAATACTAAAAGCTTAAAAGATAAATCTAAACTTGAGAGTGTATCCAGTCTTGAGTTTATATCCTCACTCCCCTAGGATCCATCAATTGTTAACTTTAGAGTAATTATAGGCCACTTTTTCACTAGCACCAGCAACAACGTTTATAGGGATGTAAGCAACCATAGCAAAGTAAGTTAGGACAGAAACTTAAAACTATACAGCAAACACAAACTGGGTTATCAACTAAATTATTAGGTATAATACATGTTCAAGTAAATGCCATCGTACGATGTTGTCTAGCTCGTCATGAGATTAAAAAAATTACACCCGCTCTAATCCAGGTTGAGGAGTTTCCATTAATATAACAGCTCACGACTAAACTTAGGCTTGTGTAATGGAGACACCGCTCTTCCTATGACTACCTTCGAACCATTGACTTCACCCTTACCGTGACATCCTCACTTGTTGCTTATTTCAACTAGGATGAAGAAGGGAACAATTATGCTATCTAGCGCTATCACTTTTGAAAGGGTTGGTATTTGGCCGGAGAACCTTAGGTTTCCCCTAATGGGTTGCTATGCAAGTCCGATTTATGTTTACAAGTCATATATTTGGTTAGGTTTAGTTTAGAGTGATCAATCATTTCATACAAATCATATAATACAAGCTAAAGCAGTAAACCAAATCACATCATCAACTCAAAAACAAATACATGTGCACAATTAACTATTTAACAAGCACAATTAACTACAATTTTAAGCCTCCGAGTACTACAAATTAGTACTCTGAAATATAGCAACGTATTAATCCTAACTTACTTAGACTCCTCGCTTACTTGCTTGAGGTGCAACTTGCACTAGCCATCATTGAGAATCCCTATAATACAAATATTGTTTTAGTACGTGTATATATAACTATCTTATATAAACTTCATTCTACAATTCTTTTATGTTATCTTTAGTTTAGGGTTTAATATATCTAATTATCTAGGTTTTTAAGTCTTTTGTAATTATTCCTAATTTAGGTTAAGTTTTGATTCAGTTTTTTAAGTCGGTTTCTGAATTAGGTTTTTAACTCAATTTTCGATTGGGGATTTTATACGTAAACCCTAGGAAATCATTTCAACCCATAATGTGAAGTTCATTAGATTATTTTTCGAATATCCTAAATATCGTTTTTGGTCTCTAATCAATGTTCTAGTCTTTGTGGTATATCATAATCGTAATTTAACTACCAAATTTACTCTCATTATGAGAAAATTTTACATTTTTTCATATAATTACCCTAATTTAAGTTTCCTACCAAATTTATTATATATTCCTATTATTATTACAATATCAATTTTAATATAATATTTTCCTACTTATTAATTTCTCATACCTACATATTACATATTATCACCCTAATATATTCATAATGTACACATCTAACATTCCCATTACCTTAAATATCATTCCTCAACATCAACTAACACCTCAAAAGATCTAAATTCATCCTAAATTGGAATTTATACCTAATTACCCTAAATTACAAAATTAACTTAAAATTTACCATTTTTACCTATTACATAATATTCTAATAATTACACCTAATACCCTAAATACTACAAATATCATACTTCATCATATTTTAACATCCTAAAACATATAATTATATACTAAGTCAATAATTATCTTATTTAACTAGGTATGCACTAAGTTAATAATTATCTTATTTATTTACCTAATTAATCCAAAATTACCCATTTTGTGCATCATTTTAAGGCTTAAAAATTATCTAAAAATTTCAAAAATTAATTTTTGAAAAAGGACTTCATAGCATTGCTTTATAACCCCTAGTCTATACAAAAATTTTTAGCCTATAACTATACTCTTAAGGTCATTTATTTTTAATTCGAAAAAAACTCGAGTTTGCATAGTTTCTTAAGGACAGTATATTTCTGATACAAAATAATCAAAATAAATTTTTTTCCTAAATCTACATACTAAAATATCCCAAAATTACAAATTTCATAATTTTCATAAAATATTTAATATTCTTACAAAATTAAACAAAATCGAGTTGGAATTTAACCTACCAGACTAATCAACTTCCAGCCACCAGTGGTGGCTACAAGTGTATCGGCAGCCTTGGGCAGTGGGGGTAGAGTGGTGTGGTGGTGGCTGTTCGTTTCTAAGTAGCCGTCGAGTGTGGTTTTCCTTTTATAGCCTTAATTGCATAGATTTTTTGTAATTTTTGTAAATAAACCCTAACCCTCAATATTTTGGTTCTCTCTAATTTTTCTACTCTTTCAATTGACTAAATGAGCTTTTGAAAATTTTTGGGTATTTATAAGATTCCCTAGATATTTTTTTCTCATTAATTTGACTTGACATTAGCCTTATCTCCTCTTATTTTTTACTTTCTATTTGGCTAAATTTAATTGGTTAATTTCCTTCTTTAATTTTTAGGTTCCTATGCCCCACTTCTGGACATTTCCTCACTTTTCTATATTTTTATTTAACTATTTATGAATTTTTTTAATTAATTAACATTATTTTGGCATATTTCTCATGTTTTAAGTAATTTCGTGTATTTCTATCTACATGTAAATACATATATAGTACAAATAAATACTTCTAAATATTATTTAAGTTATTTTATGATTTTTAGTTTGCATATAATTTATTTTTATTGATTCGTTAGTTATCGAAATTCATTTTAAGCATTTTTGATAAATAACGGATAATTTTCATAAAATTCAATATTATATTAATTAATCATTTTAGTACTTATTTTAATAAACTCAAACTTACGAGATTACTTTTACTAATAATCCTAACTTCATTGTAAAATTTAGGCTAAATCGAAGAATTTGTTTGATCACTTTAAATTCTACGAACTAAATCCCAAAACCTAATTGTAGGTCTTACACTAATCTAAAACACCGCATTTCATAAAATACGGAGCAAGCAAAGGAGTGACATGTGTCTACCAATCGATCGGTAAACCCTATTACCAATTAGCTAATAGCCTAAATTTATAAACACTCGCATTGTAGCAAAAAAAAAGCAAACCATAATTTGGAATTTATTAGGGTTTAGCTTAGTTTTGTGCGCTCATTACTATATTTACTATTGCATTGCATTTTTTGTGTTGTTTAACACTTGTTCTTGAGTCTTTAGTACATATTTATTGTTATTTGAAGTAGATTAAAGCTTGTTATCACCTTATTCCTCATTTACCTTCTTATTCTTGTTGAGATAATTCTTTACTTTGTTTATTCTTGGAAGTTGCTGCTATATTTATGACTATTCTTATTGTTTTTGTTAAAAACATGAGTGGCTAAAAGTTTCTTTTGGATTTGTAACAATATGGAAGATGTAGCTGACAAACTCTTGTAGTTTTGATTAGATTTGGGTATTTAGTTGTGATTTTGATGTTTAATGCTCTATTTGAACCTGTTGAGATGTTTTTAATGATCCTTTTAATAGGTTTTCTAGTGATTATGAGACCAAAATAAGATTAATCCTAGGAAATCCCTTGACAGTTGGAAGGACTTACATGATTATAAGATTAAGAGGAGATTAGTCATGTAAGTTCCAACATGAGTCAACAAGTTTGTAGAGTATTGATAAATGGGTTTTTATAACTATGAGATCGAGAGGAGATTAGGAGTAGAAATCCCATTAAATTTACACTACTTTATGCGATTCTAATGAATAAGGATAGGTTATCAGACCAAAAGGAGATTAAACCCCTAATTTCTAGAACTAGAGCACTTAATCAGTGATAGGAATTAAAATGACAAATTAAGTGCTTAGCTGATTGTGTAAGAAAATGAGACTAGGAGGAGTTTTTCACTATATAGTCTAGTGAGACATTGATACAGTTTGATGCCAAGGACAGACAAGGCCAGCCATAGGGGGGGTAAGGGGTAGGTTTGATCCTGCCGATGAAACGAAAAGTAAATGAGAGTCGATGGTTTAGCAATCCCGTGCACTAACTCTATGGATATGACACACCGTAGAACCACATACAGACCTAAGACTCGTCGGATGTGATGCATTAATCTAAGTAATAAGGTTGCCTGCCATAATCTTTGCTAAAGGGATTGATAAGAATTGGTAAGAGAGAGAGATAACTTTCCGAGAGAAAAGACTCCAAAAGGGGGTTTTTCATTAATCTTCTATATGTGTATGCATTGTTACAAAAGTTGCTACTTATAGTACGTCCTAAACCTTAATGGCAAAACTGTAAATAATATATAAGGCCTTAAACCTTAAGGAATTAGGCCCATAAATAAAATAAAGATAAACAAGTACAGAAATATAAAACTATGCATTTTATAGGGAGAAGTTGGCATGCGGTCATTCGGCATACCTTGGAGGTAGTCTCATAGTGCTTGGTCGAGATACCAAAGAGGTCAGCCATAATTACCGAGTTCTGAAGTCAGTCGGCAATAGTTTCTCTAAGCTATGCTAAGTAGATCCGACCTTTAATAACGTAATCTCTCAGCCACTAAGTTGATGATAGACTTTAGCCGAGTGAATCTAACTCTCAAAAACTTAATATCTCGGCCTATTAGCAAGCATGATGCCGAGTAAATAATTGGTCAGGCATGGGTGAGGATCAGTTGTTGTCTCGGCCTTTTGCTTCTCAACACTCTATCTGCAAGAAAATAGGTCATTCGGTTCGGCAGGCAAAATGAGTCGACAAGTAGATAAACTCGACTTGGTAGTCGGGTTGGGTTGGTACCCCGAAGTCTATCATTTCCTCTCCTTCAAAGAAGTTTCAACCTGAAACTTGATAATTGGCAGCTTCAAATCATACAGGGATCAAATACCAATCAACAAAATTTAAATTGAAACATAACACACTGTAGTTCTTGTAATAAGGGCATCACCAGTAGATGCTTCCTCCACTCATCATGGGCTCTATTAATCACACCTTTTGTCTTGAATCTTACCCTTTGCTTATCATGGATCCGATCAACGACACCTTGATAGTCCCAGTAACTATCAAGTATGGAAAGTAACACGATCTCTGGGGCATACAGAAGATTATGGGCGAGTAGGTTCGATGCTAACAAGAAGTAAGATGGCTCATCAGTCATAAGTACTTCCAACTCTTTAAGCTCAGCTAGATCGGATCTCACACTCTCCTCATTCATTGAAATAAGTATTCCCTCTACTTCCTCGCAAATTGATTCTTCTTCCTCCTTCCACCTAGGGTCATGCTCATTAGTTTGGATGGTTGATAATGGGGGCACATTAGGAATATGAGGGTGTAACTCCAACTTAGTTTGGTCCTCTTCTTCTTTACTACTCGCTTCTCTAACAACCTCCACCTCCTTAACTCCTTCTTCAATACTCTCTAATTTGGCATTCCTTCGTTGTCTTATTTTATCTTGAAACACTTCAAGCCATCTTTCAATCTCTTTCAGCTGATCCTACACTTCCGAGAGGTTAGCTTCATAGGTAGGTTTTCTCTCATACAATTTGTTGTTATGATCTTAAGATACAAATTTTTTTCTCATCAAACGTTTTATCTTATCCCATGTAATGATCTCAATGTTTCCCCTATCAATTTTTTGATTTATCATTCTCTTCCACTAAGTAGCTGCAAAGCCAATCGTCAAATTCTTTATAACATAGGCTCTCTTATGCTCGGAGTAAGAATAATCTTAGAAAACCTAATCGACTTGAAATTCCTAACTCAAATATTCATCCAGAGTACCATATCCATCAAACTCTGAAATTTGTGACATCACGTCTTCATAATAATATTTATATCCATATCTAGCTTTATATGCCATGTTGTGGATATTCAATTCAATAGCATGGTACTTAAGCTTATGAAATAGAGAGTTACTCGACAACTGATGGACAACAGTATAGCCAAAGAGGGTACTAATGCTCGGATCGCAAGTATTAACAACTCAACAATAATTATCTCGGCTTGTACTTCAATCCAGCTCATCACTTGGACCAACACACGCAATAGTTTGGCCTAAGTTCAATTTAACAACAGCTCGGATTACGTTTTGTGGGACAGCAGCTCGGATTACGTTTTGTAGGATGACAGCTCTAACGCTTGTTTATAGTACAATAACTCGACACTTAGGAATAGCAACTCGAAGTAGTATAGTAGTTTAGCACTTAGCTACAACGGCACGGCTAGCACAGTAGTAACATGTCATAACAACTTGTTATAGTAGCAAGCTTCGATACATACAATAGTACTTTCTTGGCCACTATTGTAATACTAAAGCAGGATAACACATTAAATAGCTTGAAGAAGAGATATCTTGGCAAACAACCTAGATTAGAATTCCCAACCTTTTCTTTAATATATATATTCAATATGGGACCTATGATGTAAAGGAATTGCAATCCAAATTTTCACTAACCTACCTAAAGGAAATTTAATTGAAACCAAACTAATATCTAGCAAACAAATCCTCGATATCCCAAGCAAACCCAATAAGTAGGCACTTCCTCAAACATAATATAGAATAGAAACAATGACTAAAACTCTTGGCCCTATCTGAAACCTCGAGTTCTGATACCAAGATGATACAGTCTGGGGCTAAGGACAGACAAGACCAGCCATGGGAGGGGAGGTGGGGTTGGGTCCAATCCTACCGAAGGAACAAAATGTAAATGGGAGTCGATGGTTTAGCAATCTCGTGCACTAACTCTACGGATATGATATACCGTAGAACCACACATGAACCTAAGATTCGTCGGATGTGACTCACTAGTCTGAGTAATAGGGTTGCCTGCTACAATCCTTACTAAAGGGACTGATAAGAGCTGGTAAGGGAGAGAGAACTTTCTGAGAGAAAAGGACTCCAAAAGGGGGTTTTTCATTAATCTTCTATATGTATATGCATTGTTACAAAAGTTGCTACTTATAATACGTCCTAAACCTTAGTGACAAAATTATAAATAATGTATAAGGCCTTAAACCCTAAAAAATTAGGCCTATAAATAAAATAAAGACAAACAAGTATAGAAATATAAAATTGTGCATTTTACAAGGAGAAGTCGTTATGTGGTCATTCAGCATGCCTTGGAGGTAGTCTTATAGTGCTTGGCCGAGACACCAAAGAGGTCGGCCATAATTACCGAGTTCTGAAGTTAGTCGGCAATAGTTTCTCCAAGCTATGCTAAGTGGATCTAATCCTTGATAACGTGATCTCTTGGCCACTAAATCGACAATAGACTTTAGCCAAGTGAATCTAACTTTCGGAAACTTGATATCTCAGCTTATCGGCAAGATGATGTTGAGTAAATAATTAGTTAGGCATGGGTGAGGATCGGTTGTTGTCTCAACCTTTTACTTCTTGACACTCTATCTGTGAGAAAATAGGTCATTTGGCTTGGCAAGTAAAATGAGTCGACAAGTAGATGAGCTTGGCTTTAATAGTCAGGTTGGGTCAGTACCCCGAAGCCCATCAAATACCCTTTGAGATTGAGCTAAAGTAAAATCCATCAAAATTCAATTAAAAATCATACTTGATATTCTAATGGCATTACCTCACTAATACATTGGAAAGATGTCATAAGCCCACGTATTTAGAATTAGTGTTAGTTGTCATCTTTTAGTCCCCTCTTTATTTTCAATTACGACTCATCACTTTCTATTTGATTTGCTTATATTAGAGTACCAAGTCAAAGTCTGGTACTTAGACAAGCCCTTCTCCTTATAGAAATGACCTAGTGAATATTCACTAATATTACTACTGCACATGATATGGCACACTGGTCAATTAAGGCGACACATTTTTTAAAGAATCTTCATTTTCAAAAATCCATTATTTTTCTAGCGTTTCATGTTGTGTATCAAATATCCTATAGCAAAATCTTATATGCAAATAACATTTATAATATGGTTGGATTAGAGATGCATGTCCTTTATAGATTGTTAAGTGAACTTTTTAGGATTGCTTAATTAGAGTTAGGTAGGGGATGGTAACTAGGTTGATTAGATTGGGCATATTTACAATAAATAGGTTCGACTTGACTCATTTTGTGTAATGTTAGCTCAACCTCCATCTTGCTCAATATGTACTTTAGTGTTTTGGTCAAATCAGTATAGGTTAGTAACTAAGGCTTAGTTGGTAAGACTCTTAGCTAGGTTAATTGCAATAGCTTGGACACTCCTAGAGATTACATTAGCTTGATAAGTTATTATTTGTTAGTCTAAGGTCTTCCATGACTTGAGTAACTGCTATAACACTATTTCTAGTTGGGAAGTGATGCATTGCCTATTCATTTCATCAAATGTAATAGGGCCACAATAGAATCCCTATTCATGATGAGTAGTATAAGGCTATAATAGCTTATTACGTTGTTCAATTGGATTAAAGACACTCCAAGAATAGACTAATACTACAAAGAAAATGACTATACAACCATCATATCCTGTCCAAATTCTACCTTCTATTTTAACAATAATATGAACTAATCTAAACCATTGACCAAGGACTTAATCTTGGAAACATACCTAAAGAAAGAAGGATGAGGTGGAAGACTAGTGACTCTATAGAAGTTTTTTCTTTTTTTTTTTTTTCTAAAATGAAGTGTAAAGTCAATGAAAGTTATGAGATTTAAGTAAAATAATCTCTCTTCAAGGCTAAGTCAATATTTTCAAAATGTTGGAATTCACTTTCTAGTGGATATTTCTATAGGAAGATCATTTTTCCCCAAAGAGATGCTTTTGTTGTTCTATAGAAATGTTGACAAAAGTTTGTTTATTTTTTAAAATCGATTTTCTATCATTGATTCTTGTAGTTGAGTGGTTAGAGGATCTTGGGGATATGAGCAATAAGTTACCATAGTGGGTCCATTTAGGTTTAAGCTTGTTGTGGTGGTGGTGTGACTAGATTGTGGTTATCTATTTAGATGAAGAAAAAGAAGAAAAAGGGTAGTTACAAAATATGTCAATGAATAGGGATGTAATAGCTACTCATATAATCAAACATATAAATAGCTATTCATTATTTGCCATTGTATAACTGTTCGTGCTAAGAAAACATTGTGGTACACATGCTTTATGGAATAGAGAGAAATTAGTGAAATGAACAAGCATATAGTTCATATGAGTAAGAGAGCAATTTGCCCTCAGTAAGCTGATTATATAGTATTCTCCAGATGAGGTTTAGGAATCCTCTTGCCCATGCTCTAGCGATCAGACTTGGAGGATGACTCCCATCAAGGAGGATTTAGGTTTTTAAGTTGTAGATACCTTTGCAATGGGCATGAAGTTGTTTGACTCACCTCATCTAGTGATCACTTTTGGGTTAACCCTTAAAACTAACTCAACTAATCGTAATAGCAATCTACTTTTGGAAAAAACCTCTAGTGATATATCCCTTACTCCTTATAAGCCCTTACTCCATTTGTATAAGAGTTGTTAGGCGTATGTGTGTGGTATATTGCATGTGTTGTATAGCTTGTAGTGTATTGTGTTATGTCTGTGAGTGGTAGTGCGTATTGTGCAGTAGATTTGTGTGTATATAGTGACTTGTGTAGTGTGGTGTGAATGTGTGTGTGTTGGATTGTACATTGTAGTATAAGGAGTTATGGTATGTCTAGTGTAATGTGGTTAAACCTATATTTGATAGGGGTAGAATAGTAATTGCACAAGATAAAAATACTATAAATAGTGGCTGAGGGGGCATTATTAGGAGTTAGTTAGGAAGTTAGTTGAATTCTAGATCGTGAAGACAAAAACACTAGCAATAAGGGTGGAGACCTGGTGAACTGTAGCAGTGTAGCTTGTGAAGACCTTGAGTGGTGTTTTCCTTTGCAAGATTCTATCTTAATACAAGTAAGTGTGTTGAAATTTGTTGTTCCTTAATTGTAGTGAACCCTAGGATTGTATTGTCTAGGAAGGACAAGAGAGTTGTTTTTGTTTTCTCAAGCTACCACTTGATGAGAGAGTCTAAGGTTTGTTTCATTATGATTTTGTTCATATCTTCATTCTCAAACTTGTCAGTTTATCATCTCTGATATCATTCTTTTGTCCCCGGTATTTTAGAATTAGAGATAAGGAGATGTGAATGCTTAACACCGGATGTCAAATGCACCCAAAAAGAGTTTGCATTTTCAATTCATTTGCTCTTGCAGTCATGTCATTTCTGATTTTGTCTCCTTAACAAATTGAAAAAGCAGGTGAAATTGAAATCAACGTCCTCAGAAGAAATTACTGGAGTTAATTGTCTTGATTTGAATTGATTGCTTTTGCATAATATAAACACTCTTTCCACTAAATATGCAACTTGGTGAGGATATATGCGCAATCCTAACTAATGCAACTTCATATCTATTAATTACTTAGATGCTAGTTACTTGTAGGAAAGCGGAATCAAATTCCAAAAAAATTGGAGTTGATAAAGTCACATTTTATTTTAGTTATCACAAATTAAAGGAACTTCGATCCAATGGAAAACTATTTGGTTGAATAAACCAAGTGGTCTAGCACAGGAAAAGAAGAAAGAACAAACCAGAGATCTCCTGCATGTGTGAGCAGATGCCTTTCACAAGGAATGAAAGATGTCAAGCAGTTTCATGGAAAGGTGTCATGATTGTCATGCATTCAACTGGTGGATAGTCAAACCTTAACATAAAAATGCCGAAATCTAGCAGATTGGTAATGCTGTTTCTATAATTTTCATCGGATCTTAAGAAAAAAAAACTTCTAATTGTATCGTGTCTAAAAAGCAACAGCAGTTCATCCATAATCTTGTAGATATGGTAATGCAATATTTATGATTTTTATCCAATATTACAAACTGAGCAGGCAATTGAAAGCAACTTCTAAATGTATGGTGTCTTCATAATTTTAGTATCCTTACGCCATGACCATGATTCAGATGGGGATTTTGGCAAGGGTGGAAGCAATATAAGTTTCTTGCAGAGACCAAAAGGCCATCCCTCACAGTGACAGAACTGCTGCAGGATTGATCGCTTATGAAGCTCTTGAAAATGGACCTCATTCAAACTCGAACACCGTGAGAAGTTTGTCCTAACCGAAAGAAATGGTTCCTCGCTTGCACCACCAGACGGACAGGAGAAACAACTCCTAACAGATAAAAATTCCTCATTATCATCGACATCTTCGTGATGATTATCATTCTTCTGTGCCCCGTTTGTTAGTATGTAAAGATCTCCAAATGTTGGACAGAATATAAAGGAAAAACTGTCTGTCATGAAATGAGGTTTTTGTCTGAGCTTCTTCATTGCTTGACTCCGAATGGCAGATACAATCTCCTGAAAGGAACGAAAAAACAAACACGATAGCAAGCAGGAAACAAAATGAATAGGAGATTTTAACAAAAAAAAAAAAAAAAGTAATATCACATTTATAACTCAAGAATGATTACTTCTTCTTCATCATTGGCCTCTTCCATCACATACTTCTTTTGGGGGCTTGAAGCTGGAATCCGTCTGCCGAGCTTATGGCAATGAGAAAATACCTCCTTGAAGATGCACTTGCATCTGTTGGGAGGGCTTGATTGTTCTTCATGATAGAAGACACCCATCTCAAGCAAAGAAAACCATGCGTTGTGGAGCAGAGTTGCAAGATGTATATGTATGCGTCCACAAATGCACTGGCATATAAATAAATTCAGGTCTTTACAGGGTGACAAATTTGAAATGCTTGTGATAGTGGCCTTGGAGCTTCCTGGAAATAAAAACTGGTTTCTGCCCTTTGGTGTAAAGGCAAAGTTAAACTAAGCTAAAGAGAAAATTGACAGTGACCTCCTCAGTTTCAACCCGCATGGGTTAATCATGTAGGCATGACATTTCTGAGATTAGTTACTAAAAGAAAACATATTATCCTCTTGTAGGACTAGTTAATTAAGGTTACTTTATCATCTTCTTGCGTCAAGCTAGGAACCATCACTAAAGGTGAAATGAATATTTTTGGGTTCACTTAGAGATGAAGTAATGTTACATTAGCCTTACTAGGACATTTTACCAACCACACACTGAGGCAAATAAGTTTGGTAAGCATGACAAAAACATAATACCATTGAAGCGAAGTTACAATTTCAGACTAAAACACATGGATAGTGGAAATCAAGCCAAACCGATTTTCATAATTTTTTTTTTTTTTTTTAATGGATGGGGGTGGGGGTGGTTTGGTTTGTTGCGGTGGTGTGGCTTGTTTTAAAAAATGTAAGAAAATGTCACACCCAATTACCATGAAATCTCAGAATTTATCAACCCTATAGCGCTGCCCCCAGTAGGTGATTAAGAGATTACTACTAAATGTGATATAAAACGTGGTCTATTAATACATATATACACACTACTTTTGATAATATGGGTCTATTAGGACAGGCTAGCGTTTATGTACCAAGAGGAAGCTGGGCATTTATTCTGTCCTACGTGTAACTTCCGCCTGGCAACTTAATTTGAGGCTCATTAAATGGATCACAAAATATTAACAACTATAAATTAATCAATGACGTAGCGCCGGTTCCCAAAGATTGAAGACTTACCATCAGACTATGGCTGATTTAATGGCCTCACGTGTTCAGAATTTAAATTCCGAGATATTGCAAAGTATGAAGAAATCGAATTAGCCCAAATTAAGACTTATCCTGCTCATTTATTATATACATATGCAATATATATATATATATATATATATAGGCACTTTCAATGCTGAGGACAAACAGATTTTTCCAAAATTCCCTATTTAAGAGTTGAAAAAATTACAAAAAAATCCCTAATATTTATCTATATATACAAATAAATCCTTAACTTTTCATTTAATCTATTTTAATTCTCAACATTTTAATAAATTTAAAAAAAAATCTTTTTATTAGTTTTTTCATTATATATATAGATACATTGAGAATTAAAATGAACTAAATTAAAAAATTAAAAACTAATTCATGTATATAAGCAAACATTAGGAGCCTTTTTATGCTTACGTAGACCAATTATACGTTACCACGTATTTACACTAATAGAAAATTTAATAAAGTTTTAATGGAAAGATTTATTTTATACCACTTAAAAAGATTAAAGAGTAAAATATACTAAATGAAAAGTTAAAAACTGATTTGTAAAATTATAAAACGTTACCGAATTTATTTTTGTACTTTTCCCTTAAGAGTTTTGATGCCAAACTTGATCAAATTAGTACGGTAACTTGTAAGATGGTTCCTTAACTCCAACAGTGACCGGTCATTCTAGACTTCTAGTATCGACAAGTTCCAGAATCAAAAACAGCATATGCAGTAAAAGCTAACATGAAAATTTTGTGAATGTACTTCCAGCTAATTACATATACCTTCAAATAAACAATTACATACGAAGCTTTGATCTTCACCCAAGGAACGAGAAGGAAAAATGTTTTGAAGAAGATCCAGCCAGCAGGCACAGTCCTTGTTCTTCTGAAATTAACATCCATGGGGTGTGTTTTCTTGACAGCTAATGTCTCAGAGCATGATAGAACTTCTTATTCTCCAAGTCGTTGGCATTTTTGTTGAGTGAACAAACATCCGGACCAAACAATGTTTGTTCCTGCATTCAGGGCATCTTATTCTTGTGCTTATTTATACACAAAAACTCCTAAGTAGCTTGTCAGGGAGCAGAACCAGTTATGACTCCAATTATTACGCAGATCATCTATAAAAAATGACCAGTGCAGCTCCAACAACGGAAGTGCTTGTCTCTGCAGATAATTCTACTGACAAGTATGTAAATCTGTGAGTACGGCACAACAAAGCGGCTAAACTGCAGAAGATAATGAGACACTAGTAAGAATTCATTTAGCAGATAAATATAGGGTAAGCCAACATCATATAGAAGAAACCACAAACTAAAGCAGCTCACAAACAGAAATAGCGCACAAACCTTACAATCAATGGGGACTAATTGAAGATTATAAAACAGTGAAAATCATCACTAAATGCTATGGCAAAAGATGTGTGACATATGCTGTTGATGATTCCAGACAGCCGTGATATCAACATTTAGAAACAATGATCTCAATTTTGAAAGCAAATCAGTTTGCAAATTCTCTTCCAGAAGGAACTATAGATTTGATATGGTTCTTCCTCTTCTTGCATGCTACAATGAAAAATCGCATGGTTTGTGACATCCAGAAACAGACAACAATGGCATCCCATTCTTTATTTTCCAATTGGCAGCCCATCCATGTTATTGAAAATCACATAAAACAATTTGATAACAATTTATACAGTACAATGCAGAACTCTTCCTTCCCTGGAAAATTGGACCAGTATTGATGAACGAAAAATAAAATTGACAGACTGAGTACTTTTTTAAGAATGAATCCAGACAATGTAAAAAAGAAAAAACTTGCTCTCTGGCCTCCTGGCCTGACAAAATTGTACCATTTGAATCAAATCTTTCTTTTTCTTCTCAAGTCTTTCTGAATATCCAAGCTTCAAAATGCTCGATCTCATTGAGCCAAGCTCATCCTAAAAGATAACAAAAGATTGTCTCCTATAGCTAGAGAATGAACGTGAGCTTGTAATGTGACAATGATGCATAAAGTCAGCTGATGGCGAAGCTTCAAGCTTTGAAAGTAAAACTCTTCATGTGGAGTTTTAGTAGGCAACATTATCCTAAAGTGCCCTACTTGGATGAGCATGCTGGTGCAGCAATAGATTGAAAAAAAAAAAAAATGCATGACATCATAAAATGATTGCTCTGGTATGAAACAAGAGAAAAAGGACAAAAAAATTGTGAAATCCAGAACATGCCATTTAAAATCTCAGATGAAAATCGATATCATATGAAGCATCTATGCCAGAAAAAGCAAAGGGAACCGCCAGCCAACTCACTTCGGTCTGATGACTTGTGGAGCTGCTGAGAAGTCAGACTTATAAGAGACTGAAGCTTTGCAACAGCAGAGGTCTTATCGGGTGGACAGCTTGATAGAGAGATATTTAAAGAGTGAAGTGCCTCATCAAGCTTGCCAGCAGCTAAGGCGGCACAACCAGCCCTATAAGCCTCATCCGCCATCCGGGCATCATAGGTGGCTTGGACATCGAAATTTCTATTCCTCAACAGCAAAGACTTCTTCGGGGACTCAAGACGAGCAGAAGCACGAGCATACTCAAGATTTGCTATCGCATTATTGATCTCCGCCATTAAAGTTTCAGGCCTAGAAGGAAATTTTGGAATAGAACCGTATACATTCCATTGGGGGCTTCTTCCTCTTGTACCCATTGTGCTTTCCACAGTCACAATCACAAAACCTTACATATTTCTTCAAGTTCATGCGTTTCACATTGAACATAGACAATATTGTCAATTTCTTTTAAATAAACACCGAAACTTCGACATCAATTTTTTACTATAGTTCAAGCTTTTAGAAGTTATGAAAGAAAAATTGAACATATAATGTTGATTTACAGGACAATTTCCTAGTAATCCGATAAAATTTAATTTTCGCAGAAATCTAGCCTATTCATATGACAAAATCCGGGTCATTCAACTGAATCTTTTAATTTTTCTATGAAATCTAACTTGATAAAATAGTGACAAAGTAAGGTTTTCCGCGTTGCTCTAAGTTCAAGGTAACTGTACATAATTCTCAATGAGAGGAACATATGTAAGCGAGAAAGTAGTCTAAAGAGTCAATGAAGAAAGAAATTGTTACCTGAAGAAACGGAGTATTCGCCTTATTGACACAATTAGCTAATTTACACTCTTCTGGGATAAAGAAGAGAATAAGAAGTGAAATATAAACCCTAATTTGGCAATTCGATCGGGAAAATTCAATAGTGGCTGATCTACGTTACGGTTTACGACACTTCTTTTCTTTTTTTTTTGGCCAAAAAGAATTGTTGCTATCTGCCACCATGTGTCGCAAACTTTTGAAGAAAAGAAATCAGCGTCCACGAGCAAAGGTCATTGGGGATAAAAGGTGGGTGAAGACTGGAGATCAAATATAATGAGAGGACACAAAACGAGAAAAAGGAATTGACTCCCAGATAAATGAGAAAGAAAATATTTAGAAGTTTTTATACATTCCACAGGACAAATTTTTTTGGAGAATTTTATATATCTTATAAAACTAATTTGACTCTTGAAGAGAGAAGTGAATCAAACTACTAGTAAAGTAACCGAATTTGATTTAATATTTATTTAGATTTGTTTCTAAAATAAAAGAAAAAAAAATTGGAGTAATTAACAATCACCTTTCAACCTGAAGCTCTAAAAGCCTAAGTCCATTATCAAGCTCAACTAACCTATTTGAAAGTCTCTCTTGCCTTTGCCGAATGATCTCTATCACCAAGTACGCAGGCCAACATTGTCCATCGAGCTCAAAGTGCAGACAAAGACTTTGGATAGCTCCCATGTACCTAACATATCCGAAACTACCTTCTAGACCTGTATGACCAAAGGGCTTGCGGGCTCTACAGGAGTTCCTAAGACCTCGAGCACTCTTAAACCGAGCTCGAAGCATTCAAAGAGCCTTCGGAGATTTAATGTTTCACCTTCCAACCATTAGGAAGGAATGCTCCCCTATTTGGAGTGACCTTTAAGAGCTACGCAACCTGATACAATCGAACTTGTTGTCTCTCCCACCTCCCTCTCTTCAATGAACGTTGAGTGACCCTCTAATGCACAGCTTAAAGGTCTAGCCACTAGACTATGGGTACTGCCTATGCCAATGTGACAGGCTCATTCCCCAAGTCTCTACCAACCAGCAAAATGGTGGAAGTCCTTTCTCATACCGACAATGCCCCCTTTTTAGATTATGTTCGAGCTAATCCCCTAAAGCTACATAACAGAATAGGTCAATTCCCTTAGCTATAAATAAGAGGTGAGACATCGGGTAAGGAGATCCTTTTGGAACTCTTCTTAATCAACCATCCTCTATACTCTCTCAATTCAATCCAACTCCAATAACTTTCCTTGCTAACTTGAGCATCAAAGGCCCTTCATTGACTATGTTAAAGGGAGCTTTTACAGGTCACCACAGTTAGCTTCTATCGAAACACTAAGAGTTCTACCAAGAACTATATTAGTGATATATACTATCAACATTTAGCGCCTACCATTTAGGCAAACTCAACATCATGGTTAAGAGCAAAAACACTAATCCACATCCAATACTACTAGGTGGTGGCGAGCCATCATCAACACCACTGCTACCACTATAAATGAAGCAACAACCATTGGAGATGGAACAAGTGAAGATATATGTTCCTCCAATTGATGGAGGCAAATCAAAAAAACCCTCCAAGACAATGCAAACTTAAGGCAACAACTGATAGCTACATAAAAGCTAAAAGAAAGGGCTAACCTTGATGATAGGGTTAACCCCGAAGACATGTCTGCTAACTCCATTAGTAGACTTAGTAAGTATCGTAGGCACTCACCTACACCTATAGCGGCAAACCCTTCGTACCCATGAGACTATGTTTAGTTCAAGCATCGTTCGTTAAAGACTTGTGCAACCAATTGAACACCAATCATGGTAAGGCACAATGAAGGTGAGTTATTAAGAACAAGCAAGATACAAAAATATATCTCTTTCAAGCGCTTACAAAAGCACTTAGACGATATGAACACCTAAGAGCTTGATAAGCATATCCAATTTGCTTTAAGGTTGCATGACCAAAAGTGCCTCGAATCCTTTGCTCAACAATTAAGCATAGCAGCAAGTAAGAGTCCATTTACACTAATAATCCTAAAGGAAACTCTCTTGCAACATGTACAACTTCCTCATTTGAACACCTATGGCAACTTAAGTAACCCAGAGGACTACCTGGCACATTTTTGTACAATGATGAGTTTACACAACTTCTTTAACTCATTCATATGCAAAGTATCAAGGTTCCATTTTTGTAACATACTTGCACTAGTAAAGGCTTATTCTTTTATACATATTGTAACATAAAGGGGGACTTATTTTTTCATTTTAACTAGGACCTTATTATTATTAAAAATTTCCCCTTTTAGAAAGTGATACCATTTCATCAGTTTTAATGTCTTATCCTGTCAAGCTTAAAAATGCCCTAAACCGTAATAGTTAAGCTTGTTTACTACTGTAGAGATAGGATAGTAAGCATCACATGGTCCATATGTATGTTAGAGAAGGCCCTAAATTGTAATAGTTAGTATTAGAGACTAGGTTATTTCAGTGGGAACAACCATGACACAACAAGAGAGGAAGTGAGCAAGATGTTAGATAGCTTAGAGGAAATCCTTAAGGGATTGTCCATGCGGATGGATGATTTGGTCACACTATCAATAAGAGTAGTTAAAGTTGAGGCCAATCATCAAAATATGAGTGCAAAGATGACCGAGATGGTTGAGAATTTCAGTGTTACAATGTTGACACTTAAAGAACAAATGCACATGACAACCAATGAGACGAGGCGAGACAACAACTAGAGACTTAAGTGGAAGACTTAAGAAGATAGGTTAATACTTGTAACTCAACTGAGTTTGTTGAGAAGTCGAAAGCATAAGTAGCTATTTTAACTCGACCTATGGGAAATGTTCGTACCCTTACCCCTATACATTTTCCTGTTAATGCAAGATATATAATGATGCCTAAGCCCAAAGCATTTACTAGCATGAGGGATGCCAAGTTGTTGGAGAATTTTGTCTTTGATATGGGGCAGTATTATACTACTATAGGGACAAATGATGTGAGAACAAAGATCACCATGACTGCAATGTACTTAACTAGTGATGCTAAGCTATAGCAATATACCAAGTATAAGAAGATCCAGAATGGTAATGCTATTGTAAATATGTAAGCTAAGTTGAAGGTTGAGTTACGAGCTCAGTTTTTCCCTAAGAATGTTGAGTACAATGCCCGAAAGAAGTTAAGGGAACTTCAATAGGGTAATGACATAAAAAATTATGTCTGTGAGTTCTTAACATTGATGTTGGACATCAAGAGCATGGTCGAAAATGATAAGCTATTCTATTTCTTGGAAGGATTGAAGCCTTATGGCAGGAATGAGTTACAGAGGCAAGGTATTACAAACTTGGCTACAGTATAGGCAGCAACTAAGCGCTTGATTGACTATGCTCATGAAAATAATGGGAAGAATGTATCGATAGTGCATGAGGGTAGAAAGGCAATCAAGTTGGGTAAACCCAAAAGTGGGGGAGCCCTAAGTTCAAGCAGCAGCAGTAGTAACATTAGAGGGGGTTAGAGGAAATCTTACAACTTTCATTAGTTCGAAAAGAGTAAGGCAATTAGTGGAGGTAAGAAGCCATCATTCTCATGTTTCTTGTGTAATAGCCATCGCAAAGTAGCTAAATGTCCACACAAGGTTGCACTTAATGCTATGGCACAAAAGGTAGAAAGTGTATGCCAAAACGAAGATTAAGGGAGTGATGGGGAGGATCAACCCTAAATGGGCACATTACATATGTTGTTGGCTATTGGAAAGAGTTCCTTAGTGCGACATAAGCCCAAGATCAATAATGAATTGATGTATGTCTAGTTGAACATCAATGGTAAAGGTGCCAACGTGATGGTAGATTCTGGTGCTACTAACAACTTCATTGATGTGCCTGAGGTAGAAAGATTGAGGCTAGTGTTTGCTAAAAACCTTAGCCAAATTAAAGCCGTCAACTTTAAGGCCCATCTTATCTAAGGAGTTGCAAGAGGAGTGAAGGTGAAGGTTGGTGATTGGAGTGAAAATCTCAACTTTAAGGTTATCCCATCGGATTACTTTAGCATAGTCCTTGAGATAGATTTCTTGAGACAAGCCAAAGTTGCTCCTATGCTCATAGTAAATTGTTTGTTTTTCATGGATGATAAGCCATGCTGTGTGTCAGTTCAAAGGAATAGGGTATGCAATGATGGCAAGGAAGGAAAGAATATTGGGGCTATAATGCTATCAACACTCCAATTGAAGAGATGGCTTAAACATCAAGAGTCAACTTTCTTGGCTATCCTTATAGAGAAAGAGGAAGCGAGAAAGACACAGATACCAAGGGTAATAGAGAGTGTCTTAAAGGAGTATAATTCTATGATGCTTGATAAGCTCTTAAAGGAGTTACATCCCAGATGGTTGGTAGACCATGAGATTGAGCTAATTCCTAGGACCAAACTACCCGTTGGAGCTCCTTACAAAATGTCACCTCTTGAACTTGCCGAATTGAAGAAGTAGTTGGATGAGTTATTAGAAGTAGGCTTCATCTAATCCTCAAAAGCATCATACGATGCTCATGTTCTATTTAAAAGAAGCAAGATAGGAGTTTGACATTGTGTATTAATTATCGGGCTCTAAACAAACTAACAGTGAAGAATCATTATCCAATTCCTCTAATTGCTGATTTATTTGATCAACCAAGTAGAGCCAAGTACTTTACAAAGTTGGATCTTTACTCGGGCTATCATCAAGTTTGCATTGTTGAGGTTGATGAGCCCAAAATGACTTGTTTAACCTAGCATAGCACTTATGAGTTCTTAGTGATGCCATTTGGTTTCACCAATGCTCCTGCAATATTTTGCACCTTAATGAATAATGTATTTCGTGAATATCTCGACAAATTTTTAGTCGTCTATCTAGATGACATTGTTGTGTATAGTAGGAGAATTATTTGTATGTGAAGCGGGAAATGTGCCTTTGCCTAGAAGCACATCAACTTCTTAAGTCATGTTGTTGAAGAAAGGTGGATTCGAATAGATATGGCTAAGGTAGAAGCAATCAAGTAGTAGCCAGTGTTGAAGAGTTTAATAGAGTTACGATCATTCCTTGGACTCATAAATTACTATAGAAGATTTGTTAAGGGATATTCCCGCTGAGTTGCTCCCTTTACAAATCTATTGAAGAAGGACCAAGCATGGTCATGGGATGAGGGATGTCTCAAAGTGCCTTCAAAAAGTTGAAGTGTATGGTGATAGACGAGCTAGTCTTCATACTTCTTGACATTTTCAATCCTTTTGAATCCACATGTATGCCTCATACATTACATTGGGTAGAGTATTGATGCAAGATGATCATTTAGTGGCATATGAAAGTAGGAAGCTAAATCAAATAGAGCATAGGTCCTCAGCTCAAGAGAAGGATTTACTTGTAATCGTTCATTGTCTAAGGACCTAAAAACACTTTTCTGAGATCAAAGTTTCTAGTGAAGATAGACAATTCTGTTGCTAGCCATATATTAACTTAACCTAAGCTCTTGACTAAGTAAGCGAGATGGTAAGAGTTCCTTATAAATTTTGATATGGAGATTACGTACCACAGTGAGCTGACTAATCATGTAGTAGATGCTTTGAGTAGGTGAGTCAATTTAGCTTCCTTAGCGTAGATTGCATACCGATCGGTGAGTCAAATCTCGACGACAATTCAAGAGCGGATCAAACAACATATAGGTCAAGACTTGGCCAAGAATCTTAAGCAGCTAGTTGAGGAAGGGAACACTCGCATATTTTGGGTAAAGGGTGACCTCATCTACACAAAGGGGTATCGATTGTATGTCCCTAAGGCAAGCAACTGGAGAGGGGCGCTCATAAGAGAGTACCATGATACTTTGTGGAATGGACATCCTGGCTAGTAGAGGACATTAAGCTTATTGAAGTAAGGCTATTATCGGCTGGATATTATGGAGGGTGTGATGAGTTATACGAAGACTTACTTAACCTACCAACAAGACAAAATTAGAGAGGCAGAAGACTACAGGGCTATTAGAGCTACTTCCAATACCATCTCGCCTATGGGAAAGCGTCTCCATGGACTTTATCACTTCCTTACCAAAAGTAAGGGAGCACTCATCCTTTTTTATTGTTGTTGATAGGTTCTCCAAGTATGCCACATTCATTCCCACCAAAAAGAGTTCAAGTGCTGAAGAGACAGCCTTACTTTTCTTCAAGTATGTTATGAAGTTCTAGCAAGTGCCCTAGAATATTGTGAATGATAGGGATGCCAAGTTCATAGGAAAGTTTTGGATAGAGTCATTCCACCTCCTAGGTTTCGAGTTGAGCATGACCTTTAGCTACTGTCTATAAAGTGATGGGTAAACAAAGAGATTCAATAGTTTGTTGGACGAATACCTACAACACTTTATCAGTGCTAACCAAAAGAATCAAGTTGACTTATTAAATATTACCCAGTTCTGTTTCAACATCTAATGAAGCTCTTCCTCCAATAAGATCCCCATAGAAATCATCACAGGTCAACAACCACTATTACCCCATACAGTGGCCACATCATACATTAGGAGATGCCCAAAAGCTAATTAGTTTACTAGAGATTGGAAGTAGAGTTCAGAAGTAACGAATGTGTATCTTGAGAAGGCTTCCGAGAGGATGAAAAAAATAGGAAAATCAGAACCGCCGACCCCAGGAGTACAATGTTGGAGATCGAGTCCTCATAAAGCTTCTATTAGAGCAAGTCAAATCATTATAGAACAAAGACAAAAGATTGATCCATAGGTATATTAGTCCAGTTCCCATCATCTTAAAGATTGAAAGAGTAGTGATGCATACCGAAGCCAAGAACAAATAAGGCCGGTCATAAGGATGGGTCTAAGCTTTCCAAAAGCTTGAAAAGAGTAATGGGAAGCATGCAAAAGAATAGAAAAGTAAGTAAGCAAACCCACGAATAGCCCTAAAGGGTATAAAGCACCTGAAACTTTCTAAGACTCACGACACAACTCAATATGATGCACAAGTTGGTCTGATGAGGTTACTCGCCACTTAGTCTAGCTTAAGGGTTGGGATAAGAGTAAAGTAAGAGTAAACAAGCTAATGAAAGCAATGTTTACAAAGGAAATATTTAGTATATTGATGATGATAAGATAATGTGTAGCTATATATATAGTGGGTATTTATACCCGAGAAATTAGGACAACTTGCCTAAAAAATGAAAAAGACAAAAAGGATATTATCCCAAAAAAGTAATGTACAAGGAATGTAAAGGGTAAAACCGAATATTCAATAAAAGATAATGATTAGGGCATTAGATTCTCCATGTGGCCTAGACACATGGTAGCAATGTATTAGGGACACCATTGGAAGATGTAGACAAAACAATACGATCTAGTCGGGTAGCCAAGTAGGGGTAGTTAAGGGTTCGTGCAAGATTGATATCAAGGCCTTTTGGCACTAATGTTGCCGAACAAGAGGTAAGTTCGGTCATGGCTTAGTAGGCATGTGAAGTTTGGCTGTATTAAGGCATTTGTCCAGTCAGCATATGATTTCCTAGAGATATGCAGTCACTCGGCTCAACATAGGGAGTTGGTCAACAGTAAAGAGCAACTTATCTTGGCAAGCGTCAGTTGGAGCTAAAGGATTTGCCTCATTAGTTCTTCTAGTCCTTAGACTCGGCTACAAGTTAAAGGCCTAGTGGCTTGATTCTTATCAAGCAGCCTACAAGGTCGAGCCTTCTGCGTAGTTAA
Organism: Lumnitzera littorea; assembly: GCA_024138015.1. Lineage (NCBI taxonomy): Eukaryota > Viridiplantae > Streptophyta > Magnoliopsida > Myrtales > Combretaceae > Lumnitzera > Lumnitzera littorea. Next base: position 74,026,151 of record JAMXBB010000012.1, on the reverse strand, counting down.
ATGTCCATCCAGTTTTTGATGTCAGTATCTTAAAGCCATATTATCTAGACATAGAAGACCCATCTTGCAATGTGTCCAAGCGATTGATGTCAAGATCAAGTTTAACTTGAGTCAAGCCATAGAAGACATACTTACAAAGCTAAAAGTTAAAGATCCCACCATTAAAGAAGAACATACAGAATATTTAGTCAAGTAGGGAGATTGAGAGAAGAAGATATTAGTTGAGAGACTAAAGAAGACCTCGAGCCCTTATCTGAGAGAAAGTTAGCCTTGCCAACTAGAAGACCTCTACCACTAGATCTAAGCTTTAGTATATATTGCTGAGGACAGCAATAAAATTAAGTAGAGGAGGATGTTAGGGTCCCATTTTTTTTTTTTCAGTTTATCTAGGGCATTACCGTTAGTAGAAATTTCCTCTTTTAGAAAGAGATATCATTTCACAAGTTTTAATGTCTTCTCCTACTAGGCCAAAAAATGGTCGTAAAGCTCTTTATAGGAATGTGAGTACTCTTCTAGATTGAAGCTTTTGATCACCATGTTAGTTGATCATGATTGATGGCACCTATTATATGTACATAACCTCCGTGCACACATAATTGTAGCTTTGTAATATTGTCGGAATTAATAAAAGTACGCCATTCATTTTACAATTCTTACTCCTGTTCCTTATATTTACTATTGGCTTTCTATCTTGTTTGTGTTACTTATAAGTCTTTGGCCTTTTATCTAGCGTTGTGTATAAGTTAGGCTTGCTAACTATTACAAAGGCAAGACAGTAAGCACCATACGATCCATTTGTATACTAGATAAGGCCCCGAATCATGACACAAAGCATTCTCAAGCACACTTACCAAAGCAACATTGATATGGTTTATTTAACTCCTAGATAGTTCCATCTACTCGTTTGATGATCTTGCCACCAGATTTCAATAACACTTCCTCAACAGTAAGGGGCTACATAAGGACTCATCCATGTTATATAACATCCGACAACCCCCTAATGAAACCTTGTGAGCCTATCTTAAGTGCTTCAATTGCACTAAGCTCCTAAAACCTAAGGTATAGATCGAAACAATTCTCCAAGCCATCCTTTATGGCATGAACCCTAACAACAAAGCCTTCAAAGCCATAGCATTATGTTACCTCAACACTTTCGAAGAGTTCATGACTACTACTAAGCAATATGTTACCTAAGAAGACACCATTCGAGCACTTTTAGAAAATGACATACATTGGAGCACATTTGTAAAGGAGTGGCTTGGCTTCCGTGAAGACCACCCTTCATCATTTAGAAAACGTTAAGAGAGGTAGAAGCAAAAATTTGTAGATTACTCCAACTACACTCCATTAAACCGCCCTCTTGGAGAAGTTCTCTATGAAGTTCGAAAACAACTACCTTATGCCCTGCACATCAAGAAAACCCCAAAAGCAATTGCCTTAAGCAAATTCTATGATTATCACAGCGTACATAACCATAATAATAATGAATGTTGTCATCTCAAGAACATAGTCAAAGGCCTTGTTTACAAAGGCCACATTGATTACCTCATTGCCGATGAGCAAAATCAACCACAACCAACCTAATGCCATCGAATTGAAGAGCAATAGCAACAACCATGACTACAGCAAGAAAATATTCCTAACAACACGCATCATAGAAGCAAACAAGGATAAGTACAGATAATCACAGGAGGGGTTGTCTTGTCCAATAAATCTTGTCTTTCACCACCTCAGCAAGAAGTACTCCTTGTCTGCATAAAGAAGCCAAGAATCAACACTACCATCTCTTTCTCTGACAACGACAAGGAGGTTATCAATTACCCTTACATTGATCCACTAGTGATCAATGTCAAGATAGGGTACTTTAACGTCTCCAAAACCTTCATAGATAATGGTAGCTCGACAAACATTTTATTCAACTCTATCTATGAGAAAATGAAAGAATAGTTAGAGGAACCCCTCTACCCATATATGCAAAGCTTAGCTAGCTTTAGTGGAAAGACTACCCTGGTAAAAAGCTTAATCACATTACCTATTTAGCTAGACGATGATAAGCGTATTGCCTCATAGCTAATTGATTTTGTCGTTATTGACCATCGGTCCCCCTATATTGCCATCCTAAAGCGTCCTAGCCATAATAAATTCAATGCATGCATCAGCCAAAGGTTCCTCATGATAAAATTCTCTATACCTACAAGAGTCGATATCATACGAGATGATAAAAAACTATCTAAGATACTTTACTTAAGTGATATCTCATACAACAGGATAATGCACATTGAGTTGGCCCTAAAAAGTGCACAAAACTCAAGGGGAGAACTAGTGGAAGCAACTGAGGCCATCTAATTTGGCAATTGCCTTGATCAAACGACTCAGATAGGAATTTCCTCATCCATAGAAGAAAGGGAGGACATCATTGCCTTCCTTTGCTCCAACTCAAATGCTTTTGCAACGTCTCTTAAAGAAATGCTCAGCATCATAGACATACTTGAAGCTATACACCACCTCAGGGTTGACCCCTGCATATGCCCTATAAAGCAAAAGAGAAGACACTTTATACTCGAATGGCAAGCTGCCATCGAGCAAGAGGTGCAGAAGCTATTACGAGCTAGCTTCATAAGGGAGGAACACTACCCTACCTGGTTGGCGAATACTATCCTGGTGAAGAAATCCACTAAAAGTAGCAGATGTGTGTTGATTACACCAACCTCAATAAAGCTTACCCTAAAAATTGTTTTCCTCTCTCCAAAATCGACCAACTCATTGATTCTACCTCCAGCCATGCAAGATTCAGCTTTATGGATGCCTATTTGGGCTATAATCAAATCCGTAGGCTAGCAAAAACTAGGTCCACACATCCTTTGTCACTGACTTCGAGACATACTGTTAAAAGGTAATTCCCTTTGGCTTCAAAAATGCTGGGGTGACATATCAAAGGCTAATGATAGCCTTCTTTAAGCCTCAGCTCAAAAAAAACATGGAAGTTTATATTGACAGTATGATCTTTAAAAGCAAAGAAAAGACCCATCACATTAAGAACCTACATAAAACCTTTGACATACTAAGAAGATATCAAATGAAGCTTAATCCTTAGAAGTGTGTCTTCAGCATAGGGTCCGGTAAATTTCTTAGATTTATGGTTATGGAGCATGGCATCAAGGTCAACCTTGACAAATAAAAGCCATCTAGGATATCTCCCTTAGAAGATTAAGGATGTCTAATGCCTTATGGGCAAAATAGTTGCACTCAACCACTTTATTTCCAAGAGTATCGATAAGCATTCCACATTCTTTAAATTATTGAAGAAGCCATTGAAATTTAAGTGGACGGATGAATGCAAGGCTACCTTGATAAGCTTAAGTGACTTCTCGAGAGCTCAATTGTAAGATCACAGGGCTGGCATCCTAGAGGGCCTAGCTAAAAGTCCAAAACAAACAGAACATTTACAGTCGTGTTTTCTCAAACATTCCTAGGCTCAGAGTCACTTGCATCCTCCTCCTCCTCTACCTCCGCATCTTCCCTAACATCCTTCTTCACCTCATCCCCAGTACCTCCAACCTTAGCACCAACCACCTCACTACCACTAGAAGCTATGTCATCCAACCAGGATAGGAAGTTGAGGTTAGTGTCAGGGCATTTCTCCTGGAACTCCTCCCTCATAAACCTTCCTACATCTAGCCTACCTTATCTAAAGCAGCCTTGAAGTTGTCACCATCTTTGAACTCAACAAATAATTTGTCTAGGCTTACCTCAATAAAGTCATAATCATCCCTTAGTTCAGCCTCCTACCTCTTGAATTAGACTCAAGACTCCTTGAGCTCCCCATTTATGACCTTAGCCCCTCTTTTAGCTACTACTACCTCTTTTCTAGTGGCTTTAGCTTCCTCTTTTGTGACCTTGGCTTCCTTCTTAGCAGCTTCTAGCTCATGGGCTCAAGCATTCAGTGCCATCTACAAGTCCTCGGTATGTTTCCTTACATCACTAACCTCAAACATAGCCTTAGCCACTTCTTACTTGAGCCATTACTTCTCCAACCCAAACTACTCCTAGTCCTCCTACACATTGAGGGCTAACACCCTCAGCCTATCCAACTCCCCATAGTCTCTCTCAAACTCCTAGCAATGTTGATGAGATGACTACAATGAGTATCATTAGTGCAAACAAGCACCCATAAGAACTTAATTAAAAAAGAGAGGGTTAAGACAATACCTGCTCTAAGAGAGTATGCTAGTGCAAAAATGCATACCTATATAGGCTCGTGGCATTCCCCAAACCTTCCAAAGCAATCAGTGTACTTTCATTGAAACCTTCCCCTAAGAAGAGCGTGGCATGCTCCTTTTTTAGGGGCTATGTGGAACAACTAGGCTTAGCTATCAACTAGTCAATGCCTTGGCATCCCCACCTATGTCATCCTCCAAATTGATCACATGCATAAGTTGACCCCCTCACAGCCTATTCACTTACGTAGCATTCTTAACCTCCTAACGTCCAAACGCCTCTTAGGTGCCTACAATAACCCTCCCTTCCGAAGACCTATCTTGGATGGGCTAGATAGAGAAAGGTCTATCCAACTCCTCTCCAAAGGTGCCTCGCATTTGGGCATTGACCAACCGAACCCCCACTTATAGTTACCTATTGCTCAACAACTACCCCTAATGGCACCTTAGTTAATATCCTATGAATCCCCTACTACAGTCACCTTTTGCTTCCCTAAGGTCTCAATGCCATTCTTTAACTTGCTCTTCTTTATCACTTGAGATGCTCCCTGTTCCTCAACAACCCTCTTGCCCTTCTCTTACATTTTGAGCTCCCTCATCTACATCATCCTTGCCTTAAAGGAATCATTGCACAATTCGTAGGCTGTAAGTACAACATGAAAGTTAGCATAATGAAAGACCAATAACAACAAAATAGAATACATATCAAAGACAAGCAACTCGAAGCTCTCCCCCAGTAGCGACCAATAATGGTGAACTCCTAATTACATGCCTACTCATATTTGTCTCCCAACAGTATAACATCTCCTTCCATAAATATACGCTAATAGTTTTCTCTACATGGAAACAATTCTTGTGCCCCATTGAGGACCCAATCCTTTACCTCATTATCCTTAGGAACAAAGTAGTTTACATTCGTCATGTAGATTGACTTACTCCATCTAGTTAGAAAATTAAGATCATGAACTGACTTCACTTAATAGAACTACTCCTTCTAGTCCTTTATCTTTGACCTCTTCCTATGGAAAATCTTCACATGTAGCCTCTAACTCATGTAGTATACCTAGCCGTCATCGTTATCCTTTAGTTGGAAGAAATAACAAAAGAGATAAGCTATCGACCTCTTCATGTGAAAAATGAACATAACCTTAAAGGCCACCAACACTTGCCAAGTATTTAGATGGAGGGAACTCGGTGACATTTGAAAGTACTTAAACACTTCCAACTAGAAAGCAGAGAAAGGAAAGCACATCCTCCATCTTAATTGCCTTCTATTATAGGAAAAATGTATCTTTGCCCCTAAAGCCACATGCCCGATCACTTACCTTGGGCTTTTCCACTTCCTAAACATTGATCTTTGATGAAATCTCTAGATAAACTCGATGCCACTAATGCTCATCATGTTTGTACTTTACCTCAGTTACAAGCTGCCCTTTCTCCTTAGATGGCCACAACTTACTATGGCATCTACCTTATTAAGTACGTACTCTCACTAAGGCCTATCCTCTACGATTGCCCTTCTTGTCTCCTACGATTATCCAATCTCCTTATTACTGGTTGTCAAACATGCCCTCTCCTCAATTCTCAACAATAGATGCCTCACTTGCAAACCTCTTTTACTATTGTTACTTAGGCATCTCTTGGAAACTCCTCAAGAAAGTGAAAAGAAAATGCAAGAAAATGAAGGTAAGTGCTTTGGAGGGATTTTGATAGAGTTTCAATGAGGAAAAATTGAAAATGAAGAATGAATTGACCTTAAGGGCCCTTATATAAGTATGCATGGCAAAGCGAATCATCTACCCATGAATAACCATCATAGATGTTGTGTCGTGATTAAAGAGTCAATGGCTAGGATCCATCCAATGAGCAAATTGACAACTTAACATCCGTGTGCACTTATTGAATGGCTCATGCCCTTTAAGAGCCTTGAGCATCACAATGGTTGTATCAATCACACAAACCATCACATCTCTCTAACAAGGGGTCATTGACGACATCCTTAAGCACACCTTCTAGTGTTCAGCCCCCTAAAAATGTCTAAGCTTGAGACAACCACCCTACATACTCGGAAAAAAGGTCTAAGTACTTGACTATAACCCTAAGCACTAAGCAAACAACCATAAATGGAATAAGCGAAACAATGAACAAGATGATAAATAATAAGGAAGGAAAATGAAATAAGGACAGATGAGCATATTCAAAAACTTCAATTCATTCATTCAATGCAAAGAGTAAAAGTAAGGTAAAGCTCGAAAGGCCCTTGTGCAATTCAAGGCTTTAGGGGTTAGCATACCAACCTCAAGTATAAGCAAGAGTAAAAGTACAACAAAAAATTATAAAATAAGTTAGAGCTCAAAGCGTCATTATGCAATCTACACCCAACTACCTCAATTTAGAAGCTTCTTCATTTTCTTACTTTATTCGTTGAGTTCGCTAAGTAGAGATCCACTCTCATCCAGCAATACATAATAGTGGGCTCTTTCTTCATTGTGCTTAAGCTAACCATGTCAATATTGATAGCCTCGGGGAAAATTCCTCGCTTGTCAAAACAACCAGGGGACACCCAACCTATTTAGAATACTCAGCCAACTCCCAAGAAAGATTCTTGTTCGGTTACAACACCCAAGCACCTAGAGTATGCACAATAGCTACCACTAAAGCACCACCATAGGAATACATGGACTTGTACAGAGGAGGAAAAAAGTCCATTTGTGCACCCTTCCCCTCCCCCCTCTCTTCATTTGACTGAAGAGTCCACATATACCCCTCAATAGGTACTTAAAGGCCACTCCCCACTATAAAGTGACCCATTATATCCCTCAATCAGTACTCAAGAGCTCATGATGGAAATGCAACTCAAGCTTATGTACTCTCCCTTAAAGTTTAATCTAACAGACCGCCAATGATATAGTAATTAATCTATGGTTATGGCATTCCTAAGGCACATTAATGAGCATGCGTGTCATATACTGTCCTAGGCACTATCAATGTGTTTAGGAAAAGACCACACAAAGCAGTCCCATCAGCTATTGTATCATACAAGCACCCAATAATTTCCTCTCGTCCCAACCATCTAAAGCCTACCACGCCCCTCCCTAGGGTACAGCTAATAAGGACTTTGGCCACTAGAGCCTAAACATGCAATCCTCTCCTTGCCTCTCTAACACTAAGGAAAGCAAGGGGTAAGTATTGACGGTCACCTTTCAACTTGGGGATCCAAAGGCCTATGCCCATTACTAACTCAACTAGCCCATTTAGAAGCCTCTCTCACCTTTGTCAGATGATCTCTCTCACCAAATATATAGGCTAGTGTAGGTAAGTGCACCAGTGTTGCCTACCGAGCTCGAAGCATAGATAAAGACTTCGAATAGCTCTTAAGCACCTACCATCTCTCAAGCTCCCTTCTAAACCTGAATGACTAGAGGGCTTGTAGGCTCTATGGGAGATCCTAAGGCTTAAGCACTCCTAAATTGAGCTCCAAGCATTTAAGGAGCCCTTAGAGATCCAATGTTTCACCTTCTAACCACCAAGAAGGAACATGCCCCGTGTCTAAATTGACCTTCAAGAGGTGTACGACCTAACATAGCTAAACTTGACATCTCCCTCACCTCTCTCTCTCTTCATTAAATGCTGAGAAACACCTTGATGTACAGCCTAGAGGTTTAGCCACCAAGTTATGGTAGCCACTATGCTAATGTGATAAGCTCGTTTCCTAAGTTTCTAACAACTAGCAAAAGGGTGGAAGTCCTTTTATGTATTGATAGCAACTCCTTTTTGGATTGCATTCGAGCTAATCCCCTCATGCACGAGGTAAAATAGGTCGATTCCCTTACCTATAAATAAGAGGTGAGACACCAAGTAAGGGATCCTTTTAGAACTCTTCTTGATCAACCATCCTCTATATTCTCTCAATTCAACCCAACTCCAATTATTCTCCTCACTAACTTTGATAGGGATCAAGAATTGATTATACGCTCCTGAGCTTGAGGACTCTCACAGGCAGTCCGCTGAGCTGTCTGAGGTGAGTTGAGCACTGAGGAACAGTGCTTGCCCTAATTCGATCTACCAAACTACTTCGCTCTCTATGTTATCCAAGGTGTTGCCAAGGTAACCAACCAACATGCTGAACTGAACCCTTCGTTGTGCACCAATACAAGCGCCAAATTTGAATACAGTAATCTCTACGGTACCAAAGCTAAGCTAATAACTGTCAGGAGCCAATCAAACAAGGCTAACCCACTATGAGCCATCCTTGAGCCAACCCCAATTTAGCCCCTTCTAACATCGAATAGACTTGAATAGGGGCCTACCCCTACTCTAATCATAACATTGTTAGAATCATAGTAAAAATGTGCAGGCTCTATCCTTTCTAACAACCATACTGTCTTTTCTGACAAACGACGTTCGTTGCATACGATTTCATATTCCCTTGTAAAGTATTTTCCTTTTTATTTAGCAAATAGGAATTCATTTTTGTAATTATCTATAACATAGAACTTACCCTGATAGAGTACTACAAATAATTACGTAATGTAACAGCTGAAAGAAGAAAAGATACAAAAGAATACACTGAACTTTTTACCCTCTCTTGAGCTAAATGTCCTCTTGCTTACTCTTGAGCTACTCTTATCTAGCCCATTTGAGCATAGACTAGTGGCGAGTGACCTCCAGCTATACTTGTGCATCATATCAAGTGTGACCTGAGCTCGTATGAGGCATAGGTGCATCATATCCTTCATCGGTGCACGAGAATCCCTACTTACCCTCGACTATTATTTACTTTTCAAGCCATCTTGTAGCTTGGACTCATTTCTTTGGTTAAGTGTGATATTGGGTTCATGTGTTCATCTACGAGTTCGTATCAAACTTAAGCATTAGAAGGCCCTCAATGGCCATGCTAAAAGAGACTTTTTGCAGGCCTACCACCTTCAGTATCTGCCGAAGTACTACAAGTTCCACTAAGGACAGTATTAATGACATCCATTATCACCAAGAGTTAAACTTGAGCTAAAGTTACTCGAATAATTAATTGAATCAAGCTCGAGCTCCATAATACCTTACTCATTTAACCAAGCACAAGTATAAATATTGGTCGAGTTCAATTCAAGTTTAGACATTAATATTATTTAAAATTTAAGGTAGATTAAGCTTGAGTCAAGTTTAAGGTTTAAAATTTCAAGTTGAACTTAAACTTGAACTCAATAATATATTGTCTTGAATTGACTTAGTTACAACTCTATATCGGACAAGATCACCTTTATTCTTGTTTAGTTGATGTTGATTTTAAGGGGTGTTTTATAACTTTCAACTTATTTTATTTTCCTTGGTTATGAGGAAAAAAATAATTTTCACTCATTCTTCATAACTGTCTCTCTAATTTCCAAGAGAAACATAATATCTTCAAAATTATTTTTCTTTTAGAGGGAAATCTATCTATCCATATATACATACATATAGGTAAGAATAGTCTTTTGTAACATATAGATATAGCAAATTAACCCCATTTTTTGAAAGGAGATAAGTACAACAAAAAAGTGATTATGTGGTAGATTCTTCATAAGTTGAATTAAAGAAAAAAAATAGTAGATTTGTATCTTATTTTAAAGTAATTTGTTAACTTAAAATTTTCTAAAAGAATAAGATAAGTATTTAACTTCTAATTATATAATTCTTTTATATTTGGAGGCATCTATATTCCATGTATGTTGTATCTTTTTACTCTTTCTTAACAATTTTACATGTCAAATTTTTTACATGCATAAATTGGGTACATCATCCGTTGGTACATGGTACACCAACACATCTTTTCATCCACACAATATAATTTAAAGCTTTTAAACACTGTAATCAAGAGATCATTGCACAGTTAATATAATACCTAAGATATATTGAAAATAGGATCCAATCACTTATGTGAGAATTGAGAATTAGTTTAGGGCTTAATAAATTTCATAACCTTAGGAAAGATCTAAATTTTTAGCAATACCACCATAAAATATCAAAATACTAAATTTAATTAACTGTAAAATTACCCAAATTACCTAAATCAACTTTTATTTTATCAATTAACAAATAACAAATGCTAATTCTATAAACATTACTAAACAATGTCACCTTATCCCTATAAGTGTATCATCACGCAAGCTCCACTTCTCATCCAAACCCCATTCTTCTATTCCATCTCCTTAACTTAATAAACTAACTAAATGAACTAATCTAACTATGTCAATTAAACTAACTAAGTCAATCTAACTACCCATTCCATCCCCTTTACATGATTAGCGCTACTCTACTTCTCTTACCATCCTCATAACATTATTAAGTCACTTATATAAATAATATCGTAATACCCTTAAGAAGAGAGATTGAAAGTATAAACAAATCAACTAAAGTGAATTTATTTTGGTGAATAACCAAATATTGTTTACAAATGTCAAACTCATTTGAAATGTATGTCTTACACCATAATTAGAATGTAAAGCATGACTTTAGAGAAAGTGTCAAAGTTAATATTCTTGATTTATCCCAAGCTATTGGTAAAGAATCAATGGTGAATTTTGGTATTATTAATCAATGTCATAAGGGACTCATTAGTTTTAATGTTTCTTGATATGCTAGATTGAGGGAAATTAGAAGGTAAAACTTTGAGGTAGATGTGAGCTTTGTGATGGAAGTTTTGGGAGCGAAAGAAACAAATGATAGATCTAAAAGGTCGAGAGAGTAAAATTAAATTACTTATGGGTGAGTAAAAGAGTCAGTTATAAGGAAAGTTAGAGTAAAAGTTCACGTTTGAGTTATGCGCTTTAATAACATATCTTAATTATGCTTTTATGGCAATTTTAAACGAAGTTTTATAATTAATTTATTCAATGCAATCATATGCTTACAATCTTTAAGTTATCATTTTAATTTTAAAATTTCTTATCTACTAATTCTTTATAATTTACCCATTAAGTTTCTATTTAACATAATTTGCTTACTAAATATTCTTTTTAACACTTTGAAAGTTTTATTATATTGAATTCTTTATTTTGAGTATTTTAATGCTCCAAATTTGGGGGGGTTTCACATTAATAAATAGATAAGCCATTTATGACATGCATTTGATCATACTGATGATTAATAAAGGAGATAAAGCCTTCATAAATCATTTATAACTTCCTCATGAGTTTTAAAAACCCCAATAATCTTTTCTAATAAGCTTTTTAAGCCTAACGAATAATCTTAAGCCTATAAAAAGGCCTAGTAAGTGCACAAGCCAATGGAGAAAAGCCAAGAGTAATTAAATTAGTTTGATGATTCCTACTCCGAACATATTAAGCTAGATCTCCCAATGATATCCCTAAATAAATGAACTCAATTTCCTAGGATCTTCCACTAGCTTAAAGAGTTAGCTCATGTCATTAAATTGGACCAAGCTCAATTACCAAATAAGCCATCTATAGTAATTAAAAGAAAGAAAAATAATGACAAAAATGTAATGTACTGAAATTGAGGGACATTATAAATCCACAACATATTCTTACATATGCAAAAATATGGAAGGTTTAGAACCTCCTACTAAATTCACAAACATGTACAATTACATAATTCTTTGAAGATATCCTTCTAATATTTCATTAGTTCATGAAACTCCAATTGTACATAATAATTAAAAGTTAGGGAAAAATGCAAATAACCTCCTTAAACTTTAATTCAAGTACGGATTGACCCCTTAAACTTTCAAAGCATGGTTGTTTACCTCCTAAACTTTGATAAATTGGCAAAAAATCCTCATAAGTTGAGAATAACAACCTTAAACTTTGATTTTAGTATACAAACACCCCATAAACTTATCAAAATATACTTTAAGACTCCGTAAACTCTGACCATAGTGTGATTTTTTTTAACTGGAAAGGAAATATCCTTTATATTGCTAATTTATCAAAATTTAGGGGTTTAAAACCAAACTTAAAAGTTTCGAGGGTCAATACGCACTTAAGTCAAAATTTAGGGAGATTATTTGCAATTTTCCCTAAAAGTTATTAATTAGCTCAAATCTAAACAATGATACATTTTTTCCATAATTATCTATTGTATTAACGTCACACCTAATCTTAATTTAAAATCACACCATTCACATCACTTGAAACCCAAAATTACTATATAGCTAAGCCATGCATACTCTTCTACCACATGCATAACATAACTAGCTAATGTAACAAGTAATATTCATGAAGATTATAGTTCAGACATAATCTCATTATACAACCTAAATGTCAGAAAATTTAGAGTAATTCAAAGTCAAAACATAAGGCAACATAGTAAGATCTGTATAACCCATCTATACCTAACCAAATAGGAATCAAGGGCCTCTTACACATTCCCAAGCTTATAGACCAGCCATACTAGTCCACAGAGCTCTCTTATAGCAACATGCAAATGAACAAGTTGAACTCCTTTAGAAAAACTAAGCTCTTTCTAATATTTTGCCCTTTCTCAGGTAGAGGATGGTTGCCTACATCCTGACCTATAGTCAGCTCAAACAGTGTATAGACCCTTTTAGGGCCAGTCAAGAAGTAGATACCTTATTTAGAATGCTAACTTCTCTAGGGGAGCTGAATTGTGTCTAATACTAATAAGTGGCCATTTCACCATGCTAGAGTTCACCTACTATGGAATGATACATGTCTTTTGCTTTTTCCCCCATCAAATGCCATTTATACTTATCAATATTTGTATACTATTATTAGCATGATACGCTTTTTAGTAATTTTTTAGGATATAGAAGGTTGCCCTAAATGGCATATGTAAATATTCATTTGTGTACTCAGCTGTAATCATCTAATAGATATTCATAGTTTTGTCTTCTTCATTCCTTATTCTTATGTGAGCATATACCCTTACCAAGTTCAACTTACTTTTCCCGACCCTTGAACAAAGTTAGTAGCGAGTGACCCTATGAAGCTAATTGTGTATCATATCGATTAGTGACTTAGGTTTGTATGAGGTGGTTGGTGAGTTACATCCATTTAACTTGTACATGGGTAATGCTTAAACATCGAATCCCATGTTCCTTTCTAACCATCTTAAGGTCAGGACCCTCCCTTATGTTCGCATGAGCAACTACTACCCATGTTCATCCAAACCTAACACTATACCATAGCCTATATGTTAAAGTCTTACTACATGTAACAACATGTTAGAGCCTATACAACCCTTTTACATGCAACAATATCCAAAACTCTAGTCATCTCATATTGGATTCACAGCTGTATCGACCATCCATAGTCCAATTCACTATAACCATCTACAATGTCATCCAAGACATGTTGATGTTATTCTATGGTGGCTAGGATCTTCAACATGTTCTAAGAATGTTCTAAGAAAGATTGGTTTCTTAAATCTTAATTTTTCATATTTAAGTTTATGCAAAAATTTTCATGAAATCTTGATGGTTTCGAAGAAAAATTTGGAAAATATTTTGTTTTTAAATTATTCAAAACGAACAACTAATAGATGTAGGTTTTTCACATAGGTAATCTACTTAAAGCGTAGTTTGTATAGTAAATTAGTTCTTTTAATACATTCAAAACTTGAGAATAGCTTAACCAAATCATTACTAACTTCTTGGTAATTGGTGCTTATAACCCTCTCAAAGTTGAAAAACATATAAAGATATTGGATGTTGTCAAATATTATAGTTGCACCTCTCATATCTTACTACATCAAAGATGTATCTTCATGTTTTCTTATTTCATTTAAAGTTTCCAAAGATACAGCCACATTCCACTTATTGCACATTTGTATTGGGGAATGGGATAAGGCAGGAACAAAATAAGGTGAGAATGAGAAAAGATAAGAATAGAATTGTAATTCTTAAGAAATAAAATAAAGCTATTAGTTTATTTGATTGCACTTAAAATGACATCAATAATGTAATAAGGATACATATAAAAATATCGTCATACTTTTGTTCTAACCCATGCCTTAACTATTAGGCTAAGCTCTCGTAAGCAAATTTAGAACTTGCATGAAAAGAGTATGAAATAACTATTCTTCTAGTTTTACAAAGGACTTACAATTTTTCATCTCATAGTAATAGGAATTCTATAGAATAACTATTCTACTAACTAAACGTAGGAATAAATTTGAAGGAAATGTTTATCAATTCAATTAAATGTGCTACTAAGATATGTCTATTATGTTGAAAACTTCTTCTTTTTTTTTTTTTTTGGACTTTATTTAGCACTTGGAATGAACAAAACAATTTAAAATTGCTAAATCTTGTCAAGAGGTTAAAATAAAAGTGTATTAAAATGGATTAGACACAGTTACAATTTGGACTGGTTATTAAGATTAGCGATAGGGCTTAAATGATTAAGCTCATATTTGGGATGATTTAAAGAGTTTTAGATTAATGAGATTAGATCAAAGTATGTTAATGATGTCTTGTTTAGCTTTAAACTATCTTAACTTATATTATGGATTCATAAGTTCTTCAAAAGGCTATTAGGCTCATACATATCAATTATAGAAGTCTATTAATGGCTCCAAAAAGCCTTGTTAATCTATTCTATTAAAAGGATTGAGCAATGGTTATTACTTGCTAAATTTAATAAATACTACCAAACTCTTTTTGTGAAGAGGTCCCCAAGCTTTAAATCTCTAGTCTCAAATATCAGATGGCAAATGAGATAAAAGGTCAAAACATCTTACATTCAAGATAACATTGCTTTAGAGATCAAGCACTATAAAACTACAGTATGTCAATTCCTCTCATAGTCACATAAGTATGCAAGCTTGCTAAGATTTCCCATACCTCCTCCCCGTTCAATGTTAATATCATCCTAATTAAGGTATCATTCAAACCACAACACTTATGATAGAATGCCAACCTCTAGACCCCTCACCTGAGCCCATCTTAGGGGCTTACAAAATCTTGTGAGGAGGTTTCTATCTCTGCAGCTTAACCATGATGAATTCTAGTACAAGGAAGACTTGCTCTAAACTCCTTGAATGCCCAATATGGACATACCCTAATCTTCTCTATCTTATCCCTAGAAGCTTAGCTCATAGGCATTTCTAGTACTACCGACTTGTCAAGTGCTGAGCATCTTAACGCTAACCAATCTAGTGTTAAGACCCTAAAGCCAACCTACCACATGTCGAAGACCCGAATGCCAGCCTCCTTACTTCTCTATGTCGATCTATTACCATGCATAAACAACTTGGGCCTAGTACATCACTACCCATGTATGATGCAATAATAGTGGACCACCTGTCTCTATTTTTTCTGACATTGTACTATATTCTCTTTGTTGTAATTGTCCCATTTTCCCCTTTTGGCAATTTACTAGGTTTGTTTACTTTGTATTACCCCTTATGTAATTTCATGCATTTCTTTGTTGCCCTAAAGACTTATTATAAATAGTCCCTTGTCATTTGTAGCTAGAATTATTCTTCATCATTATACTGTTAATGAATATTCTCTCTTGTGTCTTGTAAGTAAACCTCTTAAGTTACAAAGCCTCATTCTTATCTAATCTTACCAATAGCTCGCGATTAGTGGTGAGTGGAACTTATCTCTATACTTGTGCATCATATTAAGTTGAGACTAAGTCATGTGGTATTCATCGGTGAGTTATATTCGATGAGTAACCTCACGAAGCTACTGGAAAAGTTAGACCCATCTATTTTTACTTTCTTTGACATATTTAAGTACCCATCTAACTCACTATGGTAAGACCTTACGATAACTGAGCTCTAAGGCACATCATATTTCTAAGTATCAGAGCTTGAGGTTATAATCGATAGTCGAGTGTTTGTAGTGATTAGTTTTTCAATTAATTTACATACCTTATTGAACTTTATTTTCTCTACTGCGAAACAAAGCAAGTGTTGAAGTTGCTATTTGATATAGTGCTTAGTAATATTATGTAGAATCTTTTGTTGGCTTGTGAAGTTGTTGGAGTCTTGTTGTATGAATGTTGAATCCTGGTATATAAGGAGAGATAGGTGATGTTAAGAGTGAAGCTCTTGGCTATGGACATATTGAACAACAAACCCTTCAAACCATGGACGAGCAGATATAGAACCTCATTGCCATTATGACCAACTTGGCTGTGACCGTATGAAGATTAGAGGAAGCTTGACCTCAAGAAAGAAATGTCGAATGTGAACAAGGTGTATGAGATAGGCTGAGAGGGTAAGGTATGGAAATTCAAGCTCCTAATGCTATGAATGCACCAGAAGTATGACTTACCCGTGCTAAAGGATGAGTATGATGAAGACTTGAGTCAGGAGAAGTTAAGGACATGGAAGATGGCAAAGATAAGGATGAGCAGTTCCTTAAATATGATAAGTGAGCTTTAAGCTCCTTGAAGGACTAAATACATCAAAGTGCAGGTTCCAAGCTTCTCTAAATTTGTTAGTGTTGATGAATATATGGATTAGGAAGAAAAGGTTGAGAAGATATTTGATTTCTATGATTATGAAATGTAGTGTGTATTCAAGTTTCCTTAGAGTTTTTTATGTATGTAGCGATGTGGTGAAAGAAGTTGCAGGCCATAGGTTAGCAAATCTGTCACAAAATACGAACTTAGAATGAGATGAAGTGAGTTTTAAGGCATAAATTTGTTTTTGAGCACTATGAGCAAGATATTTTTTGATGTCTTCAAGAACTTAAGTAGGGTCGTCAAACTATAGATGAGTATGCTTGAGAGTTTCAACTATTGATGATTCGATGTGATGTTGATGAGCCTAAAATATGAACCATTGCAAGATTTATTTCTGGATTGTGACCTGAGATTAGGAATATGTGGAAACATAGAGATTAGGAACTCTAGATGAAACTATTCAAATTGCTTAGGGAGTTGAGCAGCAAAGGCAAAGTCAACTCAGTTGAACTCTAAGCAACCGACCTAATATGTTGAGTAGACCTGGTATACCAAGCCAATCTAGATATTACTAAGCCTTATATAGTTCCAAGGTAAACTACCGAAGTCAAGTTCCAAGTAGACCTAATGAAGGGCGAGGTAAGGCTAACCTGAGGTTAAGAAGGACTAAGGTCAAAGCTCAAGATAAAAGACTAGAGAAATTAAGTGCTTTAAGTGTCTCAACTTCAAACATGTTGCTAGTCAGTATCCGAATAGACATGTGATGACCATCAAGGGTGAGACCCTATAAATCAAAGTAAAGAGTGTGAATGAAGGAGAAGAGGATGTAGAGTTAAACATTTGTTAGAAGAATTCCAAGAAGACCCATATGCCCTAAACTAACCTAAATTTGGAGAACACTGTATGTTTATCCATAGATCCCTCAATGCCCTTACTATTAATGAGAATGAATAAAGAGAGAACCTCTTTCACACAAACTGTCAAGTGAATGGTAATCTATACGCTTTAATTGAGGATGGAGGAAGTTGTACCAATGTAATCGCACAAGGAGTGGTGAAGTTTCTAAAGTTACCAATCTATCCTCACCTCTTGCCTTACAAGATCCATTGGTTCAATAAGAAAGGCGAACTCCTAATTACCAAGCAGGTTAGAGTGCCAATCTCCATTAAGGATAGATACAAGGATGAGGTATTGTACAAGATCCAGCTAATGTATGCTTTGCACATACATCTTGTCCAACCCTGGCTGTTTGACCTAAGAGTACTCCATAGTGGATATAGGAACACTTATATGTTCCAAAGGGATAGCAAAAAAGTTGTGCCAACTCCTATGAGCCCTAAGGAAGTTTAGGAATCCCAAGTTAAGGTCCAAATCATTACACAAGAAATCCTAAGTAATCTCTCGAGCTCAATTTTCTAAAGAAGTTAAGTTGGAATCTTACATCTTTTTATTAGTTAAAAGGTTATTAGAGCTAAAGGAAGAAGGAGCCTTGCTAGCCAATGTCTAAGCCCTACTTTGAGAATATGCCAACTTGTTTCTTGTCGAGTTACCTAAGGGATTACCTTCTATCAAAGGTATTGAACATTGTATTGACCTCCAGCCCAACATGGCTCTATGGAACCGACTTACCTGTAGACTTAATCTTGAGTAGGTAGTCTAGCTTAAGAAGTAAGTTGACAAGCTAATTGACAGAGAGTATATCAGAGAAAGCACGAGCCCTTTTGTCATGCTTGCAGTTCCCGTACCTAAAAAGGATGGCTCTTATTGAATGTGTATTGATAGCCGAGCTATTAATAAAATCACTATCAAGTACAGATATCCAATACCTCAATTAGATGACATGTTAGATGAATTACATAGTCCATGAATCTTTTCAAAGGTAGATTTGAAGAGTGGCTACCACCAAATCAAAATGAGGCCAGGAAACAAATGGAAGATAGCATTTAAGACAAAGAACAGTCTCTTTGAATGGTTAGCAATGCCATTTGAACTCACGAATGCACCAAGTGCTTTTATGTGACTTATGAATCATGTCTTGAGATCATTGATAGGTAAGTGTGTTGTGGTTTATTTTGATGACATCTTGGTATATAATCTCAATCTATCATCTCATATTGAGCACTTGAGATCTATGTTTGACTTTCTTTGAGCAAAACACTTGTTCAATAACATGAAGAAATATATATTTTATCAAAGTGAAGTTGTGTTCCTCGAATATGTTCTGTTTGGTAAAGGTATTCGAGTTGACAAGGAGAAAGTTCGAGCCATACTTAATTAGCCAACCCCCATTAGTGCTTCAAATGTGAGAAGCTTTCATGGTTTAGCTCCATTCTATTGAAGATTCATTTGGAATTTTAGTTCCATAGTTGTCCTGTTGACCAAGCTAACAAAAAAGAACTCAAAGTTTAGATGGTTAGAGAAGTTTTGAGGATATCAAGTCTAAGCTAACTTCTACCCTAGTACTTACACTACCAGACTTTAATAAAGTCTTTGAAATAGAATGTAACGCCTTTAGAGTCAAAATTGGTGTCGTTCTCATGCAAGAACACCGAACTATTGCCTGCTTCAGTAAGAAGCTTAGTGATGCTACTTAAACTATTCTTCATATGATAAGGAATTTTATGCCCTTGTTCAAGCTCGTTAGAACTAGTACACTACTTACTAGCTCAAGAATTAGTCATCTACATGGATCCTAAGTCCCTAAAGCATTTGCGAGGTCAGCAAAAGCTCTCTTGATGTCACACCAAATGGATAGAATTCTTAGAAACTTTTTGCTATGTCATTAAGTATAAAAGGGCAAGCTCCAACAATGTTGTTGATGCTCGGTCATGTCGGCATGTGCTCATTACAACTTTATAAGCTCAAATACTTGGGTTTGGTACTATCCTAGATTAGTATAAGCAAGATCCATACTTTGGACCCATAGTGGTCAAATGTAGTTATGGAGGAGTGGTAGATGGATTCTATTTGAACTAAGGATTTTTTATGAAGGGTAGATAAGAGTGTATGCCGAGCAACTCAGCCAAAGAACTACTTATTTAGGAAGCCCATGCTGGAGGCTTAGTTAGTCATTTTAGAGAGAAGAGGACGTTTGAACTGCTAAAAGAGCATTTTTATTGGCTAAGAATGGTAAAGGATGTGCATAAAGTTCTAGAATGATGTAAGGTGTGTAAGTGAGCCAAAGGAAGAAAGGAACCTTATGGGGAATATATACCTCTGCTATACCTGTCAGTCTTGGACCAATCTAAGCATAGATTTCATACTTAGCCTACACCGAACAGCTCAAAAACATGACTCTATTATGGTAGTAGTCGATTGGTTCAACAAAATGAGGCACTTCATTCTCTACCATAAAACTAATGATGTTTTTATTAGCCAAGAATGGTAAACGATGTGTGTAAAGTTCTATAATGATGTAAGGTGTGTAAGTGAGCCAAAGGAAGAAAGGAACCCTATGGGGAATATATACCTCTGCTATACTATACTTGTCAGTCTTGGACCAATCTGAGCATGGATTTCATGCTTAGCCTACATAGAATAGCTCAGAAACATGACTGTATCATGGTTGTAGTCGATTGGTTCAGCAAAATGAGGCACTTCATTCTCTACCATAAAACTGATGATGTTTGATATGTTGCTAACCTCTTTTTATAGGAGATCATACAGCTATAGAGGAGCTCCAAAAGTATTGTTTCTAATCACGACTTGAAGTTTACATGTTTCTTTTAGCAAACTCTATACAAGAAGTTTAGCACCAAGTTGATGTTCAGCATTTCTTGTCATCCTTAAACAAATAGTCAATCTAAAGTTGTAAATAGAGCAGTTAGAAGTCTACTTCAAGCCAGAGTTGGGAAGAATCTACATAATTGGGATTTATGTTTGCCTGTCATCAAGTTTACCTATAATTACTCGATCCATAGCTCAACAAGCCAATCACCTTTCGAGATTATGTAGGGAACTAATCCAAGCTTACCTTTGGACATGATTGCCAACCTAACTCCTGGTGGAGAAAGTTAGATTAGCCTACAACGCACTAAGGAATGTTAAAGACTACATAAGAGAGTTGCCAATCAACTAGCCAAAATAGTAGCCCAACAGCAAGAGCAAGGAAACTGAGGGGGAAAGCACATTGTTTACAATCCTGAAGATTTTATATGGATTCACCTCAGTAAAGAGTGGTTCCCAAGGAAGAGGATAAACAAACTTTTGCCTAGGTCAGATGGTCCATTCAAAGTTCTAAGGAGAATTAATGACAATGCCTATGAGATGGAATTGCTAGGGGGATATGGGGTATCACCAACATTCAATGTCTTCGATCTAATGCCTTATAACCTAAAAGAAGAAGTTGACCCAAATTTGAGGGAAATTTTTCAACAACCTCGGTGAACTGATGGAATGCTAACCTTCAGACCCCTTAACCAAGCCCGTCTCAAGGGCTTACAAAATCTTGTAAGGAGGATTCTATCTTTGTAGTTTGGCCATGATGAATTCTAGTATTGAGAAGGCTTACTACTAAACTCTTCAAATGCCCAACTTAGACACACCTTGATCTTCTTTGTTTCATGCCCAAAAGCCAAGCTCATGGACATTTTTAGTATAGCTAACTTGTCAAGTGCTGAGCATCTTAATGCTAACTAACCCAGTGCCACGAACCTAAATGTTGACCTACCACATGCCTGCCAGCCTCCTTACTTCTCTATGCCAATTTGTTACCATACCCAAACAGCTTAACCCTAGTATATCACTACCTAAGGTATGGGTGCAATAATAGTGCACCACTTGTCCCTGACATTGTACTATATTCTCTTTATCATAATTGTCCCATTTGCCCCTTTTGGTAATATACTAGGTTTCTTTACTTTGTATTACCCCTTATATAATTTCACGCATTTCCTTGTTGCCTTAGGAACTTACTATAAATAATCCCTTGTCATTTGTAGCCAGAATTATCCTTCATCATCATACTGTTAATGAATATTCTCTCTTGTATCTTATGAGCAACCCTCTCAATTTACAAAGCCTTATTCTTATCCAATCTTGTTAGTAGCTCAAGGTTAGTGGCAAGTGAACCTTAGCTCTGTGCTTATGCATCATATCAAATAGAGACTAAATCATATGGTGTTCATCAGTGAGTTATATTTGATGAGCAACCTTATGAAGCTACTGGAAAAGTTGGACCCATCCATTTGTGCTTTCTTCAATATCTCGAAGGACCCATCTAATTAACTATGGTAAAACCTTATTATAATCGAGCTACAAGGTACTTTAACTCATCTCTTACACATGAAGCTTTACGTGCATGATACTTGCTTAACAAAATCTTAGCATTTACAAACCTCATTATATTAATCTCAAAAGAATGTAGTTACCACTAACTTTTAGTGGAAAGTGATGATGGGAATGAAGACAATAGCCAATGATCCATCATTATGTAAAATAGAAAAAAAAAATAAAAATGATTCCATTCTAAAGAGGAAACTATTTTCCTCATTTTCATGAGTATTTTCCATGGTAGTTAACTAACACCATTAGTCATCAAGGACCACTTTAGCTTCCCACCGCCTACATAACATTGAAGACTACTAATATATGTACACATGTATAAAAGAGATGTATTTTATTATATGGTGTTAATTGTAGAAAGTATAATGTGTGAGCATTTATACACGATGAAGTGCTAATGACCCTAATGCATGGGTAGAAAGACTATTATGTCCCTATTTAATAATAAATAATACTGATAAACAAGATCATCAATAATAATATTTGCATCATCTTTAGATTGCTATGGTAATATTTGACAATCTTAAAACTTTGATTATAACAAATGAAAGGAAAAATTTGTCTAAAAAAACATTTTCTAAGAAATAGCATAACAATTCCTTTTTAAATTTTCTAATTGAATATTACACAGTTTTTCTTTTTTCTTAATTATGTATGTGGTCCCTTTTTGAATTTTTTAATTGAAGTCAAGCCCTCATAAAAAGCATTGTAAATTTTGTGAGAAGAATTTGATAATGTCCACTTGAAAATGGAGTTTCTAATTTTTGTGAGAAATGAGATTTATTTGAGAATAAGTTTAGATAGATCCTTGTAATAATTCCATGCTTAAAGTATGTCATCTACATGTTTGACCTTTTAAAGTGAAAATGGCAAAAGATAGTAATGCCCATTAACTGAAACATGTGGGAAAAGAAAAAACTACACAAAGTGAAACACATGAAAAGCATTCTAAGTTGGAAGTTTTGAAGTTTAATATTACAATAGCTATAGTTTCTTCTCAACATATATTGATGTGCTTAGGAGCTTAGTTATCATTAGGATTTACTGTAGGAAGTAAGAAACTGATGAGCCCTTCAAAATATTGAAGAAAAGTAAGTGAGTAGGTCAACAATAAATTAGAGTAGTTGACATGAAGCTGCTCGAAGGATATGTCCCACCAATAAACACAACACGACTTGATACTTCACTTAATATGACGTACAAGTTAATGTCAAAGTCCACTGGCCAAAAATCTTGAGGTACTTGGCAAGATTAGATAAGAGTATATGGAAATAGACTTGGAGAGGGGTGTCTCACAAGAACAGTATATTCAATATCTATTTGTCAAGTAAGATGATTTTGGCTTACAAGGAGAAGGGACTATTTATAGTAAGTCCCTAAAGCAACATTACAAATAAAGAAGTTACAAAAAGGCATATTCAAAAAGGAGATTCTTAGTACATACAAAAAAAGGTAAAAGGGACAAAAGACAAAAAGAGAAAAATAGTACAATGTCAGATGAAGAGGACATGTGATAGTGCAACATTGGTTCCATACAAGGATTCTCTAAGCACAGCAAGCAAGAGGAGTCAAGATGTTGTGGCAACAAAGAGGCTAAGACAGTAAAGGACACCCTAAGAATTGGAAGGAAGCCGAGAGAGAAGTATTCAGTAGAGGGAGAATGTCTCATCATTCGATAGGAATCTCTCAGTAACTGGAGGTTAGATCACTTGACACAAAAGGGAGAAAATAGAGCAGGGTGCAACCTTCCAAAGCTTCCAAGGAATTCAACTATCGTTATTCTACATAGAGTTTCTCGTCATTAGTAAGTTGATGAGAGAGAATTCTTCAGGTGAGGGATTGCAGGCCTCGGAGTTGTATGCAAGTAAGAGGACTAGTAGTTGGCAGCTCATCAGTTTGTTGGGGTTTTTTGAAGATTTGCCCTCAAATCTTGGCCTTATTCTTCGTCAGGTATGTAGGGTATCCAATCAGCCACATTAAAAGTAGCAAATACACCATATTTGTCAGGCAGTTCTAGCTCATAGGCATTGTCATTGATGTGCTCAAGAATCTTTAAAAGGTCCATCTAATTTAGGGGAAAGCTTGTTTGTTCTCTTCTTAGGGAAACGCTCCTTCCTAAGGTAGACCCAAACAAGGTCTCTGAGACTATAAACTACTCGTCACCTTCCTTAACTTCCTTGTTCCTTCTACCAGGCTACAGTTTGTACTAATTGTTTGGCAACCCTTTGATGCAACTTCTGAAATTCCTTGCCGCTTTGTAGGCCAGATTGACTTTCTCCTTATACAACTAGGTTGATAGCCATATCCAAGGGCAAGTTCGAGTTAAATCCATAGACAACCTTAAAAGGTGACTTCCTGTTGAGCTGTGAACTGATCAGTTGTAAGCGAACTCAATGATAGGTAAGCATAGGTCCCAATTGTATAAGTTTTTCCCTACAACTACGCATAGAAGGTTGTCGACTATCCTATTTACTACCTCAGTCTGGCTATCTGTTTGAGGGTAGTAAGAAGTACTACACATGAGTTTAGTGCCGAGCTTCCTCCATACAGTTTTCCAAAAGAAACTTGTAAACTTTGAATCATGGTTAGATACAATACTTCTCAGCAATCCATGTAGACATACAATTTCCTACAAAAGAGGTTAACAATTACTAAAGTATCATTAGTTTTATGGCAGGGAGTGAAGCGGCTCATTTTGTTGAACCAGTTGACCACCACCATAATTAAGTCATGTCTTCTCGGAGTTCAGGGAAGGTTGAGCATGAAATCCATGCTTAGGTTGGTCCATGGGTGCTCAGGTATAGGTAGGGGTGTGTATTCTCCATATGGCTTTCTCTTCTCCTTTGCATATTTACACACCCCGCACCTCTCAAGTACTCGGTGCACATCCTTCATCATCCTTGGCCAATAGAAATGCTCTTTTAATATTTTAATCGTCCTCTTTTCTTCAAAATAGCTAGCTATGCCCCCAACATAGGCTTTACGGACGAGTAGTTCTCTAGCTAAACCACTCAGCACACAAACTTGATTGCCCTTTATTAGGAACCCCTGACTCAAATAGAACCCACCTACAACTCCTCTAATATTGCACTTGGCCATTAAGGGCCCAAAAAATTGATCATGCTCATATTGATCGAGTAAGGTGCCAAATCCAAGTACCTTGGCTTGCATAGTCATAACAAGGGCATGACAATGAGAAAGAGCATCAGCCACAGTATTGGTGTTCCCCTTCTTATATCTAATAACATAGTAAAAGGTTTCTAAGAACTCAACCCATTTGGCATAACACCGTGAAAGCTTTTCTTGTCTTCGGAGGTGCTTAAGAGACTCATGATCGGAGTAGATAACGAATTCTCATGGTAATAGGTAATGCTGCCAGTTCTATAGAGTTTAGATAAGGGTGTAGAACTCCTTGTCATAAGCTAAGTAGTTTAGGATAGCTCCTCTGAGTTTCTTACTGAAGTAAGCAATGGGTCGACATTCTTACATGAGAACAGCACTAATGCCGACTCCCAATACTTCACATTTAACCTCAAAAACCTTCTTGAAATCTGGTAGGGTGAGTACTGGGGCAAACGTCAGCTTAGATTTTATATCTTCAAAACTTTTCTGAGCTTTCTCCAACCACCTAAACTTAGAATTCTTCTAAGTCAATTCCGTTAATGATGCCATTATGGAACTTAAGTTCCCAATGAACCTTTGGTTGAACGAAGCTAGACCGTGGAAGCTCTTGACTTTATTAGCATTAGTCGACATGGGCCACTCAAGAATAGCTTTGACTTTCTCGTCATTAACTCAAACCCTTTCGCTGAAACAACAAATCCAAAGAATACAACCTCACTTTGATAGAATACACATTTCTTCAGATTGCTGAATAATCTCTTGGCATGGAAGATGTTGAACACCAATTTTAAATGCTTGACATGGGTGATGAGGTCGATATTATAGACGAGAATGTCATTGAAGTAAACTACAATGCATTTGCCAATCAATGTTCTAAGTACATGATTCATTAGCTACATAAATGTACTCAACGCATTTGTCAGCTCAAACAGCATCACCATCCACTCGAACAAACCATCCTTTGTCTTAAAGGCCATCTTCCATTCATCTCTTAGTCCCATTCATATTTAGTGCTAGCTACTCCTCAGTTCTATCTTTAAAAAGATGCAGGCCCCATGCAACTTATCAAGCATATCATCTAACCATGGGATCGGATATCGGTACTTAACAGTAAGTTTGTTGATGGCACAACTATCAATGCACATTTTCCATGACCCATCTTTCTTCGATACTAACACAGCTAGTACGATATATGGGCTTTCGGATATATCTACCGTCTACTAACTCATCCACCTATTTCTTTAGCTTAACTGCCTACTGAAGATTGAGCCTGTAAGTGGATCGATTTGGTAAGGCAGCTCCAGGTTGGAGGTCGATGCAGTGCTCAATGCCTCTTAAGGGAGGTAAGCCTTTCATCATCTCAACAGGAAATAGGTCGGCATAGTTTTGAAGTAGCTGCTGCACCTCGATAGGTAAGCTCTCAGCTCCTCTTACCTCGAAGAGTCTCTTGACTAAAAAGAATACATAGTCCTCGGCTTTGACTCTTCAGGCAAACTAAGCTTAGGAAATCACTAAGGACTTCCACTATAGTGATCTAGCAACCTTCTCTTAAGTTTCTTGCACTTCCTTAGGACTCATAAGTGTCATTATAATTTTCTTCTCGTCCTTCTGAAACATGTAGGTGTTCCTATATCCATTGTGTAATACTCTCAAGTCAAATAGCCATGGTTGGTTGAGTAATATATGAGAATCGCACATGGGGAGGACATCACACAATACCTCATCCCTATACCTATCATCAATGGTAATCAGTACTCTAACTTGCTTGGCAACGTGTAAGCCTCCTCTCTCATTCAGCCAGTGAATCTTGTATGGATTAGGGTATGGAAGGGTTGGCAATTTCATAGCATTGACCATCCCTTGTGCTGTCACATTGGTACAACTCCCTCCGTCAATGATCAAGGCTCATAGCTTGTTATTCACTCAGCAATTCGTATGGAAGAGGTTCTCCCTTTGCTCATTCTCATTAGCTACAAAAGCATTGAGAGATCGATGAATGACAAAACAGTACTCGATACCACCCTCAGGATGTGTCTTAGCATCAAGGTCTTCTTGAAATTCTTCAATCATCTATTCAACTCCCATCTCTTCTTCTCCTTCACTTGCACTCTCTACTTCAAATTGGGGCTTATCCCCCTTTATGGTCATGACCCGGTGGTTCAAACATTAACTAGCCACGTGTCCATAATCGAGACATTTAAAACATTTGATTTCTCAAGTCTTTCTTCCTGAGCTTTAACCTTGGTCTCTTTGAATCCGAGGTTCCTCGGCCTTCTTTAGGTCGACTCGGAATTTGCCTTTGACATTCTACCTTAGAATTGTTCAATGCTTGGTCATTCCCTGGTTAGCTTGGCATGCCGCTCCTGTTCGGCAGCATAGGTTGACTACTTTGCATTTGACTAACCTAATTTTGCCTTTTCCTTTCAACTCTTTATGCCACCCGAATGGCTTCATCTAGAGTCATAAGACTCTGTAGCTCCATGATGTTACCAATCTCAATCCTTAGCTCAGAAATGAACCTCACTATAGTTCGTATCCTAGGTTCATCAACATTACATCGGATCATGAGCAACTGAAACTCCCCAAACATAGTCATCCACTGATCTACTACCTTGTCTCGAATCCTAGAGACGTCTGAAAGTGTCTTACTTGTAGTGTTTGGGAACAAACCTACTTCTCAGGACTCTCTTCATTTCATTCCATGTCCGGATCTCTTGTTTAGCTCTCGGGCAGACATTTTGCAACTTCTTCCACTACATTACTGCATATCTGGAAAATTCCAATGCAACTACATGAATACAAACAGCGTCTTCATAATCATAAAAGTCGAATATCTTTTCAATCTTCTCCTCCCAGTCCAAGTAGTCGTCAACACTACCAGACTTATTAGAGCTTGGAATCTGTACTTTGAGGTGTTTGGCTCCCTTAGGAGCTCTAAGCTCATGTTCGTCAACTCCAACATACTGCTCCTCTTCTTTTACATACTCTTCTACCTCATCTAACTCCAACCTTCTTCTCAAGACTCTATTAGCATGATGAAGTGATGCTTAGTTCACAAGAAAGGCTTCTGATGCTTGCTCATCCGCTTACCTTCTTAGCCTATCTTGCATCTCTCAACCCTGTTCAACAACTCTCTCATGCAGCCTAGTCTCTAAGATTCTCTATACTGAGACAACTAAATTGGCCACTATAGCAGCAAGGTCTTGAATCTGCTCCTCAATAATACGTAGTGTTTGTTGGGTAACTTGGCCACAACCATAAGCATCACTTTCGACATCATTAATTTATCTTTGAACACTAGGATTTAACATTCTCAAAACGAAACTTTAGGATATACTCTTCACATAAGGAATCCTTATACATACACAAATACCACACGAATTGTAAACTGTAAACTCGCTCTATTCTTCCAAAAGAAAACAAAGTATCCCGAACAGCAAGCTAGTCGAGGCTATCTCCGTATAGCTCTCAGTCACAACCTCAAGCTTTGATACTAGGATTATATGATGTGCCTATAAGCTTAGTTATCACTAGGATTTACCATAGGAAGTGAAAAACTGATGGGTCCTTCGAAATATTAAAGAAAAGTGAGTGAGTGGGTTACAACAGATTAGAATAGCTGACATGAAGCTGCTTAGAGGATATGACCCACCAATGAACATAATATGACTTGACACTTTACTTAATATGACGAACAAGTTAATGTCAAGGTCCATTGGCCACAAATCTTGAGCTACTCAATAAGATTAGATAAGAGTATATGAAAATGGACTTGGAGAGGGGTGTCTCACAAGAACAGTATATTCAATGTCTATTTATCAAGTAAGATAATTTCGGCTTACAAGGAGAATAGACTATTTATAATAAGTTCCTAAGGCAACATTATAAATAAAGAAATTACAAAAAGGCATATGCAAAAAGGAGATTTCTAGTACATACAAAAAGGGGTAAAAGGGACAAAAGACAAAAAGGGGAAAATAGTACAATACCATATGAAGAGGACAGGTGGCAGTGCAACGATGGTTCCATACAAAGATTCTTTGAGCACAGTAGGCGAGAAGAGTGAAGATGTTACGACAGTAAAGAGGCCGAGACAGGAAAAGACACCATAAGAGTTGGAAGGAGGCTAAGAGAGAAGTACTCAGTAGAAGGAGAATGTCTTGTCACTCGATAGGAATCTCTTAGCAACTAGTGGTTGGATCACCCAGTACAAAAGGGAGAAAATAAAACAGGGTGTAACCTTCCAAAGCTTTCAAGGAATTCAGCCATCCTTCTTCTGCATAGAGTTTCTCATCGTTAGTAGGTTGACGAGAGAGAATTCTTTGAGTAAGAGATTGGGGGCCTTAGAGCCGTACGCGAGTAAGAGAACCAGTGGTTGGCAACTCATCATATATACACTTACAGTTATGGTCTATACTCAAGATCATACTTTAACTTATTTTCCCTTTTTTTCCATAAATTGGACCAGGAGAGATAACCAAACTCCTCTTACATAATTGACCCAGTATTACTTGTCTATTTGTATGTATCTTAGAGCCTTAGATCGCTTTTATAAACACATATGAAGTTGATGGAAATTATTTGAAACCACTTCTTAGAATACACTAGCTTATGTAGGAACCTGTGAGACATTACTAAGCTATTGGAAGTAGCCTCTTCTTATTATCAATTTTGCTTAGACAATTTTTCCATGGTTTGCTTGATGGAGGCGCTCCTCCTTAGCAAGAATTTTTGCAAACTTACAAGGAAGTTCTATCGGTCAAAAGTATGGAAAGTGGATAGACAAATTAAAGAAATGGAAAGCGTAGGATACCGTTATGGATGCTATGTAAAGATGAATAGCTATTTAATTTTTTACCTTCTGAGAGCTTGTTCTTAATTTCAAGTTTTAAAGGCTTCAGATCACCTATTGTTGAGTCCAATTTTAATTTTTCTTAATTTAATTTATATTAAGTTCAGCTCACTTAATATAAATTATTCGATATAAAATTAAGGAAAATAATTTTTAGTTAAAAAATGTTTTAAAAAGATATTTTTGAAAACAATTTAGGAGTCACAAACCAATAAAACTAGTAAAAAAAATAAGATTAGGATTTTTTGGTAGGAAAAACCTAATTAGGTCACTAATCTACAAATTTCTTTTTAAAAAATAATCTTTAGAAAATATTAACTAAAAGAGTTGAATTCGAGTGGCTATCCTATTAAGACTATAGTCACCATGTAAAAATTAAAAAAAAAAAAACTAATTAATGGGCCTCTATTTTTATAATTTTTCAAAAAATGTAAAAATATAAGAAATGCATGAAAATGATTTTATAATTGCAAATTTTCCTAAAAATTAAAAAAAATATATAAATTTTACAGTTGCCCTAAAAGTATATACATACCCACTAGTCGAGATCAAATTAACATAATTTTGATTTTTAAGAAAAATTTTAGTATGTTGACAAACTTTATTTTTTAAAATGGATCAAGTTTACATTTTTAGTTATTTTATTTTTATTAAGAAAAAAACTATTGGAGATCTATTTTTTATTCCCAATTTTGAAAAAAACCCTAGAAACCTAATTTTTAAATAAAAAACCAATTAAAGATTTTTACTTTTCTAAAAACCCAACTAACAAAATAATTTTTTTTTAAGGAAAATCCCTTAAATTCCTAATTTAAAAAAAATGTGATTTTTATGAAAAATATGCAATTTTGACAAAAATGTAATAAAATATGCAATTATGGAAACCTTAATGTAAAGATGCAATTTTTTATAAAGATTCAATTTTTTTATGAGATGCAAATTTGATGACATCCATATCAAATTACTCTACTACTAATTTACTAAATAATAAAACCTACAAATCACAAAACTCTCATTGTCAGATGGATTGCGCAAAATAATTATCACCAATTATGCAAAACCTATTCTAATATGTGAACATGAAAAATAGAAAAAGTAAACAAAAAAAATGACAACCAAATAATTAATACTCAAAGACCCGCATAAAAAAACAACTAAAGTTGGTGTCAGGTCTAATAATAAAATAAACTACCTAAAAAAATTAAACAAAAAGAGAAATAAAATAAAGATAAATTAAACTAAAAACCTACCTGTACTAATGTCCAATATACTGGTCGAACCAAGCTAAGACGATGTGCAAGTTGGTTTAGGATCTTAGATTGGAAGAAGGAGTAGTAGTAACCAAAAGTAGCTTTGCACGGTGGTTTATAGACAACAAATCAAAGGAGAAAAATCAAATTCATGTGATTTTTATTATCAAAACTTAGATTAGTGATGGTGTTCTGGTGTTAAGTAGTTGTTTTGGAGATTTGGGAAGTTAGGTGGCAGCAATGGTGTTTAAATAGTAGTGGCCATGGTGTTTCAAATTGTATAAAGGGTGTTCTTAGGGGTTTTTAGGTGTAGAGGACTCAATGGTGGTGTCAATTTTGTACAGGAGTAGCGTTTTGGTGGTAGTTCAAAGAGTGAACATACGTCATACGTGGTGGGGTTTGGTTGTTCACAGTGATGGAAGGTACAGTGGTCGATAAAGGTGGTTGGGTTTGGTCATTGATGGCGTAGTGGTTTACGTGTAGTAGGTGGTTTATGTTACTGCTAGGCATATTTGGTCCTAGGTTAGAGAGAGAGTAAGGTCAGGTTAAGAGAGAGAGTGGCTTGTATGTAGGTGTGTATGTTTTTGGCACGAGCTTAGGTGAAAACTAATTATCCGTTTATGTTCCCTAAGCTTTTGTGTTTATAAAACACTATTTGAATCAAATTTGGAGCTTAAGATATGGTGGAATCAAGCATGACGGCCATGGACAATGTTTGAATGAACTTGATTTTATTAAATCCTTGTT
Organism: Lumnitzera littorea; assembly: GCA_024138015.1. Lineage (NCBI taxonomy): Eukaryota > Viridiplantae > Streptophyta > Magnoliopsida > Myrtales > Combretaceae > Lumnitzera > Lumnitzera littorea. The sequence continues at coordinate 73,994,302 of JAMXBB010000012.1, read as the reverse complement.
TTGTTGATATTAATGTAAATCTTTAAGGATTTGGCTATTTTAACAATGATATTGTAAAATTTCTCCCAAATCCATAAAAAAAAAAATGAAGATTTGATAAAATCAAATAAGATTCACATTGGCCTTACACATCCTTTATTTTCTCATCTAGGTTGAATGGGGAAGAAAACCTAGCATGTGACCTTTGTAGAAAAAATAAAAATAAAAAGTAAAAATGTGTCTTAAGTGCTTGGAAGACTCAAACCTAGGACCTTTTGATCCTTATTAAAACCACATGCTCAACCAATTGAGCTATTACTCATCCCTTAAAACCTATTGTATTTAAATTATACTTAAGCTTTTATTTATAGGTGCTACTTTATTTTTATTTTTCAAACCCAAACCCAATTCATTCTAAATTTCTTTAAAATGACCCAAAATACACATGCCACATATTTCCAATACAATTTTAATTTAATAAATTCTAAGTCTTATTTTTATTTGTCTAGTAGAATTCTTTTTAAATTGAACACAAGCCCACCAAATTTTTACTGAACTCTTCTAATAATATATTTTTCTAACTAAGCTCAATTTTTAGAAGACTCAAAATCTACTAAATTGCATGCATATTTTTTTATTTTTGATTGATTCGACCCTAAACGACTGAATGAGTTGACTTGAAATCTTTTAACACTTTTTATTTTTTAATTTTTCAAAATTTTTCTTTTTTTTTTTTGTATTTTTTTCATAAACTTAGCCAAAAATAAAAATGAAAATGGGGAGGGGGGTTGGTGTATGCAAAAATGAGATGTCTATACCTATCTCTAGATTCACTTTTGAAATTGGCTTCTTCAACAAATGTTCACCAAGTTTGATAATTTTTTTTTTTTTTTTTGGTAAAAGAGTCAACTGAAGCTACTTCCCTTTCCAATGTGTCATCTTGCACAAATGTGAATAAACCAAGACCCTAATAGATGAGGATTGTTTTGCTATACTCAAACTCAACTAGTAAATATATTACTTGAATTCTAAGGTAATGGTTCTCATAATCAAGCACTTTGAACACTACAACAAGGTGAAAATAAAAAAACATATGCACTTCCTTGTATAAATACTTTCACCAAAAGAATAGAACTACCATGGGTTAACCAAATCCATACCCTATTTAGTTGCTAACTTTGCATCATAATTCTCTTTAACTTTTTCTAAATTAGTTCCTAATGAAATCACCAAGAACCGAGTAAACTCTAATGCATTGGTGGTGTCAAAATCTACTGTACCTTAGGTGATCTCCTTTGACACATCACCAATCGCAAGTAAAGTCTTTCAAGAAATGATCTTAGATTATTATTATGAGAGTTTAGTAAGCACACAAGATTCATAAAGTAATGTATTAGATTATTTTCTACAATACCTCCATCAATAAGGTTGAAGCCTCTAAGTACCCCTTTAATGCCTTCATTTTGAAAATGATGAGCAAGGAATTCCATTAGTGCAATTGAAGTTTTAATGTATATGTTTGAAATAAGGGCATTTAGTGATGGCTCTTGTCGATAGGATATTTGGAATATGGGTCCCTTGGGCCTATTCTAACCTAAGTAAGTCTTGGGCCGAATTGTTCTAGCCCATGACCAACGTATCTCCATCACCACTAACCTGTCCTAATCTATAGCTAACTTGCATGAAGCTCCTTTAGACAATAAATCGAATGTTGCCTTAAGGCTAAGCTCTTTCTTCCAGAGGTTGTCTGTATCATGCTTATACCATCGTCCTAGAGAGGATGACCAACCTCCCTAAGAGTGTAAGCTTAAGTTAAGGAGAGAAGGATAAGGGTAGACTACAGGCAATAATAAATAGGGATTCTTAACTTAGTCAATAACATAGCCCCTAGATTATTGGGCTACAACTACCACCATAACGCTTACTCCATATGCTGAGTGGATGTATATTCACTCCATCATCGGAATGTAGCTCCTAGATTCTCTCTAACTCACCATTATAAATAGAGGTGCCATGCCAATAGTAAACTATTTTCACTTATTCAGACTCTTAAACTCTTTAGTGTTCTTGCTTCCTTGTGCTCTTACACTCTTCTCTAACAATCCCTAACTTAAGCATCTATCTAATAATGTTGGACAATACCTTATGCCCCTTACTGTGACTTGTTTCACAAGCTTACTTATAGACACTTAAATGCCCAACACATCTCAATCATCTCAACCAATAGAATCTTAGAGACGATATTTGGGACTGTCTTTAGGGGGAAAAAAAGCTAAATTGAAACCAACTTTTCTACAACACTTCATTTCTAATTGGCAATGGCAAGAACGGGACTAGCCAATTGTTGATCAACAATTGGAGAATTTGGGAAAGGTGTTCAAATGAGGCTTAGCCAAGATTGCTGAATTTAAAGCCTAAAGTCAAGAGTTGCAACCTAAGTTAGACGAGCTCGAACAATAAAGTAAGGACAACATGCCTCCCTTAATGTAAGCTTTCAACATTACGAGAGAGTGGAACCCAATGACTATCGTTACCTAAGTAGGATGGGAAGTGTGTCCCTCCTCCGCCCTCAGGAGTATAGAATTAGTAAGTGCAATCCATGGTTTTCCATAACTACACCCTTGCTAGAAATAAGTAAGTCACCAATACCTATGGGGGTACTGCTTAATCTACAACTCATAGCTACTACCCAACCAATGATGTTGACCTAAACGAGCTTAAGGAGATGGTTATGAAGCTGTTCGAGAAATAGGAAAGCAAATTCATTAAAGGCAACGGCCAAGTTGCAAACAACAAGACTCCTTTCATTAGTAGGTACACAAAGAGGTCTTTTAATTCTAAACCTCCATCACTAGACCAATATTATGGTGCTAGTGACATAGATGACCATATGCTCCACTTCTGTACCCTGATGAACCTACATGGTCGTAGGAATGCCATCATGTGTAAGGCCTTCCCACTACTAGTGAAGGAGGAGCCCCTAGGTAATTTGGAGGTAGAAATAGATAAAGTAGCTCTCATCAAGAGCATACTAAATGATGTTTATCCTAAAAACAAGGAAGATGAAAAGCCAACCATAAACAGTCATTTAAGGCCATCTAAGACTAAAGGTGGTCAGGTATCAAATTTGCCTACTACTCTAGTGACTAATGGTGGTGATATCAAGAAAAATAGTCTACCCTACCCCTTAGAGACCGAAGCACCTCCAGTGGTTGTCACTTCTAACCTTCCCGCTAAGCAAATCTAGGCCCTAGACTTAAACGATCTATCTGAGTGGGCCAATCCAAAGTAAGGGCCACCATTTTCTTCTTTTTGCCTTGGTTAACTCTTTCTTTTTCTTCATTTTGTTGTAACTTTATTTGGTCAATATATGCCAACTAAGTTCCCTTGTATAAACTTCCATCATACAAAGGAAAACACTTCTTCTTTTTCTTCGGTGTTTGCTTTACTTTTCTAAGCTTTTTTATTTACTATGTGTTTAAATTAATACTTGAATTATATTGAAGGGCCCAAGCTTGAGTGAAGAGTTGGTGTTACTCTTTCGATCAAGCCATTTAGCCATAAGTGGCTAGGGTTGTTCTCAAGGTTGAGTTTGTGGTGTTCTAACTAGCAAGCATGGGAGTTCCTCGATCGTAGAGAGGGGAGTACCTTGCTAACTAGGTTACTCGAGGGGTTTGGCTAGTAATGTTTCAACCCATCTGAGCCTAAAGAGGCATAGAGATTAGGAATTCCTTTTATGAAGATCTGATCAATATAAAGTCCTTTCACCCCTTAGGGGTTGGGATTATGAATAATTTAGCTGCATGTAAATATAGTAGGAATAGATCTTTGCAAATAACTTCACTTTCATTAATTTAAATAGATAGTACATAAAGTTTGTTATAAAGACTTATTTGAAATAAAATCTGAGTTGCTAGCATTTCAAGTCATTGGTATGAGTTCACCATCAAGCCTCTCCAATTTATATTTATTGTTGTTAAGGATCTCTCTAACTTTAACTAGGTCTTCCCAATTAGGGGCTAACTTCCCCTGTCATTTGCAATTGCCTGTTGTATGTAACCTTCTACAGACTAGGTCCCTAACTTTGATTTCCATGTGCTTGACCTTCTTATTGTAATACATCATGCACTTCCTCAATTGTGTCTGCATTGGCTCAAGATTGACTTATTTGCAATAGCGTCAAAGGGCTGAGTCTTGATAATAAGAAGTTCTGGCACAATGGGTAACATTGTTTCCAACCCAAAAGCTAACTGGAAAGGGGTCTCTCCAATTGAAATTTAATAGGTGGTGTACTATCCCTAAAGTAAGTTCGAGAGCTCGTTAACCCACTTACCTTATACCCAATTCTCCCTCTCAATACTATCAAGAATGGCTTGTTCACCACCTCAATGTGGCCATTAGATTAAGGGCATGCCATCGAAGTGTAATGGGCATTGATGGGATGACAAGTACAAAAATCTGTGAATTGGAGTTGTCAAATTGACATATGTTATCCATGATGAGCTCGCAACAAACCCTAAATCTAGAGAGGATATTGTTGAGGATGAAGGACTCCATACTTTTCCATGATCTTGGCTACAACTGCAACTTCGACCCACTTAGGAAAAGCGCCCAGAATGTCTATTGCCCATTAGGTGAAATGCTATGGCCTAGCCAATGGCTGGAGATTAGTATTCAAGGTATGGGCGAGGGAGGCATGGTCTAACATTTTACGCACCTTTGGGTGTCCCTCTTGGTGTCCTACTTCATGGTCAGCTAATAATACCCGAGTTTAAGAGCTTAAATGTAAAGGGCCTAAGACTTGATGTAATCACTGCACACACTAACATGTAACTCCTCCATGATATGTTGGCCTTCTTTGGGCCAGAGACATATCAAGAGAAGAAGGCTTACCTCTCTTCGATACAAAACATCGTCCATTAAAGTATAGTTGATGGCATTGTACCTTTACTCTCTTGCCTCCTTCAATTAATTGGCATGATGCCATGTTTTAAGTATTCCTATATAGGATCTATTCAGCATAACTCTACGAGTGTAGTATTGATCTCGATGACTTCCATGTTGCCTCTATTGATACTTCTGTTCGAGAAGTATTCTATGAAAATCTTCTTGTCCTTCTCTTCAGGCTTTCATATACCTGTAGAGGTAAATTGAAACAACTTATTAGTTGTAGAGTTCTCAACTCAAAGAATTTTGTTAATGTTCCACAAAGAGAACTTAGTTAGGATGGTTCGAACCACTTTTAGGTATTTGACCATAGAATCCCCTTGGCTTCATATTCACCCTAGACCTATTGCATGATAAGCATGGAATCCAAGAAAATCTCTGTCCATTCAATGCCAACTTCCTTAGCTAACTTGAGGCTAGCTATCAAGGCTTCACTTATAGATTCATTATTTCCTCGTGTCAAACCTGAATTTCAAGGCATAGAGAACCATACGTAATGGTTGATCTATTATGACTATCACCTGATGAGTTTGAACATAAGATCATAATCATTTGTCAAAGATCACCATTGCTAGGGGAACTTTTTTACCTTGTTGTATCTAACTTTGGGTCCTTAAAGGATGTGACTCACATAATAGACGAGCTTATGTTCTCGTCCATCAACCCAGACAAGTACTGAGGAGAAATAGATCTTCTCTATAGACCCAGTTTAAAAGCACTAATGGATGTTCCAAGAGCCCCTATAATTCCTTGAAGGTAGCCTGACACTAGAGTGTCCATTCAAATCCCTTAAGGTTCTTCAATATCTTAAAGAACTCCACACACCTATATGCTCTTTGGGATACCAATCTACTTAGTATACCATCACTATGAGCTTCTATACTCCCTTCACCATAGTAGTAAGCTTCATTCTCTAGATGGCATCAATCTTCTTAGGGTTCGCCTCTATGCCAGGTTGTATGACCATATAGCCTAAGAAATTGCTCAAAGCCATCCCAAAGATGCACTTTTAGTAGTTGAGCTTCATGTCATATTTTCATATGCAATCGAAGGCTTCTTACAATGTTATATATGGTTCTCAAGCTACTTGGTCTTGACGATCATGTCATCAACATATACCTCCATGTTCTACTTAAGCTATGGTTTAAACAAGTTTGCCACCATTCTTTAATAAGTAGATTCAGCATTCTTAAGGCCAAAGAGCATAACCGGATAACACTATATATTGAAATTGATGATGAAGGAGGTGTGTACTTCATCATCCATGTCTATGTTAATTTAGTTGTAGCCTAAAAAAGCATCCATGAAACTTAGTAGCGCCTGACTTAATGTCAAACTATGAGCTGGTCAATTCTCGAGAGGGCGAAGCATTATTAAAGTTGATAAAATCAACAATGCCAATTCCCATTCTTCTTCTTGACTAACACTACATTTACTAACTAAGAAGGGTACTTCTCCTCCCTTATGAAACTAACTTTGAGCAACTTCTGAACCTCTCATTCAATGGTAGCTTCTTCTTAATGGGATGAACTTTCACTAGGGCTACCTACCTCTTTGCTTCCTTTTAAGCCTCCCTTTTACGTAAGAGGTTGCCACCGTACTTACAAAATAGCTTATTACCTACAAGACGGACAAACAAAGGTCAATATAAGGTCAGAAAAAGACTTCATACCAACATAGCCATGCCAAGCATGGACAAGGACGAACCTTCATTCTTCAACAAAGATGATCAAGCAGCTTACTTGCATCAAGCCCACTTCAGCATTGCAAAGGATCCAAACATGACAAAGGATAAGAAATGATACCTCCTGACCATTTTTGCATCATTGCTTTCTCTATCCTTACGAATAACTTATTGATTGTCCTAAGGAAGTATTTACGGACAAGGTCTTTTAAATTGATCATTTGTTGAGACCTCAATTCCATGAACAACTTGATCTCCAAGGCTACCTCATTGTCACTAATCCTAAGATTTTTTATGGCCTCTATACGAATGAGAAAAGTCCATCTCTTCCAAAAACTCATATCAAAGGACAACTCTATAACCATGAACTTCTCCTTCCAATGTTTCATATAGGACTCCAATCTAATAAACATCTTCTTACCTGAACGATTTTGCAGGTACATCCATCATCTTGGCTAGTTGAGGTGCCTGAATAATTGTAGCATTGCGCATACTATCAGGTACTCACAATCGACCTAAAAAGACTTTGTAATCCTTCATCCATTTAGAGTAATGAGGGTAAGGCACAACATGTAATAGTTGAATAGATCCTTCTTGAATTTGGTGAAGGGGAATCGCATCCCAAATTTAAAGCACTTATCATAAAGACAGAAGCATTGCCCTAATATCAGAGTAACTCGATTATGTGTACCAGGTACGTGCAGCTCTATGCCATCTAAACTCCTAATGATGTAATTCCTTTGGCAATAACTTATATCCCTATCCAAGATAATACTACAATAGTCATTAGGGGTTAGGTAAGTGAGTAGCCTTGGATAACTATCTACAGTTGGCTTTTTGTCCTCCTTATCGTTAGGATAAACATCACTTATTAGGCTATCAATAAGAGCTACTCTATCTATTTCTGCCTCCAAATCACCTAGAAGCTCCTCCTCCATCGATGCCAACACACTAGAAGGACCCTCCATTGTTGATGAATAAATAGGACCCTTCAAGACTTCAGAATCAAACAAAGTCAACTTGTAGTTACTTGAGGTTGACATGGTGGTAGTATGAAAAATTTGAGGAAAATTCAAAGAACTTGTTAAGGAAGTTAAATGAAGTAGTACTATGATGCATGAAGGAAATAGTTAAATGCGAAAGTGAAGAATTATAGCCCTTGAAGAGTTTTTATAGGTTTCCAAAGGGGATAAAACCAATAGGTAGTTATAGGAAACCAAAACGTTGTGACATCTCGCCACTCAGATTTCATTACGTAGCTTGCAATTAGATTTGATGGCTAAGATCTCTTTAACACAACATGTTAACCACTAAAGCAATTGTAACGTTGCGATGGCTATTAAGTCACATTAACTAAATGTCTAAACGTAGGCTAAAATAGTAATTTGAAAAGTCTACCTTCTTAAACATGCTTCAAAGATGTCCTCCAGCTAGAGTCAAGGCGATTTAAGGAAGAAAGGACCCCATTGCTTAGGTAGGGATGCAATACCTCATATAGTTTAGATTACGAGTATCATGATCCTAAAGGGGGTTTAGTAAGATTACTTAAAATTTTCATATCATGTGTGCACCCATGATTTGAAAATCATCTTACAAGTCAGAGATTGCAAGATTCTAAACAATTAGTCACTAAAGTTTTTATTTATTTATTTATTTTACTCTTAATTTAATTAACTTACAACCATATATATGTGATTATGGATATCCAATAAGCTATAGTCCATTAGAACCGTAGAGAATTAATATCCCCTACTAAACAATAAGATTAGGTAATAAAGTTCTAAAACTCAAACTTACTAAAGTCACAAAATTTAAATGTAGTATTAATAATTATATATATAATAATTCAAATGAACCATACAGTCTGTCCTTAGATTTTAACTTCTATGCATCTCGACATTGGCACTCAACTTTTAGTTCTTAACCCATGCCCGATCATTTAGCAACCTGCAAAGAGAAAACTATTGAGGAGTAAGTTACAAGAGCTTAGTGAGTTATCCCTCATACTATACCAGCAAATAAGTTATCAAACAGTTTATTACCAAACATATGAATACATGAACTAGCAGTATGCTAAATAGTATATATGCAGTTGATTGGCGCTATATACAACATCGGATTTAACGCCCTTCGAAGTAAGGGTTGGAGATACATCGGCACCAATCACAACTAAGCTCTAGTACCTGGGTATTTAACCTTATATAATTATATATATATAAATTCTCTGTTTCACAAAATAGGTTTCTATTTCCAACAGTTAATAGTATACAAATATCCAGGTCTAGCGGTAAAGTGGCCCTCGTAGTCCATGCTCACACCATACAGTAGTGGTTTCTAAACGTGACCCCCAGCTACCCACGGTTAGCATCTCCGACGCTAGTAAAACTCGCAAGCCAAGGGTAGAGTCTTGTTAAGCCAAAGGTAGAGTCTTGTTATATCAACGCTCCTATACTATACTAATCAAATCATGTGGGAATCCATCCCTCTAAGGCCCTTCATTACCAACCGCATGAGGTGACGACCAGAATATTATATGCAATGTTTGTGCTCTATGCATAATCCATTAAATTTTAGTTAAGTTGAATATGATTAAGTCAATTTATGAGGTGGTCAAACATTATCAACAAATTATTCAAATTATGCAACAATTAATTATATAACCAAATCTTCAATTATCACATTTAACAGTATTTTGCATAGTAATCAATCAATATCAGTTACATGCATAACCCGAACCCCCATGCATCAAGTTATTAATATTTAATTCATATGTACTAACTACAAACACAGAACAAGTATAGAGTTATCGAGAGTACTTTCTTGGTCATAAATGATGTCAGGGATTGTAATAGTCCAAAGGTAAGTCGGTCTCGATCTCAAGATCACCTAACATTAGGAGAATATGGAAAGTAGTAAGCTTGAGAATTAAATAACTTAAATTAGCATGCTAAATTGTATTGATTTCTTAAATCAATTAATGATTTACGTGAAATCATTTATTTGAGCTTTTTATCGAATTGCGTATAATTTTTTCGTTTTAGCTCGGATTGTTATTAACTTATAGCCCATTTTAATCATTTTTTAACGTATTTTCTCGTAGCGAGGTCTGTTTTGAACATTGTGACTCATAGTTTGAATTGTGACATAAAAATATTACAAAATTTATTATTTTCATTTTAAAAAATTATAAAATATTAATTTTATTTTTTTCTTAATATATTTATGATCTACTAATTATTTAAATCATATAATTAATAATTTTATTATTTTAAGTATATTTTACCTTAGTTACTCATTTTTACTTATTTTTGAGATTTTAGACTTTTTATAATAATAATAATAATTATTATTATTCTTACTGTTATTTTTATTATTTATTATTTTCTTATTATTCATTTGTATTTTACGATACGCATATATATATGTACTTATTAGTATACTTGATTAATTTTATAATTTACTTTAATTAGTAATTCCTAATTTATAGTAATATATATATATATATATATATATATACCTACTCCTTACATATTTATGAATTTATTTTATTTAGTAATTATTATTATATTATATATACTACTTAATATTCGATATACTACATATATACTATATGTTATACATATACTATATATTATATATACATTCACGCCACATACATGTATACCTATATGTATATAAAATATAGCTTATATGAATATATATCTACAAAATACTTATACATACTATACGAATACATATTCATATATATATATATATATACATACATATGAAAATAAAGCTTATATACAAAAATGTATACATAATCCCCTTCACGTGTACAACTATATATATATATATTTTTTTTTTTTTATTTTGTAAGAAAAATACTAAATACATACTATATATAGTCTTATGAATACATAGACATACCGTATAGACATATCCTTATACATACATATATATCTTAAATTATCTATTTATACATATATACATGTATGGGTAATGAAATATTTGATAAAATGCAATACAAATACTTAATATATACATGTACATACTATATAATATACATATATACTACTAAAATAATTTTACTTACCTATTTATACTTGATTTTTCTTCTTCTTTTCCTCCTCCTCCTCCTCCTCCTTCTTCTTCTTCCTATTCTTTCTTCTTAGTTTTCCTCACGTTTTAACTTCTAGAATTTTTTTTTCTTTCGGTTTGGTTTGCTTAAATTTTTTTTTTTTCCAGACTTCTCTTCCTCTTTCTCTCCTACATGATTAGCAATTATAAGGAGAAAAGTAAAGAAAATAAACTAACCTAATCTTTACATTTATGAAGATAAGACAAGCTAATCATTTCTAATTTTTCTCTTTTTATAAACTCAACACTTGGCATTTGATTTAAAGCACGTAGGTTGCTATATTTTTAACTGATTTTTCTATTTTTTGTTTTTGTTCTCAGGACGTGGTAAGTTTAGGAAATTAGGAGAAGGAAGAAAGAAGAAAAAGAAAGAAAGAAAGAAAAAGGAAGAAAATAGACATTAAAAATAATTATATGTAATTTTTCTAAACATAATAATTATAAAAATAGTCATCATAAATGAATTTTGGAATTTTGTGAAAATTTATCAATTTAATTGGTACCTATTACAATTAAAATTTTTATAAGTTATTGTAATGATTTCGTTAAAAATTTTACGCGATCACGTAATTTAGTCAATAATTGCAATCGATTACAATTATATCACTATTGAGTGATATTTAATTATTTTATAGGCTTAAAGTTATAATTTTAGGGCTTTGATCAAATTCGGGTTCAATTTTGGTTAATGGTACATAAATCAGATTTAGGGTTTTAGTACGCGATTTAGGGTTTTGATCAATTTTTAAGGTTTATACTACTCATAATATATTTAAATTTATAATTTATTAAATTTTTATATTACTCAGCTTTAATAGCTCATGAAGTCATCTACAGTATTAGGGTTCAATTCTACTCTTAAATAGCTAAATTTATGGGGTTTACAATAAGAATAAATCATCCTTAACAACTAGTCCTTATATAAGCACAAGCATCATTAAGATGGCTCACCTGCTTTACCAACTCAACATGGGCCTTAGTTAAATAGCTTACTTATACAACCCATCGAGGATGGGTAATGTTTGGACAAGACGGTACGCCTGTATAGCCTACCAAAGACAATCCTTACCTAAACACGACGGCCTCTCAACTTAGCCTTTCTAGTACAGGCTAAGGTCAACCCTAGTAGCTCACTTAATCTAAATAAGCTTAGCTCGAACACTTGAGCAAAGCACTAGAGGTTTAAATGAAACGACCTACATCTTTGG
>JAMXBB010000012.1:73904197-73981720 GCA_024138015.1 Lumnitzera littorea | reverse complement strand
AAAAAAAAAAAGCCATTCTAATCGAGCAAAAAAAAAAAATAATTTTTAATAAAAACTCATTTTTACTTAGAATTTCTAATTCGATCAAATCACCTATATTTATTTTGACTCTAAAAGACGTTTTTGACCTCGAACAATTACTTTTATCCCAAACTAATTTAAATGGACCATTGCACAACATTTTTTATGATTCTTCAATTTTTTATATTTTTATTTTTGGGTTTCCTTTTTTTTTCATTTTTTGATTCTTTTGTTTTCTTATTTTTTCAATTCTTTTATTTTGTTTTTATTTTTCTATTGCATTTTTCATTTTTTTTTCAATTTTTTGAGTACTTTTTATGTTTTTATTTTTCTATATTTTTAGCCTTTCTCCAAAAAGTTAAGGGATTTTAAATTATAGATAGACATAGAAAGGCAAAAATCGAGTGTCTATTGCTTCATAGATAACTTAAAAGTTGAAATCTCCAATTGCCTAGTGAATGTTTTTTATCAGTTAGATGGAATTGTATCCATTGTGATTATGTTAAAAACGAGACCTGTCTCTTTTGTTTTCTGGATATGATTGCATGTTGCTGTTATTTACGAGGTAAGGTTGCTATGCTATTATTCATGTGTATAACTTGCAATTTAGATTCTAGAGCAGCTAGTATTACTCCAGGAACCACTCCTCTAGTCCCGCCCCCATCAATGCTCAGGATGGTGATAAACTTTCCATATATTCGAGAACCGACAGAGGGCTTTATCTTCTCTATGGGTGTTTGCGAGTTTAAGGTTGCATAAAGCTGAGAAACTGGTTTTTCTAATGGTTATGTGCGGAGGTACTCTCGTTATATGCTTTAGGAATCAACAGTCAATACCAAAAAGATCATTGCCACCAATCATTGCTGATTTGACCTCTAATGGTTTTTCCAAGAGTAGATCAGGGCACCAACATGCTCATTTACATCTGAAGGGAAAATGTAGAGAGTAACATATGTAGAGAATGGAGTGCAGCTAGGTTTTCTTACTTGGAATTACGCTGCGAAAAGTCATAACCAGGAGACTAGTAGGTGAAAGGAGATGGCCGAAGGTGATATTTTCATGGGAAATGCATTATTCCTATGCTAGTTAACATGGTTATGAAATGCGTAAACATTATATTCAAGCATCAACATGTTCCATGCCTCTACCATCAAATCGCTATGCCTCTGACTACGTAGGCATTGAGCTTTTCTTTTCTAGAGAAAGAGAACCATAGTTGGAGCATGCCATTCAGTTTATCAAGTTGTTACTCTGCCAAATATAGAACAAGAGGACTTTGATCTTATTTGCTACATTACTTCCTCTGTGATTTTTCTCTCCAACCATGGTTGCATTTGACATTCTTATTATACAGTATCGCGTGCCATAGTTTTATTATCCTCCATTGAAAATTATCAAATCGAATAGATGATTCAGCTGAAAATTTCTATAGATGGCCTCTACTCCTCAAGCATTGTATATATCTCATAGTTGTGTTGTTATTTGGGATGCCTGTCAACTCAGAGAAAGAAAATAATATATAATTAACCTGGAAAGAGTTCTGAATCTTGCTGCAGTGGTTGGAGATTCTTTCTGGATTTTGTAGTGTTATCTACAGTCTGTTATTTATCTCAAAGTCACCAGTACTATCATCACTTCCTCTTACAGCTAAGGTTTAGATAATTTTTTCAACAATGTTATTACCATAATATATAGAGCCATAAGTAAAGATGTTGTCTTGTTGATACTGTCTGTCACCGAAATTTGCTTCTAAATTCTTCAAAAAAGGCTTTCGAAATTCATATCTTGAATGAAAGCACAAAGATCCTTATGTTACAGAAACCACATTCTCAAATTCGTTGTCTATTGTACAACTTAGCTTCTAGTCCAGTGCCAAACACACTTAGATTACATTTTGATTCCAGAAACTTTTTCAACCATCGAAAATCCCATTTGATCCTGTTTAGCTATCGGTATTAAATTTGGGGAACAAAAGGGGATCCCTAGAAAACTTTCTTTAGACTATCATTAATTATTATATTCAAGTTGTGAAATTAAGATAGCGTTTAGTTATAAGGATTAAATAGAACAAGTATAAAAAGGAGTGAATAATACAAACTTATTGTACTATATTTTGTTTATATAATACTGAACATAAAATTTATATTAAAAAATTAATTATTTATATTATAAAATAAATAATTTTTTGTAATATTTAATAAAAATAATATTATTAACTTAATATTATAACATAGAGCGTTATTTTTAGTAATGTAAAATATTTTTTGTTTTTGTCAAGTAAATTTCGTTTTTATACCGTGGTTCAAATGAAATAAAATTTAAGTATTTTATTCAATTCATCAACCTAATTTTTTTTTTAGTCACTAAGCAAATTTATAAATCAAATATGAGACAAAATTTTTTATCCAATCCAGTACCACGAAAATTGCGTAACCAAACGCTCCTTAATATCACAATTACTATATCTAAATTTTACATGTCAACAAGACAAGTACTTTAGGTAGTAAAATAATTTTAAATCTATCTTAACAACTAATTATTATTGTAATACTAATTTTATCAATAAAGCATATATTTGGTCGAAAAATTTAGTAAAGTAATGCATAACCTATGACCATGGGCATAAAGTATACTATATAAACATTTTAGTCCACATAAATCAAGATTTCTAAGAAGTCAAAGAATTCTTCTTTCAACATTGGTTCAGCTTGGTTTTCCAGTTTAGTTGGATTAGTCCCATCGTATCAAACAACAATCTGTAGTCCAGGATGCCTACATATCATGGTTCATCTCGTGGGAACATTTTGATCGAGTTACATTTGCTGATATTATTGTGTAATGGATCTGGATTGGTCCAAGGAAACTAGAAGAATATGAGGAGAGAGAGTTGGTTTAAGGTCAATATCGTTATGGTGATCGTGATGAGGATGATTGCCCGTTTTCCTCCATTTCAGTGTTGGTGACAGCATCTAGGAATTGTCTAGAAATCTTGCACTCTACAACCAAAAATAGCAGTGCTTCACAACTCCACTTGTAAATCGTTATCAAATAAGACGCACTCAAAACGTGCAATTTTTGTTTTATGGAGTTGTCATCCGACATTACTTCTTCATTGGTTTTTCTATCTAATATTATTACCGCAGTTTGAATTCAAAGTTGATATTACATAATTTCTTATACCATAGTTATAGTTATGTTGATATTCAGTAGAAATTATCTAATCACATAGATGAATTCGGCCTTGTATGTATCACGGAAATCATTTTCTAAATTTTTCTTCATAATCAAAGCTTACTAATGTGATGATGGAAGATTGTAACATCTTATCTTCTAAGCATCTACTTAAAAACTTTTATCAAACTTTTGGTACCTAAAGACGGTTTGTTATGCCATCCCTGAGTTAGGGATAAGGCAAATCAACGTCCAACATGCTCTTTTACTTCATAAAACATTTGTTTTCAAATCACTTTTTATTCAACATATCTATCAACAACGAAAGTTTTTATAAGAGTGAGTCATACTCAAAGACATAGTCATACACTTCGGTGCAACACAAAAATCTTTTATAAGTACACATTTTTTTACTACAACGGCTATACTAAGTCCTTTGTGAGGTAATACCAACTTCTTTCTTGAAAAGCTACCTTTATGCATTTAAGCCGTATCCTAAAGCCAATCACTTCTTCTAAAAGCTTATCCTTAATCAGTATTCTAAAGTCTCTTCATATCTATGATGGGATGCTCTATTTAACTCATCTTTAACTTGAGAATAAGGCAACTTATCCTCTCATTTCCTCATGTCTATAAGTCGTATATTATGATCATTGCTTTACTATCACATATAAGGACTTAGGTCACATAATTATCACATGTATTAGCAAAAATGAGTTTGGCAAATATGAACTTTCCACCAACTTGTACTCCAAGGAGATAAAGAATGACTCAAACTAAGTGGACTGGTCTTGATTTGACATAAATTGGCACAACTTTTGACGAACAAGACTCACAGAGACACTACTCATTTTTTTTTTACTAACAACCAATACAACATGACTAGATCAACAATAAAGACGGAAAACTTGTCATGAGAGACATAAGTGTCATAACAAACATGAATCTTAACAAGAGAGTCGCGTAAGTCATAGATTTGTCATCATCTTCTTGCTTACCAAATGTGTGGAGGTATACTTGAAGATTATGCTCACATAGTGTTATAATTATATCTCTTAATTACTTCGTACACTTCATCATCATTTGACTCCTCAACCCCAATTATAAACTATTATCTTATGAGCCACAATCTCATTTTGTACAAGGCTAGCCTCTAAATTAGGCTCTCATTGTTCCTTTGATAATGGTTCTAATTCATTCTCTAAATTGGCTCCTAATTGCCCACATTCAACATTTCCTATCATTTTACTCATCTTAGCAGTAGCTACAACTCACATCACAATAGTATGCATATCCTCATTAAGATCTCCCTCTAATGTCTACTTTTAGCTCCCTCTCTTTAGGCCTCTTTTCTTCTAAGCCTTCCTTTACCTTACACTCTAATTTACTCTTAAATAGCTCAAATTTATGCTACACATTAGGTTGAGTATCATCTTAAGGTTCTACAAGGTATTGATCATCCTATAGTTATTGGTTGAGATTGATTTTCCACAACTGCCTAGCTCAATCTCACATGTATTTTTATCATATAATCCTTCGTATGCATAATTTCCTTACCTGAAGATATACCTTAATTCTTTTCTTCTTCTTTTTTTCCCCTTGATTCTAACTGATACCTGTATCCAAGTCTTCTAGCAATTTCCATCAATACTAAAGTTTCTATAAATTTCCTATGATTTCCTACTTAATATTAGCTTAAATTCATCAAGTTCCTAAGTACTTTCCTTGAACCTCTCATCAAAGTTTACTTCTATCCATGTTGCTCTACGCTACATCTCATCCTTTCCTCTAAAGCAACTTCATTTGTATGCATAATTATGTCTTATTCCTTATTCTCATCCTTGCTTTGAACCATTAAGTAAACATAAAAGTCTTAATACTCCATTCCAACACACTTAAGATCCTTACTCATAAACCAGTTGTAATACTCTAAGGCTCATCAAAGACAACAAGGCTCTAATACCACCCTATAACATTCTACCTTTTAGGTATTTGCTTAAAAATTTTTCTCAAACTTTTGGTGTCTAAAAACTGTTTGTTATACAATCTCTAAGTTAAGGATAAGGCAAATCAACAACCAAAAGCTCTTTTACTTCATAAAACATTTGTTTCCAAATCGCTTTTTACTTAAGATATCTATCAACAGCAAAAGTTTTTATAAAAGTGAGTCGTATTAGGAGTATTACGGTCATACACAATACAACACAAAAATCCTTTACAAGTACACATTTCTGACTACAATGACTATAATAAGCCTTTTGTGAGGTAACACTAACTTCTTTTCCAAAAAAGATGCCTTTACACATTTAAGTCGTATCCTAAAGCTAATCACTTATTCCAAAAGCTCATGCTTAATCAGTAAAAGTCTCCTCATCTCTATGATGGGATGATTTACCTAACTCATCTCTAACCTAAGGACAAGACAACTTATCCCCTCAACTATTGTGATCTGAGTACAAGTGGATAAACACACAACAACAAACATAACACATATCACAAGAACATCAACGGAGAGGGTGGGGGGTATGGTTAGCCAAGTTATATTAATTTATCATTTCCAGCCAAGGAATGTAAATGTAACAAGCGCATGCTATACTCTTGCATGTGACATGCTTTAGTACCGATATCCTAACTAAGCCCAGCTTACTCATTCGATTAGTCGATATACTCGAGCATATGGATACAATGTCCAGAAACCAAGTGGCAACAAAGACCCGCCTAGGAGTAAGACCCCTGAAACACAGCCTAACAGAAACCACCTACAGTAGTTCAAAAATGCAATTTTATATGCTCGAAAACTCGACTTTTGTAAACCAAGTTGTTTACTTAGTAAACCTAACTTTCTATTGTCAAACCATATGCTTATCAAAACCTAACCTTGCTTTCATTAAAACTCA
Source organism: Lumnitzera littorea (assembly GCA_024138015.1). NCBI lineage: Eukaryota > Viridiplantae > Streptophyta > Magnoliopsida > Myrtales > Combretaceae > Lumnitzera > Lumnitzera littorea. The sequence continues at coordinate 73,975,631 of JAMXBB010000012.1, read as the reverse complement.
CCCTAGTGAAATCTTAGTTTTATAAAAACTTGACCCGTAAGTCCTTTTGATGCCATGCCATGAATGCATTAAGTCGCGCACCAAGCAATACCCAACAAATCTAAGCAAACTTATTCATCACTTATTACCCAGCCTTTATTTAGTATCTTTGTTAGTTCTAAGACCTCGATATTAGGTTCTCTTGAACACCTTAGGGGGTAGGTTTGGTCCTTAAATTCTTTTCCAAATTAAAGCAATACCTAGCAAGTGTCACAACATTAATAAGCAACATAACCACAAAACACAATCTAATATCAAATCACCATTCAATCAATAATAGTTATAAAAGAAAACTCCATACGATTCATCAAGCAAGACATTAAACTCACATCCAAGTTCATCCAAGCAAAACATCACTAAGTAGACAAAGTTAAGAGTAGATATAAGTTTACTCGAGGTACACAAATATACACTTACCTAACCAACAATATATTTCCAAACTTACTTGTTAACACGAGCTCCTTCCTCTATGATTTCACTTAACAAGATTAAATACTACTAAGATTAACTACAAACCACTTGTAAATATATTTTAGCTTGATATTAGTTTGTTGACTTTTAGTTTACTCCCAAACTACTTCTAACTTAGTCTTTAACTTTGCCTCTAACTTAGGTTTTGAAATAGATTCTGAATTACTCTCTAATCTAGTACAACTTTAAAATTCTTAATTTAATACTAGTTAATTCATATCTTCAATTCACCAACCAACATCCCCAATATATCACCTAACTTAGTTGTCAAAATTTAGCTTACACGAGTATAAATACTTCTGATTTTACCTTTGATTTAGCTTTTGAGTTGAACAAAGTACTCTACTTACTTATAATATTTCCACTTTTCAATTGAACAAGACTAGAACCAATAAAGTGTTTTTCAAATGCAATAGTAGCTAGAACTCTCTCTAACTAAAATGTCAATTATACAAATTTATCCGATATTATAATATTTGATAAAATATGTATAAAGGATTGGAAAATATATAATATTTAGTATCTAAGCTCCATTAAAGATACAAAAAATATATTATATTCAGTAAATTATAGTTGTTATATTTTGGTCATGAAAAGTACTAAAATAGTATAATATATAATATTTTATGAAGTATTGATTTTAGGCCCGATTTCAATAAAAAATAGCTTAAATTAGGTAAATGACAAAATAAAATTACAAAATTTAGATTGAATATTCCCAAAATCATAACTAAGCTCCAAAAATCATTATAAATTAGATTCATTGAGAAATTTAATTAAAAACACATTGTTTTATTCATATGAAAAAAGGATAGATTTAACAAAATAAATTAATAAATACTAAACGTGTAGTTTATCAAAATTCTTAACATGTAAATTAAATATATCATATAGGGAAACCAAGTTTAAAATTTTTGAACATCATTTGACATTTTTAATAAAATAAACTAGTTTAAAAGCTAAAATTCACATCACCTTATCATTAGAGCTTCGACTACCGTTGGTTGGAGTGGGGTGGTTTGCTAGACTAGTCGCTAGAGGCTTTGTCAAGTGGTGGTGGTAGTCGTGTAATGTGAGGTTTTAGGTTACTATTGGAACTCTATTTGCCCTAATTTCCTACTATTTTTACTAAATTTTGTAAAAGTACTAAACTAATGTGTTTGAGAGAATTTCCCATATTCTAATCTTCCAAAATGACCGAAGTTCAATCCTATAACTCCTTTTATAGACATCTAGTCGGTGGAAAAGCTCAAGGAATTTTTCAAGTGTCAATTATGCACTTTTAGGTGTAATTCTTTACTTAATTAAATATTATAAACCGTGGACAGCTCATGTTTATTACTTTTTAGACTCTAGTTACGTGTGATGCCAGTTCTTAGAGCATTCTAAGTGGTTTTGACATTTTTTTATAATTTTCCCTCAATTTATTATAATGTTAAGTATTATTTAGTATATTATATTAATATATTAACATATCGAGTATTTATAATGCGTACAACATAATTACATAATTATACTACATGTTATTTAACTCCCAAAATTATTCTTATAAGTTAAATAATTTATCTCTAAGGTTTCGCAATTATTCAAAACTTAGATTTTGAGTTTTCGATAATAATCGAGCATATTCAATAAAAATGCGTTTCAATAAAACTAAATACTATATATTGATACTTGATTCTCAATCAAACCAAGGCCCAATGAGTGAAGCCCATCAAAAGATACATCCAATGGGCATCCGAGCAAGCAACGGTCCCACGATTCTCTCATAAGTACATGAGTTCGCACCAATGAAAAATGCCAACCAAGTGCGAACCAGTCCCCTACATCTTGATGCGCTTGGTGAGCCAAATAATGAATGTCCTAGTAGATCGGTACCCAACTAATGAACCAACACTTGCCGATCGTTTAAGGTAAGCCTAAGGCTCAACTCCTTCCATTAAGCATTAGCTGATCCTTGATGAGCGCCTCAACCAAGCTTTTGTTTTTAGCAACTGCGACCCACTACAATTTAATGAGCGTTTGACCTCCATAGGACGGTTGGCGAACCAAATGTATACTTAGATTTCAAGTCCATACGATTATCTTAGGATCCGAGCTCCTAAATTTAGGGCATTGGTCTAAGATATCAATTTAATTTTAAACTTTACGGTAAGATTAGAAAAGTTAGATGAAATTATTCAAGGAAAGTTAATTTCTTAAAATAAGCTATATAAAAATATTAATTTAAGAAAACGTCAATTTATTGTTAAAGTCGATAAATATCGAAAATGTAAAATTTAAGCATTTAGATATAACAAGATATTAAAGATAAGTTAATTAACTTATAAAAATAATAAATGAAGTTGAATTATGCATGTATTAACATAGAACATGCATTATTTGTATTGAATACACATATATAATAAGAAATTATTATTTAAATAAGGTAAATAAATATAAAAAATTGAAACATTAATTAAAAATGCAAGGATAAGTCATCATACCTATGTGACAGTTTAGGATTAATTTAAATGATGAGTTAAAAGCAAAGAAATGAGGAAATGATATCTCATGCATTGAAAATCCAAGAAAATGACATATGTAAGCTACATGTCCAACTTTTATAAATTCTTATCCATTTGAAAAATATAAATAGGGCTTATAAACTTCAAAAACAACATTTTGGAAGTCTAAAAAAAAAAAAAAGAAAATCAATCGAGAAAATTTTGAAACAAATTAGAAAAAAATAAGAAAATTAGAGCAAAAACAAGATATGGAATCTAATTAGGCTGGTTCAATAGGCTATTAGTGTTTAGTTGTGGTGGTCATTTGGGGTCAAGGAAAGCACCACTAGAGGAGGTGTTTCGACAAGGTTAGATGGCTAAAGGGGGCCGGTTTAGGTGAACTAAATTTCCAGCCAAAACTTTGTAATTTTTCTAAAAATAGTAAATGATATTATTTAATTATGAAACATGACTTTCTAAAGTTATTTTATGTGTAGAATAATGTGATAATTTTATTTTAGTGAAATAATTATTTGAAATATAATGTCCTTAAGAAATGATTCTATTTGGACGAAAATTGAATTAATTTTAGAAATAGCAAATAATGTTCTTTCAAGTTGAAAATTTGTACATGACATGCTCAATATATGTATTTAATTGTAGTAACAATATTTTTTTAAAATAATTATGTTTACTATTTATTTTAATTATTTTGGATAAAATTGGCAATTTCGCTGTTTTAGTGAGTTAATTAGTTTTTAACAAAATCAAAGTATAAGCCCAATGTATTATGATTTTTGGATGTTCATAATGATGTTTGGGACACTTGAATTTTATCTTGTGATTAAATTCACTTGTTCGCTTAATTTTCGGTAATTTTGAGTTAAAATCGCTAGTTTCATAAAAATATATAATAGCTATTTTAGTATAATTCATGTTCAATAATTAAACTACGTATTTTTGTGAGTCTATAGGATTTTTTGTTAAATGAATTGGGCTCGTATACTATTTATTATGTATTTTCATAATATAAACCTATATATTAGCTTAATGTATGATATAATAATTAGTACTAATGTGATATTTGTTAAATATACAAAGGATTAGTATTTTAGAGTACATAATGAATGCTGACTAGCTCAAAGAATGAGGAATTTTATGACTTTTAATTTAGATTTAGGATTTAATTGAGTTAATTATGAGGTTATAATAACATATGATTGAATTGATAACATGAAAGCATATTTTTGGATATTTGAAAATATTGGTTAGTTATGATTCTTAAGATATCTTAATAGTACTCAGAATAATGATTGTAACGATATAAAGTTTACTAAAATTGGATAAGAAATGAATAAGATACAATTAGATTAAGCTTGGAAGCGCAATATCGAAAATGCATAAGAACTTAGTATTGACCCGATAGTTGATTTAGGGTCTGTATGTATTTTTCTAGGTGTGATAGGTGAGGAATGACTACATTGTGAAACTTAGCATTTTACGCTACTGTTGAGCTTGGGTAAGTGGATATTTCTATTTTCATGCAAGTAAACTTATGTCTACTTAACTTAGAGTCAGTTATGTTATGAATTGTAATGGCGTGCTAAATTGATTGGATACTTGATTCTGTTGAATGTGTGTTGAAAAAGTGAAATGTTCCCTTATGTATAACTAATTCATCAATATGTATTTTTATTTGGAAAACTTAGAAACTGAACTGTTTTTTAGAGTGTTCACCCAACGAGCCCTATGCGAAGAAATGTAATATAAAGCTGAAGTTAAGATAGTTGAATTGGTCATAACGTGGAACTTAAGATTTGTGCTTGATACCGAACTATTGTACTATTCACTACATTCATGGCATGGTACGAAAGAACCTATGGGTCTTTTAGTTTCTGAAAGCTTGAAAACTGTTGTGTTGGCTTTTAAGCATATAGACTACATTGCTCAGCTTATTCTGGCCACATTATATAACCAACTATGTATTAGATTTTCAAATCACAGTTGGTGGTTTTTGTTAGGGGTCCTACTTCTAGGCAACTCCTTGTTACTCTAGATTCCTGAACATTGTATCTAGATACCTGGCTATGTCAATCAACCAAATGAGGAATTAAAAAAGTATAGGATATCGATACTAATGCATATTACGTACATGAGCATAGCATGGATTTTCTACATAAATAGTTTGTATTGATAACTTAGGTTATGAGATTGAATGTCATATAATGCTGATCTTTGTGAATGTATATTATGTGTGTCCAATGTTTTGTTTTGTCCACTCTCACTTAACTCATAGAGAGCTAAGGGGATACATCTATATCATCAGGTTATGAAGAGAATTAAAGGGGTAGCATCAATTGGAGGAAAGAGTCTTTTAAGAGTGTGTAAAACGAAGTCAACCGCTTTTAAAGAAGTTTTGTTGTATTTTGTTCTTAGTTCTATAAAGGATCTATATGTATAAAAAAAAGTATTATATTTTTGGTCTGGTTAAGTTTGTTAGATGTAATCTTTTGTATAAACAAGTGTTAAGCTGAACTCCATTGTAGTACTCTTTTGTTATAAATAGAACTTGTGCTAAGTATAAATAAGTATTTCTGTGTGATGGTATATCATGTGCTATGCTGAAATTTGACACCAAATACCTATGCCCCTAGTAGATTACTAAGCTACAAATTTTATGGCTTGGTCAACCATAACATATTGCCCGCAGTGAAGCTTTGTCACCCATTACGAAGCGCATTGTCTATTGGTGACTAGTATGAATAAACCCTCAATCGCTACGTGTTTAGGTAAATCACATAAAAGGCACCAAGCGCCAATAAGTAAGTAAATCTAATCTAGCTCTTTCAAATCCCTTTCTCCCTCTTATTCTCACCTTTTCAAACTTCTTCTCCTCTCTCTCCTTAAAGAAGAGAAGTTGAAGACACATATACGTACATCGAGGGGCACAGTCCACTAGGTCTTCAGTGCTTGTCTTCCTTTTCCTTAGGCCCTTGTAACCTTGCCCATAAGGGGCATTTTTGTAGGCATTAAGGAGTAGGAGGCAAAGCCCAATCTAATATGACCCCACATATCTTAGTTGGTCTCCATTAGATCAATATTTTGGCCCTCACCATTTCAAGCTACCATGACGACGATGGCTAAAAGCAAAAACAATAACCTATAAGCTTTCCATATAGAAACACCAATACCTCCTAATAAGGTAGTGTCGAGCCTGATTTTCGATTTCTTTTATTTAAAATTAATTTCCCCATTTCTGATTAATACTAAACCTTAACCCATTTAATATTAATCCTCGACTAAAGAAATTGAGAAATTCCGATTATTTTATTAAAAATAATTTTTTTTGGAGTCGCCACTCGACTAGAGTCGGGAAAAGAAAAAGAAACCGTAATCAATTGGGTGGATTGATTACGATTTTGGCTACCGGTCTTTGATTTCAATTTTAAATGAAAAACCAGAGGATTCCAAGTCCGGGGGCTAACCTATTAAACCCTTAACGGGTTCGCTATTTATTTATCGAAATCAGGATTATTTTTCTAATTATAATATTTAAAAAAATAAATAAATCAAAAAATCAAAAGAAAAAAGAATCTAAGTTTCTACATATTTTATCATCGCTACAAAGGTGTCTACATACCCGTTGATCGGGATTAGATGATCGTAGTTCTTTTCGAAAACTTTAATGTGTTGGTTCTTTTTATAAAAAAAAATAATTGGTTGAATTTGCGTTTTTATTAACTATTTCATTTTTATTAAGAAAAATCCTTAGAAGCCTAATTTTTATTCCTAAAAAAAAAAAACCTATAAACCTAATTTTTGAAAAGTCCCAAATTAAGATTTTTATTTAAAAACAACTAAGTGATAATTTCTTTTTTATTTTCAAGAAAAACCCTAAAGATTTTGTGAAATATACAATTTTTCTTAAATATACAATGTTCTACATGATGAATCTTTTATATAGAAAAGATACTTAAAACATAAAAAAAAAAAAGAAAAATTTCCTAATAATAGAAATGATGCCTAACCATAGAAAAGATACTTACACCATAGAAAAGATATCTAAACCATAAAAAAGATATTTAAACCATAGAAAAAAAAATCTAAATTATAGAAAATATGTCTAAATCATAAAAAAAAAACCTAAACAATGGAAAAAATATATAAGCTATAGAAAAGAAGCCTAAATTATGGAAAAGATGTCTAACCATAAAAAAGATGTTTAAACCATAGAAAAAAAATCTAAATTATAGAAAAGATGTCTAAATCATAGAAAAGAAACCTAAACAATGGAAAACATATATAAACTATAGAAAAAAAAAATCTAAATCATAGAAAAGATGTCTAAACCATGGAAAATATATTCAAATCATGGAAAAGATGTTCAAACCATGGAAAAGACATCTAAACTATGGAAAATAAGCCTAAACTATAGAAAAGATGTCTCACTGTAAAAAAGAAGTTAATTAAAGATTTTTTTTTTATTTTATGAACATCAAAATGATTTTTTTTTATCTAAAAAACCCTAACATGCCTAATACAATTTTTCTAAATTAATAAAATATGCAAAGAACAAGATTTTGTAAAGTATGGGATTTTATAAAAACGTCATTTTGAAAGTATGAAATCTAAAAAAAAAGAAAATTAAAATTTAACTTAACATGTGTTCACTAGACACTAGTGCTATAACTAATTATTAGCAATTAAAGACATGATAAAAATAAAAAAAAATTAGTACAAGTCTTAAAAATAACTACGCATATAAAATAAATAAATAAGACAAGCTATAGACAATAATCAAAAACCACTATTATATACCTGTAAGGCAAAGCATGCAAAGCTGATGAAAGGGAACAGATTGGATTCTTAGTCCCATCGTGAGCACAACTATAGAATTGGTCTAAGGAGTAGGTTCGAGTGTGTTTTTAACAAATGTGTGATTGTTCTTTTTTGGCTCATACCATGTAACCCCTATTTATAAAACTTGAAAACAAAACTTTTGAATCGAATTAAATCAAAAAATAGATTCAAATCTTACAAATCTTGATTTTATTAGATTTAATGGCATCATATCAGATTTGCTTTTTTTCGACAACTATTTAGTCAAGATTTCATCAAATTAATTTTTTCGAATTTTTTTCTTTTTTAGTTTTTTAGTTTTTTTTTTCTAACAATTTTCTATTTTTTGGTCTTTTTATCATTTTTCAAATTTTTTTTTTATTTTCTAAATTATGACCCTAAAAACAAAAATTATAACTACTGTAGGCAAAAATCGAGTGTTTACAGCCGCCTCTCTTTGTAGTGAAATTTGAATAAAACTTTGCCATAAAGACAAAAGTGACACCATTTTTGCCTCAGGATAGCTCTATCCTAAAAAACGCTGAGACATTTAATAATGATAAGTTTAGAACGAAAAATAGCAAGGGTAGTACCCTTGTGGGTTGATAAGAATCCTTAAGAAGAATAATGAGAACTTGGTCCTACCCTCTATAAGTTGACTAACTAAGGTGGTCAAAGCGCTGCTTAAGCTGGCTAAGACCTAAAAACAAGGAAAACTTGGTCGTGCCCTGATGAGCTGACTAACCAAGGTGGTCAAAGCGCCTTTTGAGTTGACTAAGACCTAAAGAATGAAGAAACTTGGTCATGCCCTAATGAGCTGACTAACCAAGGCAGTCAAAGCGCCCTTTAAGCTGGCTAAGACCTAAAGATAAAGAAACTTGTTCGTGCTCTAATGAGCTGACTAACCAAGGCGGTTAAAGCACTCCTTGAGCTGGCTAGGACCTAAAGAATGAGCTGAGAAAGCTTGGTCATGCCTTAGTGAGCTGACTAACCAAGGCGATCAAAGCGCCCTTTGAGCTGGCTAAGACCTAAAAGATGAGGAAACTTGGTCGTGCCCTAATGAGCTAACTAACCAAGGCGGTCAAAACGCCCTTTGAGCTGGCTAAGACTTAAAAGATGAGGAAACTTGGTCATGCCCTGATGAGCTAACTAACCAAGGCGGTCAAAGGGCCTTTTGAGCTGGCTAAGACCTAAAGATAAAGAAAACTTGGTCATGCCCTAATGAGTTGACTAACCAAGGCGGTCAAAGTGCCCTTTGAGCTGGCTAAGAACTAAAAACAAGGAAAACTTGGTTGTGCCCTGATGAGCTAACTAACCAAGGCGGTCAAAGCGCCCTTTAAGCTAGTTAAGACCTAAAAACAAGGAAACTTGGTCGTGCCCTAACGAGCTGACTAACCAAGGCGGTTGAAGTGCCCTTTGAGCTGGCTAAGACCTAAAAACAAGAAAACTTGGTTGTACCCTAATGAGCTGACTAACCAAGGTGGTCAAAGCGCCCTTTGAGCTGACTAAGACCTAAAGACAAGGAAAACTTAGTCGTACCCTAATGAGCTGACTAACCAAGGTGGTCAAAGTGCCCTTTGAGCTGGTTAAGACCTAAAAATGAAGAAACTTGGTTGTACTCTGATGAGCTGACTAACCAAGGTGGTCAAAGCACCCTTTGAGTTGGCTAAGACCTAAAAACAAGGAAAACTTGGTCGTGCCCTGATAAGCTGACTAACCAAGGTGTTTAAAGCGCCCTTTGAGCTGGCTAAGACCTGAAGAATGAAGGAAAACTTGGTCGTGCCTTAGTGAGCTGACTAACCAAGGTGGTCAAAGCGCTCTTTGAGCTGGCTAAGACCTAAAAATGAGAAAACTTGGTCATGCCCTAATGAGCTGACTAACCAAGGCGGTCAAAGCGCCCTTTGAGTTAGCTAAGACCTAAAAGATGAGAAAACTTGGTCGTGCCTTAATGAGCTGACTAACCAAGGCGGTCAAAGTGCCCTTTGAGCTGGCTAAGACCTGAAGAATGAAGGAAAACTTGGTCGTGCCCTAATGAGCTGACTAACTAAAGTGATTAAAGCGCCCTTTGAGCTGGCTAAGACTTGAAGATAAAGAAAACTTTGAATTGGGATAGCGCTCCATGAGCTTACTAAATCCCTAAAAGATTATAAGTTGGGCAACATTCTATGAGTTGGGCGATTGGGAGCCTATGAAACTCTGTATTGGGACTATACTCACGAGCTGGCTAGCTCCTAGGAGATTATAAATTGAGACTGTTTTAGGAGTCAGTTGTAAGCCCCACAACCAGTCCCTCAAGGTTTTGATCGGCTGAAAGATCTGATCAAGCCTAAATTATAAAGTAAAGCTAGAAATATTAGTAAAATGATTCCGTAAGTTTGAATTTAAGAACATAAGCAATAAAATAAAAGACTATAAAAATTCCAAATTTTAAGTATATAACTCGTCATTTATCGAAAATGCATACAATGCATTCCGATAATTAATGAATTGCTAGAGATAAATTATGTGTATACTAAAAATCATAAAATAACCTAAATAATATTTAGGAATATTTATTTGTACTATATATGAATTTACATGTAGTTATAAATACGCGTAATTACTTAAAATACGCTAAATGTGCTAAAATAATACTAAAAACTTAAAGAAAATTCATAATTAATTAAGGAAAAATCAAGAAAAATCAGAAAAAATCAGGAATAATCCAGAATTAGGTCGTAGCAGCTGGGAAAAGTAAGAAAAAAATCGGCCAATTAAATTAAGACAACATAAAAGCCAAAAATTAAGGGATAAGGCAATTGTCTTGTCCAATTTAATGCACAATAAATTCCCTAAAGCTCTATAAATAGGGAAAAAAATTCAGAAGCTCATTTGGACAGTTATAAATCAAAGAAAATTAGGGAGAAGTGAAAATTGAGAGAAAAATTTGGGTTAGAAAAAAATTAGGAAAAATTGTACAATTAGGGCCTTTCAAGGGAACCCACACCAAACGAACAGCTGGGAGTGGACGGCCACCACCACCACATGGTGGTAGCAGTACCTAAACCGGCCGACAAGGCTACGGTGGCCGGCGGTGGCCGGAACCACTTAGATCGGTGAGTCCGATTTTATGTAATTTTGTTAAAAATAATAGATATTTTTAGAAAATTATGAATTTTGTTATTCTGGAATATTTTTGTATTTAGTTTTTAGGAAAAATTTTATTTTGATGAAAATATATCTCGTAATATATGGTCCTTAAGAAATCGTGCAAAACCGAGCATGTTTTAGTTTAGAAATAAATGACCTTAGGAGTGTAGTTTTAAACCCAAAATTTTTGTGTAGACTACTTAGATGATATAGAATAGTGCTATGAAGCCCGTTCTCAAAAATTAATTTTTGAAAATTTTAGATAATTTTTAGGCCCTAAAATGAGGTATAAAATGGGTAATTTAGGGTTAATTAAGTAATTAAATGATTAATTACTGATTTAATGAATAATTATATGTTTTAGGATGTTGAAATCTGATAGAGTATGATATTTGTAGCATTTAGGGTGTTAGATGTAATTATTAGGTTAATTATGTAGTAAATAAGTAATATGGGAAAATAGTACATTTTAAGTTAATTTTATAAATTATGGTAATTAGGTGTAAAATCTGATTTAAGATGAATTTAGATATTTTGAAATGATAATTGATGTTTAGAGATGATAATTAGAGTGATAGAAATATTAGAAGTGTATTATATACATAATAGATAATAAAACATAATATGTAATTATTGGAAATATAATAAATAGAAAATATTACGATGAAAATTGATATTATATAAATAATAGGGATATATAATAAAACCGATGGAAGACTTGAATTTATATAATTATATGAAAAATGTAAAAAATTTCTCACATCAGGAGTGAATTCGGTACACTAATAGGATTTAAGTGTACCGGGTAAAATAAAATACTGACTAGGGGTAATGATGATATTTAGGAGATTGGGAAGTAATGTGATTAATCTCACATTATGGGTTGAAACGAATTTCTAGGATTCGAATATAAAATAATACTTAGAAATCGAACCCGAACCTAACCCCAAACCTAGAATAATTGTAAAAGACTTAAAACCTAGATAATTAGGTATATTAAACCCTAAACAAAACATAACAATAAGCGTTATAGGATAAAACGAACCTATAATAGTTATATGAAAAAATGAAACCACGTTTGTGTTATAGGGATGATTGGCGATGGCCTAAGCAAGTCAGACCTCGAGTAAGTGAGCGAGGAGTCGAGGTAAGTTGAGATTAATACGATGTTGTATTTTGGAGGCTTAAGATTATGCTTGGTTGTGCTTGTTAGATAGTTGAATGTGTGCATATGCTTGATTATGAGTGATGCTATGATTCTGTTTGTTGTTCTGGCTTGTATTTTATGAATTGTATGAAATAATTAGTTACCCTACACTGGACTTAATCAAATATATGACCAGTAATCATAATTGGACATGCATAGCAACCCATTAGGGGAACTTAGGACTCTTCGGCCAAATACTGACCCCTTCGAAAGAGATAGCACAGGATTGCATAATGGTCCCTTATTCATCCTCAATCGAACTAAGTGACAAGAGAGGAGGTCACGATGAGGGTGAAGTTAGTGGTTCGAAGGTAGTTGTGGGAGGAGTAAGGTCTCCATTGCACAAGCCTGGGTTTGGTTGTAAGCTATTGCATTAATGGCAACTCCTCAACCCGGATTAGAGCAGGCGCAATTTCTCTAATCTCACAACGAGCCGAACAACGTCGTGCGATAACATTTGCTTGCACATGCATTGTACCTAATAAGTTGATTGATAACCCTGTTATGTGTTTATGGTATAGTTTTAAGTCCTCTATCATAACTTACTGAGTTGTGGTTGCTCACGTCCTTATAGACGTCGTGCAGGTGCTGGCTAAGAAGCGGTAAACAACTACTCTGAAGCTAGCAACTGCTGGATTCTGGGGAATAAGGAAAAACATTGAAGAATAAACACATATTTTTAACGTCTAAGTTTTTATTTTAGAATTAATTTTCATTTATGAATAATGTAATAACTAGGAAATATATTACGGAGAAATATTGTAAACTTTAATTGAAATAACCGAATTATAGTGTATATATATATTTCCTCACTTTCTTAGGTAAATGATTTATTAAATTACAAACTGTTTACTTCAAAGCAGGTTAGTCGTAGATGCCTTGTGTAGATCAGGTCTAAGATAGCGGTTGTAAGGCCAACTTCTATCTTAGGATGGTTTACACTGCGAGGCTGTTACGACTCTGTCGCTTCGGGGCGTAACATCAGCCAAAAGCTTAAGAAGCTTTAGATTGAGACTGTGCTCTATGAGCTAGCTAGATCCCTAAATGAAAATATGAATCTAGATGGCACTCCATTAGCTGACTAAAGCGCTAAAGAAGATATGGATAGGAACAGTACTCTATGAGCTAGCTATATCCTTTGAGAAAACGGATAAAGGGTAAGCACCCTTCAGACTCACTTAAACTTTATCGACATTGAAAGTAAAACTAAGGAACATAGCCGACTCAAAAAACTTTTTATTTGAGAAATTTACAAACAAGGAATTTGGTGAAAACTGTTTATAACATGAATTGAAAATTTGGCTACTATGGATGAAATGGACTGGAAAATGAATGGAAAAACTTATAACAAGCCTCCACTTTCTCTCTCTCCTTTTCATGTCTTTTCATTTTCTTTTTTCCTTCTTTTTCCTTGAAAGTTTGCTAACAAATACAAATTCCTATTCAAAAGGCAAATGTTATAATCATATAGGGTATCTCATATCCACCCTAGTTTGTAACCTAGACAATGAGCTTCTTGGATAGGCCTTAAATATTCATTTTGTAAGGAAAAGGTAACTCACGATTAGTTTAGTTAAAGAGGACTTCCTTACGCACTCTCTATCTAGATTTCAATCTTGATTACTATTCCAGAAATTATAATCCAGTTTGTAAGTGATATGCTCTAATCGATCCGTTAGGTCTTTTTAGGTTCAATATTGTAAATTGGGCTTTTGGTCAAATGATTTCAAAAGAAGTTAATTGAGAGGGCCTATTTTGAAAGAAGTGCTTTCATCCAACCCGAGGGGTACAAGTCAAGAACCCTTAGGAATGAACTAGATGTGCTCTTGCCCCAGTTTCCAAAATAATTTTTATCTCAGATAAATTATTGTTCAAAATTGGAAGAGCTTTGAATAGGGAGGTAATGTGGGTAGGAAGGTCTTGTGTTTGAGAATCAAGTGAATAGAAAAGGTTTATGTTCGTGATTTGGAGTATGATTTTGAACTGAATATGGAGTTTTTGGTTTGTGGTTGAGAACATGATTTTGAATTAATATGAGGTTTTGTGTTTTTGGTTAGGAATGCGATTTAAGGCCTTATGTTTTTTTAGCAACTTAAGCTTTCTTTGATTGGGGATTTTCTCAAGCCCAATATTTGGATATTTCTTCATTTTCCTTTTACCTAGTTTTTTCATTTTCTTTTTTTCTTTTTTTTTTCTTTTTTCATTTCTTTCTTTTCTCTCCCAAAAAATAACTATCTCTTTTGTCAATTTTTTGTCTTTAGATGAATCAAGGCCCTAGCATTGGCTTAGGTAAGGTATGTGTGACCTTTAGGGTATTTGGAAAAATGTTAGTTCTTTTTCAAAGGGAACAATTTATCGAAAATAAAAATTATCCTTGAATTGTTATTACTGGGGTAAGTACGAATTAGTTTTATCCTTCTCTCCTAATTAATGACCTTAACCTCCGAATTACCCCACTGTGGGGTGGTTCTTGATAGGGTTTACATTTGAAAGGACTTCAGATCAGTCCAACGGGGTTATCAAAGGATAATTATGTTTGGGATTTGAAAATGAATGCCTAACTTCATTCCGGTCTGCATATCAAATTCAAAATAGACCTCCTTTAAAGAATGAGTCCAAAATATCCTCACCATGATGTCTCTTAACTCTCAAAGTGTTTAAGGGTTAGTGTATAGGATATAGCTCACCTCTTTTCATTCAAAACTTTTTAAAAGTGAGTTACCAATTCCTTACATAAGGATTGATTGACCTTAAGGTATTGACCTTACTCCCCAATTCCTTGGAACATGCCTCAATTGTGTAATTTCAAAGACTAAATGCCCCATGCCTCAGACTTATAGGTCTTAACGCCCTTGAGCTTCCATATGTGATTTTAGGTTAAGTTCCTTAGAGTTCAAATAGGCTGGAACCATCAGCTTTTGAAGTGGAAGGGACTAATGAATCGCCCTTTTTGTTTGTACCGGGGATCAAGCTTAGGATAGTGTTTGATGGCTTTGTGTTTTGACTCGGTTCATGATTGGACTTGATGGCTTAAGCCTTGAGTTTGTTCAACTATCTTAATGGGTTAGGGCTCGGATTTGGTTGGTTATTTTCTCGAGCCAAATGGGTTTGTTTAGGTTATCTACCTTAATGGGCCAAGTAATTGTATTTGTCCCAAAGCCTATAAGGATTTGTAACCGTTAGCAAATTTCTTTCTTTTTCTTTTCTTTCATTTCCTTCTTTTCTCTTTCTTTCTTTGTTTTTTTTTTTTTTTTTTTTTTTGAAAGAGAGAGAGGAAAAGTTAGGGCTTTTGTGTTACAAAGATCGAGTGATGAAATTGTAAATGGATGATTATGGAGGATTGTTTTCATAGAATTCTATATATAAGCCTATACAACATTACTAAGGGTCTATTTACAAATGAGGAATTCTAAAGGAAAAAGGCTAAATAAAAATCTAAATCATATTTATTCTAAATGATAAAGGCTAAGGAGTCAATCTATCCAAAAGAATGAATATTTCTGGCTAGTAGAATACAAGGCAAAACGATAACTACTTGAAATTATTTTATAGGTGTGATTCGTTTTGTTTTTATTATTTTTATTTATCTACTCTACGAAGGTTGGGGTCAATTGATATGGGCCCAAACGAAAAGTGATAGATTTAAGCCCTAATAGATGTACTAAGGTCTGCAACTAGGTAATATTCATAGGGCTCTTCTATAGGGGCAAGATGAGCCCAATTTTATTCCTAATAAATTCTTACTTATTTGGGCTAAGAAGTTAGAATCATATCTAGAGTATCTCTTAAGGCCAACGAGGTGGGTAGACATGGACCTATTTGGAAGCCCCTTGACTTGATCTAGCCATAGTTATGTAAAAAAAGAAAAAAGAAAAAATCAAAATTACAATCATCACCTATTCTAAACTTTACACTGAATTATTACAAATTATTTACAAGGAAATATTACAACTACAACTTCATAACTAGCTTTATCCATTTAGGTCTACCACATCATAGGTTCTTTGTAAATTTTTTTTGAAAGAAAAGTTTTTGTGTAATGCAAAGGGCAGATTCTAAAGGTTCTCAAGTTCTACAACCACTAAGTTTTTCAAAACAACGATTCTGTAGTCGCATCTAAAGTTGAGTGGGGTAGCCTGATCAACCTTGGAAGGTGGTTACCCCATAACATCTGAAGCTTACACAATGGCCCCCTTCCTAAGGTCCTAAGACAGCTTGGTTCTAATCGTATTTATCATGCATTTATGATGCAGAAAAACAAAATAAAAGTAAACCCTCCTAAATTACCCCCTTAAATAAACTGCAACAAAAAAAATGTTAATAAAAAATAAATAAATAACATACCTAAGTTCTTTTTTATTATTTTTATTATTTCATCTTATTATTTTTTTTTTTTTTTTTTGAAAAATAATCCTATTTTCGACAACTTCTAGTAGCTAATCCTCTAGCGGTCTCTAGCGAAGTCGCCAAACTATCGAGCCTGATTTTCGATTTCTTTTATTTAAAATTAATTTCCAATTAATACTAAACCTTAACCTAATTAATATTAATCCTCGACTAAAGAAATTGAGAAATTCCGGTTTTTTTATGGAAAATAATTTTTTTTGGAGTCACCATTCGATTAGAGTCGGGAAAAGAAAAAGAAACCATAATCAATTGGGTGGATTGATTACGATTTTAGCTACCGGTCTTTGATTTCAATTTTAAATGAAGAACTAGAGGATTCCAAGTTCGAGAGCTAACCTATTAAACTCTTAATGGGTACCACTATTTATTTACCGAAATTATAATTATTTTTCTAATTATAATATTTAAAAAATAAATAAATAATAAAAAATCAAAAGAAAAAAGAATCTAAGTTTCTACATATTTTATCGTCGCCACAAAGGTGTCTACGTACCGGCTGGTCGGGATCAGACGATCGTAGTTCTTTTCGAAAACTTTAATGTGTTGGTTCTTTTTATAAAAAAAAATAATTGGTTGAATTTGTGTTTTTATTAACTATTTCATTTTTATTAAGAAAAATCCTTAGAAGCCTAATTTTTATTCCTAAAAAAAAAAAACCTAAAAACCTAATTTTTGAAAAGTCCCAAATTAATATTTTTATTTAAAAACAACTAAGTGATAATTTCTTTTTTATTTTCAAGAAAAACCTTAAAGATTTTATGAAATATACAATTTTTCTTAAATATGCAATATTCTACATGATGAATCTTTTATATAAAAAAGATGCTTAAAACATAAAAAGAAAAAAGAAAAATTTCCTAATCATAGAAAAGATGCCTAATTATAAAAAAGATGCTTAAACCATAGAAAAAAAATCTAAATTATAGAAAATATGTCTAAATCATAAAAAAGAAACCTAAACAATGGAAAAGATATATAAACTATAGAAAAGATATATAAACTATAGAAAAGAAACCTAAATTATGGAAAAGATGTCTAACCATAGAAAAGATGTTTAAACTATAGAAAAAAAAATATAAATTATAAAGATGTCTGAATCATAAAAAAGAAACCTAAATAATGGAAAAAATATATAAACTATAGAAAAAAAATTTTAAATCATAGAAAAGATGTCTAAACCATGGAAAAGATGTTCAAATCATGGAAAAGATGTTCAAACCATAAAAAAGAAACCTAAACTATGGAAAAGACATCTAAATTATAGAAAACAAGCCTAAACTATAGAAAAGATGTCTCATTGTAAAAAAGAAGTTAATTAAAGATTTTTTTTTATTTTATGAACATCAAAATGATTTTTTTTTTATTTAAAAAACCCTAACATGCCTAATACAATTTTTCTAAATTAATACAATATGCAAAGAACGAGATTTTGTAAAATATGAGATTTTATAAAAACGTCATTTTGATAATATGAAATCTAAAAAAAAAACTAAAATTTAACTTAACACGTTTTCACTGGACACTAGTGCTATAACTAATTACTAGCAATTAAAGACATGATAAAAAAAAAAAAAAATTGTACAAGTCTTAAAAATAACTGCGCATATAAAATAAATAAATAAGACAAGCTATAGATAATAATAAAAAACCACTATTATATACCTGTAAGGTAAAGCATGCAAAGTTGATGAAAGGAAACAAATTAGATCTTTAATCTTATCGCGAGCACAACTATAGAATTAGTCTAAGGAGTAAGTTTGAGCATGTTTTTAACAAATGTATGATTGCTCTTTTTTTACTCGCACCATATAACCCCTATTTATAAAACTTGAAAACAAACCTTTTGAATCGAATTAAATCGAAAAATAGATTCAAATCTTACAAATCTTGATTTTATTAGATTTAACGCCATCATATCAGATTTGCTTTTTGTTGACAACTATTTAGTCAAGATTTCATCAAATTAATTTTTTTGAATTTTTTCTTTTTTAGTTTTTTAGTTTTTTTTTTCTAACAATTTTCTATTTTTTGGTCTTTTTTATCATTTTTCAAATTTTTTTTATTTTCTAAATTACAACCCTAAAAACAAAAATTATAACTACTATAGGCAAAAATTGAGTATCTACAAGTAGAGACAATCAATCTCTTACACCTCAAAATGAAAACACTGAAGTTTAGGAGCTTAAGTTACTCATCTAACAAATGCTAGAAGGAAAAAAAGAATACCACAAATCTACCATGGCTTTATATAAAGATGTAACACTCTCAAGAGTGCATCTCAAAAGCATCCAAATGGGGAAGCAATAGTCGAGTAGTCCTCCTCACAATTGAGCAAAAATGATAAACAACACAACGCGCACCCAATGCACTTATGCAAACATATTCAGTACGATCACAAACCATATAAAGACTAGTACAAGCAACTTAACCGCAACCAAAGTAAAACACACGCGAAGGGCGAGTACACAATGACAAGTAAACCAATCAATAGCCTATCATCAAGGCCATCACCAAAAGACAACGAAGACATGAACATGGATGAGCTCTACAAGCACATCCGTCGCACTTCCAATGTATGTGATCAAAAGAAGTTCGAATTGTCTGCACGAGCATCACACTTTTTGTCGACAAAGAGCCCTTCCATCTCCTCAATCCTTGAGGAAATGCTCTCCGCTAACATAAGGCTACCACAACTCAATACCTACAATGGTACTACCAATCCAAAAGACCACCTTATCTACTTTTAGATAATGATGAGCCTCCATGACTTCTTAGATGCCATCATATGCAAGGCCTTCCCTAATACACTAGTGAAAGTTGCCTTGCTTTAGTTTAACAATCTTCTTGAGGTGTCAATCACTTCATTTGACGACTTAGGAAGCAAGTTCCAGCAACACTTCCTTAGCTTCCAAGTCCCTCAATGAGATTCCTCCATCCTCTATAATGTCAACTAGTGCCCTAATGAAAACTTGTGAGCGTATCTCGAACAGTTCAACCAAATGAAGCTACAAGTTTCCAAACTAGACACAAGGACAGCTCTATAGGCACTCCTAACAAGTATAGATCCAAACGAAAGGCTCTTTAATGCAGTATCTTTAGATAAGCCTAAATCCTTTAGTGAATTCATGAAAGTCTCCAAGAAATACATAGCTTAAGAGGATGCTATTAAAGCCCAATTTGAGGTAGAAAATAACACCTGCATCTTAGTAAAGGATTGTTTGGGACCTTATGACCCTGGACCTCAACCCCTTGTATCAGAAAAGTGTGACAAGCAAAGGTACAAGTTCCAAGACTATACCTTGTACATACCCTTAACTCGACCATTCGGCAAAATCATGTATAAAGTTCAAGAACAACTTTTGAGACCCCCAAGCATCCGCAGACATCAAAAGTAGTGAACTTGGGCAAATATTGTGACTACCACATAGTACATGGACACAACACCGATGAGTGTTACCATCTCAAGAATACAATCAAAGGTTTTATTTGCAAAGGCTGCATTAACCATTTCATTGTAAACGAGAAAAATCAAATCTAACAACTCACTCAACGCTGCTAAATGGACAACTACATCATCAATAGGGTAATGCCCTTACAAATGAATAGAATAGAAAGGGACAACGTGGTCAAGTCAACACCAAATTCGATGGACCTAGCCTCCTTTTAGGTAACATTGCCCTTACTCTTAGACATGAGGTACATATTATCATAAGGAAGAAGCCAAAGACTAACACAGCAATAACCTTTGCCTATGAAGACGAACAAGGTATTGACCTACCTTATAGTAATGTGCTCGTTATAAGTGTTGAAATTAAGCATTTTGACATCCCAAAGATGTTCCTTGATAGTGGAGTTCAGTAGACATACTCTTCTATAATGCGTTCGAGCAAATGAAAGAACAGCTTGATGAGCCCCTTTAGCTATATAAACACGGCCTCACAAGGATCAGTGGCCGCAAGCCAATGCTAGCAAAAGGGATCATCACCCTACCTATTTGACTAGGCAATGACGAACACGTTGCTATGTAGTCAATAGACTTCGTCATTGTTGACATTTGGTCACCATATAGTACCATTATCGGCAGACCAAGCATAAAAAAATTTGACATGCTCATTAGCTAAAAATGCTTCAAGGCGAAGTTCATAACCTCAACTAGAGTTAACGAGGCCAGAAGTAATCAAGCTCTATCTAGGACACTTTACTTAAAAGGGCAATCTAGAAACAATGTCATGAACATCGAGTCCACTAACCCCCCCTACTTTAGCACTACGTAGCGAGCCAATAAAGAAGACCATCGAGGTTTAGATTTCTAATGTCTTAGGAATGATAACCAAAATAGGGCCTGAATTGTTAGATAGCAACAAGCTCAAGCTAACAGAGTTCCTCAAGCAAAACTCAAATGTCTTTGCATCTACCCTAGAAGACATGCCAGGGATCATCTGCATACTCGAGGCAACCCACCAGCTCAATGTCAATCTTGCCATGCAACCGGTCGAGCAAAAGAAGCAACATGTTGAACTTGAACATCAAACCATAATTGAGGAGGAAGTACAAAAACTACTCCACATAGGCTTCATCTACTACGAGAGGTATCCTACTTAGCTCGCCAATATGATGCTTATCAAGAAAGCAAATGAAAAATGGCACGTATGCATCAACTACAACAATCTCAACAAGGCATGCCCAAAGGATTGCTTCCCCTTATTTGCATAGATCGACTCATCTACTCAATAACAGGTCATACACTTCTCAATCTCATGGATGCCTACTTCAGATACAACCAAATTTGGATGGCTCCTGAAGACGAAGTCCACACATCCTTTGTCATAAACTTCAGGACTTATTGTTACAAAGTCATGTCTTTCAACTTAAGGAACGTTGGAGTTACATATCAAAGGATGGTGACCTATATCTTCAAGACACAAATGGGAAGGTAGATTGAAGTTTACATCAATGACGTGACCGCTAAGAGAAAAACCAGAAGAGGCCATATTGATGACCTCTAAGAAATCTTCCAAATCCTTCGACGGTTCTAAATGAAACTTAACCCCTAGAATTGTGTCTTCAGGGTTGCTTCGGACAAGTTTTTCAGTTTCATGGTCATAAAGTAAGGGATAGAGGCCAACCCTGATAAGATTAAGGCAGTTTAGGACATGTAAGTATCGACCAAAGTGAAAGAAGTCTAGCAACTAACAAGATGGATAGCCACCCTTAATAGCTTTGTCTCTTAAAGCACCGATAAGTGCACAAAGTTTTTCAATTTGCTTAAACACCTTACTAAGTTTAAATGGTGTCGAGCTTAAATTTTTTCCATTTTTTATTATTTTCGTTAACCCAATGAGTATTAAACCTTACCCCATTTAATACTAAACCTCGACTAAAAGTTAAGAAAAACTTGATTTTCTATTTTTAAAAGTTTAGAGTTACTATTTGACTAGGGTTAGGAAAAAATAGGTTATGTGTTGAGCTTTTTATTTCTCAGTTTTTCACAAGTTTTCCTTAAACCGATCAACATTAAATCTTACTCATTTAATATTGATCCTCGACTAAGGTTTAAGAAAAATTAAAACTTTTTATTTTTTAAAGAATTTTAGGATTTGACACTCGATTGAGTCAAGAAATGGTTTAGGTCAAGACCAAATGGGTAGATTTGGTTTTGATCTAAACACTAGATTACATGAGGAAAAAAACAACTTTTAGAAAGGGTTTTCAAAAAACTAGAGATCGAGTTTATGGATTAGGTTTTTTAAATCCTTATGGGTACCATCAACTTTCTAAATTTAGACTTAATTCTTTAAATTCAACTTTTAGGACAAAAACTAACATTTAAATAAAGTTATTTTGATCGATTTGAGTAATTTAAAAAAATGGGAAAAAACTAATTTTTTTATTTTTTATGTTGCCCCAGAGGTACTTATGTACCTGATATTTGGAATTAGACGTACATAATTCTTTTATAAAACTTTAATGTATTGGTTTCATTTTAATTTTGAAAAAACGTTGATATTACATTTTAATTTAGTTCAGGTTTATTTAAGGAAAATTTTCTAAAAGGATCCTAAACTTGATTTATTATTTTAAAAATTCTACAAAGGTCTTAATTTTTTTAAAAAGTCCATTTTATTTTATTTTTATTAGAAAACTATTTTCTAAGTAGTAAAATTATTTTTATTTTTTTTCTTTCCTACTTATTCCATCCATTTTTTTATTTTATTATTTTAAGTTCTAATTGGGAATGTAAAATAAGAAAAAATATATTCTATCCTTTTTTTCTTTTTTTTTGGTTTTTCCTTTTTCTTTTCCTTTTACAAATTACAATAGATAATTGTGTTTAAGATTTAAAAATGCATGCTAACTTCATTTTAATCTACGTATCAAATTCAAAATTGACTTCCTTTAAGAAATGAGTTCAAAATATCTTCACTATTATATTCCTCAACTCTGAAATTATTTAAGGATTAGTGTATAGGATGTAGTTTACCTCTTTTCATTTTAAACCTTTTTTAAAGATGAGTTACCAATTCCTTAGAGAAGAATCTATATTTATTTACCCCTAAGTAGAGATGGACTTTGCCCCTTAGTTTTCACAAAAACATACCCCAATTTGATACTTTTCATTTAATCTGAGTTCAAGACTTGGGTTGCATTTGACCTTGTGTTTTGACTTAGCTGGGTTTGGCTTTCTAAATGGACCAAGGGTTTTAGCTTGGCTTGGTTACCTTAATGGATCGAGGATTGTATTTAGATTAGCTGCCTTGATAAGCCATGGTTTGTGTTTGGGTTAGTTGCTTGAATGAGTCAAGGGGCTTATGTTTCGGTTAGATTCATTAACGGGCCAAGTAGTTTGTATTTAGGTCAACCCATAAGAATTTATAACCTTTAGCAAATTTCTTTTTTTATTCTTTATTTTATTTTTTGTGAGAGAGAAAGATAGGGCTTTATTTTATAGAAACTAAGAAGTCTAATTACAAATTAGGGATTTTTTAGGGTTCTATTTATAAGTCAACAAATTTTATTTACGTTTCCCTGAGGGAAAGAGAAAAAATAGTTAGATGACTAACTATTAAAACACCTATTTACAAAAGGAAATTCTAAAGAATGAAAAATGATAAATTGAAGGGAACTTTTTATTATTTTAAAAATCAAAGTATAGAAAACCAAGGAAGAGAGCTTAACATTTATTCTTGAAACTTTACATTTATTATAGGCCTCCTAATTATAGACTAGAAAATGAACCCTAAACTAAGTTTTGCAAACAAGCTCTAAGGTCCTCCAACATTTCATGGGTTTCCCCAATGATATGTCCAAGAAGGGCTTTTAAGGTCCGATTGTAAGCTTCAGAACATTTGAGCTTTCCCTTAAGTAAGCAACTTCAACCTCTAGCAGCCACTCACGAATCTTAGGGAAGTCTTATAGCCTATCGATTCTTCGATTATTGTTTGATTTAATGTTTAACTTTTAGAAAACTGATTATATTTCTAAAAACTTTCAAATATTAGTGGGGTTGCAATTCTTGAGAGCAATATATTAACTTAAGGTTTTAAGGGAAGTGCATGAAATTAGGATGGGTTCTAAAGGTCTTAAAGCTTTTGTGACCTCACTCATTTTTGGAAAACGCCTTCATAAGTCATATTATAGCTTAAGTAAAGGTAGCCTAAACAACCTTGAGCGGTGGTTATACCATAACACTCAGAGTCTATACATTAGACCCCTAGTCCTAGGGTTCTAATATGGTCCAAGTTTGACCATTTCTATCATACATTTACGATGCATAAAGTAAATTCCCCCCATAATTTAAAAACTTAAATAAAGTTAACCCTGTAAAAAAGTTAGTATAACTAAAGGCAAACGTAGAAAATAAGAACAAATAAAATAATAAATAAATTACACTTAGTAAGGTGATTTCAAAAATTAATTCCAAATTTGAAAAGTTAAATAGTTAACCCTCTTGACATCTCCAGTGGAGTCACCATTCTATCAAGCATGATATTTACTAGTTTTTTGTAAGTTTTCCTCAAATCGATCAATATTAAACCTTATTCATTTAATATTGATCCTTAATTAAGGTTTAAGAAAAACTAAAACTTTTTTTATTTTTTAAAGAATTTTAGGAGTCACTACCTAACCTGGGTTAGGAAATGTTTTAAGTTAAGATCAAATTGATAGATTTGGTTTTGATCTAGACAATGGTTTATGAGAGGAAAAAACTGATTTTTAGAAAAGGTTTTTGAAAAATTAGATATTGAGTCTCAGGCTTAGGTTTTTTAAACTTTTATGGGTACTATCAACTTTCTAAATTTAGACTTAATTCTTTGAATTCACCTTTTAAGACAAAAATTGATATTTAAATAAAGTTATTTTTAGCAATTTGAGTAATTTAAAAAAAAAAAAGAGGGGGAAGAGGAGGGGGGAGGGGGGGAACTAAATATTTCATTTTTTACGTCGCTTTGAAGGTATCTACTTACTCACTATTCAAGATTAGATGTACATAGTTTTTTTTATAAAACTTTAACATGTTGGTTTCATTTTAATTTTGAAAAACCATCAATTTTACATTTTAATTCAATTTAGATTTATTTAAGGAAAATTTTCTAAGAAAATCTTAAATTTGATTTATAATTTTAAAAATTCTACGAAAGGACCTAATTTTTAAAAAAAATACATTTTATTTTATTTCTATTAAAAAACTATTTTCTAAGTGATAAAAGTATTTTTATTTGTTTTTCTTTCCCACTTATTCCATCCAATTTTTTTTTTTATTTTATTGTTTTAAGTTTCAATTGGGAATGTAAAATAAAAAAGAAAAACTATTCTATCCTTTTTTCTTTCTTTTTTTTTTCTTCTATTCTTTTTTTTTTTTTAGGTTTTTCCTTTTTCTTCTTTTTCTTTCAATTTTTCCTTTTCTTTTCCTGTTATAAATTACAATAGAGAAGAAAAAAACAATACAATAAAATAAATGAATAAATAAAATAACAACAACAACATAATAGGAAGGGGGGCTAGACCAAGGAGTACATGGGTCAATTTGGAGCAGGAGGTATGGCTTAACAGCTTAGATTCTGTTTTTGGCAGCAAATCGGGTTACTTAGTCTTGTTAGAAGGAGAAGAAGAGAAGCAGCAGTGGACTCGATGCAGGCAGTTCTAGGCTCTACAATGAAGGGGAAACTTGACTTTCATGTGATTTGTATTAGGGAAAACTTGATTGATGACCATGCCTTAAGTTTCTATTGTAGTTTTCATGGTGAGTAAGGATGGATAGCGGTGATGGTTCTACGCAGTTAGCATAGGAGTTGCTAAGATTCGAATGAGGGCAACATCTTGGGTTTCTTAAGGCATTGAGTGTGATGGCGATCGTGGTTTTTCACGAAATTCACCCCAAGCGGATAAGGAGTTAGAGAAAGAGGTAAGAAGGTTAACTAAAGAGAGAAAGGGAGTGGACAAGTGATTTGAAGAAGAGGGAATGAGAAATTAATGTCTAGAATGCTTGTTAAAACTCCTATTTATATTAGGGATGGATCAATCGAGTTTGGAAAGGGATCAATCACCATTAATTTCGAAAAATACCTACTAATGAGTTGATTTTAGAATCAATGAAAAAACATGAAATTGGGTATAATTATTGTTTGAAATGATTCAATTTTGTTCTTTCTTGCACCAGATTATCCCTTAAAATTTCAATTTTAGTATTAAAGCTAAAATCACGAACTTAACCATTTATAAGGCAACTGAGCAATCAAAGTTTTCCTAATCTTTGAGGTTCAATTTAATTCGTGTTTCCTTGTTAGAATTCATAGTTAATGGGTCAATAATAACCTACTCTAAGTCTTTTATGAAGGGGGATTGCATGGGGTATTTTTCTTTTCTCTTACTATAAAGGTTGAGAGCATCTGGTCAAGAAAAAGCTATCCAAGTCAATAATTCATGTTCAGCACTCCTTATCCAACCAAGAGGCACCATGTGGGGTGCATTTGATGGATAGAAAAAAAACAAGGTACCCAACACTTATGCAACTTTATTTGATTTAAAGACTTAAATGACTTGAACTAGTTTTGCAACCCAAAATCAGTTAAAGTCCAAATCAAAATTACAATCATTTCTATGATTAAGTCTAATACACATGTTTTAAAAATAATTATCATTTCAAATCTAATTTAATGGTTTTCTATGCTCTAATTCGTTAGTCATCAAGTTAATTGAATATTTATTTTTTGTAAATCAATTAATTTAAGTCTAATCGAAGTGCTATTTGAAGCTACAATTAGCTTAAATTAATTTCATTCTTACGAGCAAAAATATCTATAATCAACCAAGGTTCAAAAATCTTTTAAGGAAACTTAATATTCTCAAAAATAGCTCGAAACCGTTAAATCATATATATGCACTTTGACTTTATTTGATCCTAAAAATAAAATGACCATCTCTTAAAGACCTTAAAATTGACTTTAGACTCCTAAACATCTTTTTTTGTTTTTTTGTTGTGGAATTAGGACCCATTACCTTATTCTAAATATTTTGAAATTATAGGGGGGTGAAAATGGGGGTGTCTACACTATGTTAAATCAATTGGGTAAATTGATTTAACCTAGCCACTAGTTTACTAAAAAAAAACTAATTTTTAAAATGTTTTTTTGAAAACTAGAGATTTCATTTCAGGGGCTAACCGATTAAATCCTTAATGAGTGCTACTTTCAATCTTTTGAATTTAATTTTACCTTTCAAAAATATCCTTCTAACGACAATAGTTATTTATAGATATATAAATAACTAAAATTACATCTACTTGAAAAAAAAAGAAATTAAAATAAAATTTACAAAATGAGCAAAATAAACTTTTTACATATTTTAAGTCGCTTCGGAGTCTCTTACAAGTGCTTACGTACCTACTATTGTTAGTGAATTTTGGGATGGGGAAAAGTCCTACAAAGGAAAGTGAAATACTTGATACCAGGGCCAGTTTAGTGCAACTACTCCGATACCTAAGTCAATAAGGTAACTTAGTAGAGTAATTATGTGAATAAAAAGTGTTAAGATCCCTTATAGAGTTTCTTTTCGGTATTTATAGATGGTTATAGTGTCTAAGGCAATTATCGAGATAACTGTTAAGACATGTGGAAGCTTTTTAACTTGACATCTCCCCTCATATGTAGGAGTAGTAGGTGGTTGTGTAATGTAACCGTACTTATGATAATTATTCACGCTAGACTTAAATTGAAACTAGGAGCGCTTCTTATACTCAGCATAAATGTCGTACATCATCTAGGTGTGGTGCATATGCTGAGAGAGTCAGTTATGCGGCTTCTCAGCAGACAAAAGGTCGAGTGTTAGATGAATGAAAACTGACTATCAACATTTGCCCCCTAACTCTCGTGTTTGAGCAATTGACAAACGGAGTTACACATATATTGCACTAGAGGCTGAGTAGGGAGAGATTCTTTAAATTTATGCCGAATAATATGGGAAGTAAGACAAATCACATCCTAGTCGAAAGGTCACCATTTCTGAACTCCTACCCATTCAAGAAACCAAGAAAATGGAGGCATGACATCTGTCACTTAGGTCATTATTTTATGGTAGGCCTAATAACTATCAGATAGTTTTCAGTCGTCAGAAGCAGATTTGCAGTTATGAAGATGAATCATCCTTATATAAAGTAATATTCAATCATAATCAGCCTCTCTAGTCGCATCTTAAACCTTCATTCATTTCCTAATCTTCAACCCAAATTCTTCGATTTGTATTGTATCATTTCACATAACCATTCAGGTATGGTTCGTAAAGTTGCCTGTTGAATTATGCTTTCCGATTTCGAGGCAACAGAGACAGAAGCCACTTTCCACCACCCCCCCCCCCCCAAAATAAGGGACGAGGTGGCTTGTTCTTTAGGTAGTTCGACCAACAGTATGGAGAAAAGGTGAGATAAACTTGCTAAGATCAATGAGCTCTTCATAGATAATTATCCTAAGGATAAGGAAAGGAGGTCCTCGATAAGATATCTGTTCAACACAATAGCCTATTTTTCCGATTCTCCATATGGAAATGCCAGTTCCATTGATAGGGTTCTCATCACAAAATATAATCAATACTAGCGAGATCTTCTTGGGACATGGAACTTAAGGAGGTCGAGAGATGGGGAGAGGGTATGCTTCCGCAAGGAGCACGAGTTCCATATATACTTCAAATATTTGGATTTTTGGTTAAGCTTCCCTTTTTCGGCTTTTGTCAAGGGCTTTTTCAACTATTTCAAAGTCACACCGAGTATGTTCTCACCCAACACATATCAACGTCTAGCAACCTTTGAGATAGTCTACAAAGAAGTCAAAGTTAGGGTTGCACCTCAACTATTTTGATATTTCTTCACTATTCAAAGGTAGCTTGACAGGTGGTACTTTGCTATTGTAAGGCATAGGCATAAGTTCATAGATGGGTTAGAATCCAAGATTCACAAGTGGCACGATAAGTTTGTGTCAATAGTATCTGATGAGAACTT
This sequence comes from Lumnitzera littorea, assembly GCA_024138015.1. Classification (NCBI taxonomy): domain Eukaryota; kingdom Viridiplantae; phylum Streptophyta; class Magnoliopsida; order Myrtales; family Combretaceae; genus Lumnitzera; species Lumnitzera littorea. Next base: position 73,946,566 of record JAMXBB010000012.1, on the reverse strand, counting down.
GGACTTCTAAACCCAATGGATTGAGCCGATACATACAAAAGATATAAATCTGATGCCAAACGATGTAGTAGTAGTGAAGAAAATTCAAGAGAGAAGGAGAAACAAAATGTTCTTTTAGGATGTCAAGAGAATTATACAACGTTATGAAAATGGAGAACCAATATTTTCTGAAAAAGAAGGTATGCCAATATGTTTCGGTCATGCTGAGTATAGCCATGAGGAAAGCCATTCTCAAGACTTAGGGGGAGAATAGTGAACTTTGAACCTTAAGCCTTACTCGGTACGAAAAATATAAGTTCATATTTTTTCCATGTTTATATTAATTGGTGTACTTGTGTCGTAGATATAGGTGCTGGAGAGGTGAATTTGGCAAAGGTACTAGCTCAGGCCAAGGCTAAAAAATCCAAGGCTGATAAGAGAGCGACCACCTTAGCAACTACCACTCGACCTACTATCGTAAAAAAACCAGCAAAAGAAGTTGCAGTAAAGCAGATGGCTATACAGAAAATCTCTCATCCTGTCGAAAGGTTGAAGAAGAATGAGAAAACATAGCCAACCTGGATTGTTCGTTCTAAAGAGCCTCCAGTCATGATTATTCAAACTTTTGTCAAGCCGAAGGATGGCGAACGTCGAGAGACACATCCCGACGAGGAGGATGAAAATGTCATTACCACAAAAGACTTTAGAAAGGGTCTAAGAATATCTAGCCCCCACTAGGCAAAAGGCCAAGGGTTGGTTAGGCTACATAGCTTAGTTGCAGGTGCATTACTCAATGACTTGTGCTTTTGGCATTGAGGATACTGTCGGATAATGTCCTTTGTATCTTCTCTCATAGTCAACCAATAATAGCTGAGTTGCATTGCTCGAATGTACAATGTTTGAGACTTTACATGGTTACTGCATATGCTGCCAAGTAGTTTAGATAACACCCTCTCGACATCCCTTTGAGAAAGGCATCGAAGGTAAGGTTGAGATACACCGCACTTATATAGCTAATCGTCAATTAGCGTATAGTTCGCAGCTTAGTAAGCCAATCTTCATGCCTCCTTTTTGTCGTCAGGGATAGTACCATCTTTTAGATAATTTACTAGGGAATCCATCCATGATACTTCTCTTAGGTAAGGAGCTAACTCACAACTTTACAAGAGAATGGATAAACTTTTTTGTGGGAGAACTCCATGAAAAGTTTCTCATTTAACTTAGGGAATGCTATACTGGCTAACTTCAACAACTTATCAACAGCGATATTCTTGCTTCTAGGAATTTTGTTAATGGAGAATGATAGGAATTCTTTTACAAGCGTTTATACCACCAAGAGGTACTTGATCATCTCTTCTTCTTTTGCTACATAACTTCCAGTAACCCAATTTATTACCAACTGGGAATCAAAGAAAACTTCCAGTTTCTTAGCACCAATTTCTTTCCCTAGTTTTAATCTGGCGATTAGAGCTTTGTACTTTGCTTCATTATTACTAGCTAGGAATCTAAATTTTAGAGCGTAATAGACTTTGATATTATGTAGGCATTTAAGGACTAGGCCTACACCGCTTCCTTCTCATGTCGAAGAACCATCGACATGAAGAAACCAGATAGGTTTCTTGGTAATCTCCACACAGTCTTCCTCTCCCGTAAACTCAGCAACAAAATCTACCAGTACTCAGGCTTTTAGTGCCGTTGGGGGTTTATATTGCACACCATGGGCATTGAGCTCTAAGACATATTTCATCATCCTCTTCGAGGAGTTAGGTCACTGTAATGCTTGCTACAATGGTTGATTAGTGAGCATAATAATTTGGTGAGCTTTAAAATACAGCTTTAACTTTCTCGTCAAAAGAACCATTATTAATACAAAATTTTCAATCTTTGTATACCGAAGCTCTAGCCCCTACAAAACATAACCCACATAATAAACAGGTTGGTGCTCCTTACCATCAATTCAGATAAGTATAGAGAAAAGTGAAAGTGTTTAGCACCTAATTGATAGATATAAGTATAAATTTTCCTCCAGAATGGGTATCGAGAGTATTGGGGATGACGTAAGAAATTCCTTAAGCTCATTGAAAGCTCTATTGCAATTGTTGGTCCATCTAAATTCCTTTAGCTTCTTCAAAATTTTAAAGAATTCAAAGCACCTATTTACACTTCTCGATACGAATCTGTTGAGGGCAGCAATTGGCCCGATGAGTTCCTGTACCTCCTTGACCGTATGAAGTGGTTTCATATTCCTTATGGCTTCAATCTTTCTCGGATTGGCCTCGATGTTGCATCATATGACCATATATCCAAGGAATTTCCTTAATGTTGCACCAAAGATGCACTTCTATAGGTTGAGTTTCATGCTATAACTCCTTAATGTGGAAAACATTTCCTCTAAATCAGTAAGATGTTGATCTTCCTTCATGCTCTTCATAATTACGTCATCCACATATACTTCAACATTCTTATAGGTCTGAGATTTGAACATCTTCGTTACTAATCTTTGGTATGTGGCACCAGCGTTCTTTAGCCTAAAGGGCATTACAGTATAACAATATGTTCCAAAATTAGTAATGAAAGATGTGTGGACTTCATTCGCCTTATCCATCTTGATTTGATTGTAACTAGAGAAATCATTCATAAAAGAAAGCAGTGCATGCCCTATGGTTGTGTTTACCATTTGATCAATTTTTGGTAGTAGGAAATAATCCTTAGGACATGCCTTATTGAGATCCGTGAAGTTTATGTACATTCGCTACTTATCGTTAAACTTCTTGACTAACACACAATTTGCTAACCTAGTTAGATAAGGCTCTTCTCGAATGAATCTTGCCCTTAATAATTTCTAGACCTCTTCTTCTATTGTCGCTTGTCTCTCTAGTGCAAAATATCTCTTTTTTTGTTAGACCACTTTTGCATTTGGGTTGATCTAGAGCTTGTGTATCAAAATATCTCTCAGAATACCTGGCATGTTCGAATGTAACCATACAAATAGGTCAACATTAACCTACAAGAAGTCAATCAGACTTTGCCAAACATATGTTGACATGGGTTTTCCTATCCTTGTTGTCTTCTTAGGATCATTTCCCAAAGGAATTTCCTCTATATCATTCTCGGCATTCTCTATGCCAACTGTCTTGCCATCTAGACAGGTTTCAACTTAAAAAACTTCCTCTTGTCTCAAGGCCCTTATATACAAGGACTGTACCAATTGTTGATCCCCTCTACATATACCAACCCCTGTAGGAGTAGAAAACTTGGCCTTTAGATGTGCCATTGATGGGACAATGCCGAATAAATGTTGGCATGGCCATCTTATTATCGTATTGTATGGGGACCAACATTTGACAACAAGAAAATCTACTTTATCCTCTGCAACATGCTCGTCATCCCCTATTTGTATTGACAAAGAGATGACTTTAGCTACTTGTACAGGTTGATTATTGAAGGCATAGAAGTCATACTTATAAGACCATAGCTGTGCTTTGATCTTGGGCCTCATTTGATCAAAGGCATGTTGAAAAATTATATCGGTCGAACTTCCCATGTCAATAAGAATCTTCTTGGCTTCAAAGTTGGTGACTCTCGCATTGATGACAAGTGCATCATTGTGCGACCTCTAGATACTCTTAAAATCCTCTTCTCCGAAAGATATTGTATGGTCAATCCTGACCTTTTTCCTGTAAATATTGCAAACATAATTCTTGGTATTAATCGAGTTCAAAGAACTTAATTGGCCTATACTAGGTCCACCGAAAATGTTATTAATTATTTCGTTGGGTGCTCTGGTGAGATTAACATCCCTTGCATCTCTTACGACCATTTCTGGCTGAGTGTCATCCTCTTATTGCTCTCTTCTCCTCTGAGACGATCTTTCGATTCTTTCGACATCATATGCTAAAAATTTTCACAAGTACCCGTGTTGTATTGCATCTTCAATTACATTCTTGAGTTAAATGCACTCATTTGTATTATGACCCTTATCACAGTGGAAATCACAATAGTTGTTCAAATTTCTTCTTGAGGGATTCCCTTACATTCTTTTCGGCTACTGGAGGACACCTTTCTCCCTATGTACTTCCATCAAAATGTCCAAGATTAGACAATTGACAGGTGTATGGGATGTGAATGTCGGTATCCTCGATCTCTTTCTCTCAACCAAGTCTATCTTTCACATTTTTTCGTTTGTCACTCTATCCATCTCTTCTGCTCTGATTAGCCTCTCGTTGTGCTTTTATGTTGTCTTCTTGTTAAATGCATGAGGTAGCTTTAGCCTTAAACTCAACAAAAGTTTTCGGCTTATTCTTTGTAAGAGACTTAAAAAAGTCTCCATGAGGTTTAACTTTGTTGATTATGATGTTAAGGGCCACACTTATATTTAGTTTTGGGATTTGGACCATCTCGGCCATAAATCTAGCCAAATAGTCCTCGATTGACACATCGGACTTTTGTTTGATGGTGTTAAGGATTGAAGAGTCCTTAACAGGAAGTTTGCTAGCAGGAAAGTGTTGAAGGAACACCTCTGCTAGTTCATCGAAACATGAAATGGTATTTAGTTTCAAGTGTTTGAACCATGTGCTGACTGCATTCCTTAAGGTTGAGGGAAAGGCTTGACAGGCTACCGCATTGCTCAAACCATGCAACTTGGCCAGTGTAAGGTAGTACTCTAAGTGGTCTTTAGGTCTTTTGTCCCATCATATGTTTCGAACTAAAGTGGCTTAACATATCGAGGTATTATTTCTTCCAAAATCTCTAGGAGGAAAGGACCTTTCTTGATTTAGAACTATTTGGTCATTACAATAGGGGTGCTGACATGCGAGGGTTCCGCATGATGCACGTGCTACAGTTGCTTGCCCTTATCAATCTTCTTGAAAGTAGGAATTGAAGGTCTCACTAGAACCTTAGCTTACTCTTTGGGTAATTTAGGTGAATAAATGGAATCATTGATACTATTGGCATCATGATTGCCATGCTCTTTGTCTTGATTCAAGTGAAAACTTTTATGAAGAAGGTCAAGGATTTGTTCATGTTTTTTATTTAACTCGAACTATTCTTTAGCTAAATCGAGACAAAGTTGCTCGAGTCGAGCCAATCATTATTCATCAACATGTTAACTCCTCCCCTTAGGGTGGTAGGAGGAAGTACCAACACCTGTACTTCTAATCATTCTAGTTTTAACCATGTGGTTGTGTTTAGAGAAAAACATATGGCACCAAATGTTGTTAGTGAATTTTAAGATGAGGAAAAATCCTACAAAAGAAAGTGAAATACTTGGTACTGGGGCTAGTCTGATGCAGCTACTCCGATGTCGAAGTCAATAAGGTAACTTTGTAGAGTAAGAATGTGAATAAAAAGTGTTATAACCCCTTACAGAGTTTCTTTTCAATATTTATAGATGGTTGTAATGTCTAAGGCCGTTGTCGGGATAACTATTAAGATATATGGAAGCTTCTTAACTTGACATCTCCCCTCATATGTAGGAGTAGCAAGCAATTGTGTAATATAACCGTGCTTGTGATAACTATTCACGCCAGACTTAAATTCAAACCAAGAATGCTTCTTATACTTAGCATAAATGCCGTACATCGTCTAGGCGGTGCAAATGCCGAAAGAGTTGGTTATACGACTTCTCAGCAGACAAAAGGCCGAGTGTCAATTGAACAAAAACTGACTATTAACACCTACTATTCGAGATCAAACTTTCATAGTTCATTCCCAAAAAATTTTTACATATCGGTTGATTTTAATTTAAGAAAATGGCCAAATTTAAGTTTCTAATCATTTGATTTTATTTTAAGAAAAACACCTAAAAAAAAAGAGTTCTAAATCATTTAAGTGTTTATTTTTGAAAATTCTAAAAAAAAATCCTATCTTTTAAAATGATTTATTAAAACCTTTTTTCTTTGGGAAATGATTTTTCTAAGTGACAACATTTTTGTTTATTTTAATTCTTCTTCTTCTTTTTTATTTTCTTTATTTTATTATTTTTAATTCATTTATCAAAGCAAAAAGAAAATGAAATAAAAAAAAAAAGCTTTCCTCATTTTCTTCCTTCTTTTCTTTTTCTTTTTTTTTTCTTCTCTTTTTTTTTTTGGATCATTTTTCTTCTTTTTTTTTTTCTTACAATAAAATATGATGTTAAAGGAAGAAAAAAATTTGCTAAAATAAGATACAACACAAAGAAGTAGGGGCTAGACTAATGGACAACAAGGTGCATGGGAGTCAAGTAACCTCGGTCTAGTCAAAGCAAATTGGATCGTAGGGTTAAAATCGAGTCAAATGGCCTAATCACAATGGATAAGGAAACTGCGGCATAAGGTGCACAATGGGGTGATTTGGGCTAATTTTTGAGTAGGTAATACCAGATTCATGTCATTTTTATTAAAAATAGGGGGTGTAAGGTAAGTGCCACGGCCAAAAGTGGTGGTTTGAATTAGGCCGTAAGTGTTGGTGGTTGTCATTCCTTATGGCAGTTGTTGGAGAGGAGATGGGGGTCAGGTCTTATGTTTTAGAGTGCCACAAGTCTAGCTATGGTGTTAGTTTAGCTTGGGGAGTAGTGGTTCATAATGTTTTCGAAGGTGGAGGTCACAATGGCTAAGGTTTGGGCAAGTGGTGATGGTGGTCGCGATAAGGGGGTATGATGGACATTGTTAAGGGTAGTGGTTGCGGAGTTATTTTAGTTTGAAAAGCTTCAAGTTGAAGCTTATCTGAGAGAGAGAGTAAGAGTAGCAGCTAGAGAGAGAAAGAACTCTTGAATGCTTATAATGTGTGTTCTCTTGAGAGTTCATGATCAGAACAATGACTAAGGGCTACTATTTATACTTGACAAGCATTAAACGGACATAGAAAGGTCCAATTTGCCATGAATTCAAAAATTAAATACTTAGGCTCAAAAGGGTATGATTGCAAAATTAAGTTGAATTTGAGTGAATTAGTAGGTCATAAGTGAATCTTAAACATCCATTCTTGCTTGAAAAAAAAAAAAAAAAAAGAAGCTTTAATTGTTGCCTAATTTACTTAAATTTAATCAATTTCATCAAGTACTAAAATCTCATTTGTGACTTTTTTCAATTTTTCAAGCTCAATTTGGCCTCACAAATGACTGTATTTGGATGTGTAATCGACACTCATTCACAGTATCCTACATGGACTTCATGATTTAATAATTAATTTGGTGAAATCATAAAGAAAATCACATAAAAAATGGTCAAAAACTAAGGACCTTGAGCATATACTTCACAAGAAAATGAGAGAAACATAGGGAAAGTGAGGGAAAGAGGTGTTGATGTGGTGTTGACATAGTGCCACATCAGCGCCACATCAACGCCACGTCAACCGCATCACCCAATCGAGATCTACTACGTGTCAGGCCAACACATAGCCCCAATCAAATGTAAACATGTGCCTATAATGAGATTCGATCACCTTTTTGCTTATTACTAATATGAGTCTACATGTATTAGCATCAGGCTGTTGGCCTATGCCTTATCCATATATGTAATCAAATTACCTATATAGACTATATCAGCTTAGGCTAGATTTAAATCTAAAATCAAGCCTAATATTTCCTTTGTTATTTCAAACCTAACTGGTAAGTCCTTTAGGATAATAATATAATAAAGGAAATTACAAAAAGGGTAATGTATGAAAAAGATTCCTAGTATTAACAAAAAGGGATAAATATAACAAAGGATAAAAAGGAATATAGTATAAATATAAAAAAAGTAGGGGAGAAGTGATTGCCTGTCAATGGGTTCATGTTTTGGAATCTTAGGGCATTGTGAGTAAACTGAGTTGATGTTAGAACTGTTGTTGCTAAGCTATGCTGAAAGCTGTTGTGGTGATTAAGTAAGGCTGTAGCTTGGTAGGATGGAAAAGGAGAGCTCGACGTATAGGGTCTTCGGACTTAGTATTCGATAGGTCAGTAACTATGCAGGAGTTCGAACAGAGCAAAGTATGTTCAAGCTCGAGCCTTAAAGAGTTCTTCCATACCTCTTCTATGTATTGGAGCTCATCCTCAATAGGTTAAGAAGACAGCATCCTTCTCATGAGAGATTGTAAAGCCTTAGAGGCAAGCTCGAGTAAGGAGTTCAATAGTCGACACTCCATCTACTCTTCAGGGTTGTTGAAGATTTGCTCTCAAATCTTGATCTTCTTCTTTTTCTAGCGCATAGGGTGTTAAATTGGACATATTAAAGGTAAGGGATAACCCATGTCCTTCGGGCAATTCCAACTTGTAAGCATTGTTGTTTATTCCCCATAGGATCTTAAAAGGGCCATCTAATCTAGGGGACAACTTACTTGTCCTCCTTCTTAGGAATCATTCTTTACTGAGGTAAATTGAGACAAAGTCTCCTGGGTTATAAATGACATGCTTTCGTCCTTTATTCCCTTACTCTCATGGTTGAGCAATTGTCTTGGCTAGTTATATTCATCAACCTTCTAATGTAGTTTTTGAAACTCTTCGACACGTTGCAAACTCGAATGACTTTCTCTTTGAGAGGTCGAGCTAGTAATCATGTCTAATGGTAAGTTTGAATTAAGTCCGTAGACAACCTTGAAAGGCGACCTTCCTATTAAGCTATGAGTGGAGCAGTTGTAAGCAAACTCGATGATGGGTAGGCATAGATCCCAATAATGTAGATTCTTCCCGACATGAGCTTGAAGGAGGTTAACTACCATTTTGTTTACAACCTATGTCTAGCCGTTTGTCTACGAATGGCAAGAAGTACTGAACATGAGCTTAGTGTCGACCTTCTTCTATATTGTTCACTAGAAGAAGCTTATGAACTTCGAGTCATGATCTAAGACAATATACCTTGGAACATCATGTAGTTGCACAATCTCCTATAAAAAGAGATTAGCAACAAATAAAGCATCATTGGTTTTGTGGTAAGGGATGAAGTGGCTCATTTTGTTAAATTGATCAACCACCACCATAATAGAATCATGTTTACGAGGTGTTCTAGGTAGGCTAAACATAAAATCCATGCTAAGATCAGTTCATGGCTACTCAAGTATAAGAAAAGGTGTGTATTCTCCATATGGTTCCTTTCTTCCCTTGGCTCACTTGTATACCTCACAATGTTCAAGAATTTTATGCACATCCTTCATCATCCCAAGCTAATAGAAGTGTTCTTGCAACAGCTCAATAGTTCTCTGCCAAAAATGGCCAGCCAAGCCCCTAGCATGGGTTTTTCGTATTAGTAATTCTCTAATAGAACTACTTGGCACATATACTTGTTTTCCTTTCATCAGAAATCCTTAGTTCAAGTAGAACCCATCTACTACTCCTCTAATGTTGCACTTGGCCACTAAGGTTCTAAAGTATGGGTCATGTTCATATTGATCAAGTAAGGTGCCAAACCCAAGTATTCTAGCCCACAATATCATGATAAGAATATGTCGATGAGAAAAGATGTCAGCCACAGTGTTAAAACTTCCCTTCTTGTACTTGTTGATGTAGAAAAAGGTTTCTAAGTACTTAACCCACTTGGCATGGTGTCAAGAGAGTTTTTGCTATCCTCTAAGATGCTTGAGAGATTTATGGTCTATATAGATAATGAACTCTCTTGATAGTACATAATGTTGCTAGTTTTGAAGTGCTTGGACAAGGGCCTAAAACTCCTTATCATATGCCAAGTAATTTATGTTGCACTTATGAGCTTCTCATTGAAATATGCAACTGGTTGACGCTCCTGCATGAGAATAGCTCTAATGCCGACTCCGGATGCGTTACATTTTAGCTAAAAAACATTGCTAAAGTCAAGTAGCACTAACACTAGGGTAGAAGCTAACTTGGATTTAATCTCTTTAGAACTCTTCTAAGCTTTCTTAGACCAATTGAATTCAGAATTCTTCCTGGTTAGCTAGATCAGTAGGATAGTTATAAAACTAAAATTCCAAATGAATCTTTGATAAAACAAAGCTAGACCATGAAAAATCCTAACTTTGGTAACACTGGTTGGTGTCGACAATTCGAGAATAACTCAGATCTTTTCATCATCAACTTCGATTCCTCCTCTAAAAACAACATATCCGAAGAATACTACCTCGCTCTAATAGAACACGCATTTCTTCAAATTGATGAACAGTCATTCAACTTGAAGGATATCAAATACTAACTTTAAGTGCTTGACATAAGAGTTAAGGTCGACATTTTACACTAAAATGTCATCATAATAAACCATAACACTCTTTCCTATCAAGGATCACAGAACATGATTTATAAGTCGTATAAAGGTGCTCCACGCATTTGTAAGCCCAAACGACATCACCAACCACTTAAATAGACTGTCCTTTGTTTTGAAAGCAATCTTCCACTCATTCCTAGTCTCATTAGGATTTGGTGGTAGCCACTCTTCATATTAACCTTCAAAAATATTCCTACAACTTGCAATTCATCAAGCACATCATTTAACCGAGGGATTGGATATCAATACTTGATAGTTCTCTTATTGATAGTTCGGCTATCGATGCACATTATCCATGAGTCATCCTTCTTTGGCACTATGACAGTTGGTACGGTACAAAGGCTCATGCATAACCACGCTCAATCAAGTCATTAACTTGTTTCTTTAGCTTAGCTACTTACTCTAGATTGAACCTATAAGCAGGTCGATTTGGTAAGGTAGCTCCAAGTTAAAGGTCGATGCAATGCTCTATACCTCTGATAAGGGGTAAACCTGTTAGTAACTTGAAAGGAAACAAGTTGAAATATTCTTAGAGCAATGTCTGCACCTTGAAAAGTAATGCTCTAACCTCCTTCAACTCTAGAACTCTTCTGACCAATAAGAGTACACACTCTTCCTTCTTAACATCTTTAGAAAATTAAGCTTGGGAAATAACTAATGACTTCCTTTGCAGCAACCTAGAAATCTTCTCTTGTGACTCTTAGACCTTTTTGGGGCTCATTGGGGTCAGTATAATCTTCTTCCTATCCTTCTGGAACATATAAGTGTTCCTATACCCATTATGAAGTACCTTAAGATCAAAGAGCCATGGTCAGCTTAGTAGTATGTGTGAGGCATACATAGGTAGGATGTCACACAACACCTCATCCTTATACCCGTTGCCAATAATGATTAGCATTTTGACTTGTTCAATAGCAAGTAGTCCTCTCTTCTCATTAAGCTAGTGAATCTTGTATAGTCTAAGATGAGAACAGGTCAACAACTTCAAAGACTTCACCATGCCTTGCACCATCACGTTGATACAACTTCCTCTGCCAATGATCACAACACATAAGTTTCCATTCAATCGGCAATTCGTATGAAAGAGGTTCTCTCTTTGTTCATTCTCATCGATGGTAAAGATACCAAGTGATCGTCATACAACCATGTAGTATTCTCATAGTTTAGGTTAGATCTGGGCATCAGAATCTTTCCAAAACTTGTCTAACAGGTGATTAACATCCATCTCTTCTTCATTAGCACTCTCTACTTCAAAATAGGGCTTATCTCCCTTGATGGTCATGATACGTCAGTTCGAGTACTGACTAGCCGCATATCTAAAACTAAGGCACTTGAAATACTTTTTCTTTTTGGTCTTCTTACTAGAGCTCTAACCTTGATCCTTTTTGACCTCAAGTTCGTTGCCTTTAGTCTTTCCTTAGCCATCATCAAGTTTACTTGGCATTTGACCTTAGCGATGGACCTCAAAACTATACTGAGCTCTATCATATCCAAGTTAGCTTGACATACCAGTCTTGCTAGACAAGCCAAGTTAGTTGCTCTGTGCTCAGCTAAGTTGATTTTATCTTTGCCTTTTGACCCTTTGTGCTACTCAAATGTTCTCATCCATATCTCTTAGCTTTTGCACTTTCACTACGTTACCAATCTCAAATCTTAGTCCAAAAATGAACCTGGCTACTATCTACGCTTTTGGTTCATCAACATCATAGTAAATCATCAATAGCTAGAACTCTTGAACATACTCATCTATAGGTCATCTACCATGCTTGAGTTCCTGAAGACGTCGGAAGGTGTCTTGCTCATAATGTTCTAACACAACTTTATTCCTCAAAACTCTCTTCATCTCATTCCTAGTTCTAATTTCTCGTTGGGCTCACTGACGTACATTTTGCAATTTCTTCCACCACATTGCTATGTACCTAGAAAATTCTAAAGTAGCTACTTGAATACACACTAAGTCTTCATAATCATAGAAGTCAAATATCTTCTTAATTTTCTCCTCTTAGTCCACATAGTCATTAGTACCACCAGACCTATTAAAGCTCAGAATTTACACTTTAAGATGTTTGGCTCCTCTAAGAGCGCAGAGCTTACGCTCATCATATTCATCATACTGCTCTTCCTCCTCCCCATACTCTTTAAATTCATTTAACTTAAGTCTCCTCCTCACAAACCTCTCAACATGTCAAGGTGGATCTAGGTTTATGTTAACAGCTTCTAGTGCTCTATGCTTGGCTACTTGTCTTCTTGACCTATCTTTCACATCTTAGTTTCGTTCATCAACTCTCTCATAAGGCTTAGTCTCTACTACCCTTTGTACAGATATAGCTAGGTTAGTTATAATAATAGCAAGGTCTTGCAATTGCTCATTAGTAGTCCATAGGGTCTGTTAAGTAACATGACCACGACTATGAGCATCACTTTTGACATCATTAATCTCTCTTTGAGCACTGGGATTTGACATTCTCAATACAAAACTTCAAGAAGTTCACTACTCAACAAAAATTTCACACAACTTTGCTAATATGATATCACACAATAACTTTAGAACTTGCTCTGTTTTTTCATTAGAGAAACAGAGTATAGTAGAACAAACAACTATAGCAAGAAGCAACTGCTACAATACTTAGCTTTTGATTGCAACCTTAGGCTTTGATATCAGGATTATATGATGTGCCTAAGAGCTCAATTGATGACTAGGGCTTACCATAGAAGATAGTAACCAAGTGGATCCTTTGAGATATCGAAGAAAGAGGAAGTGGATAGGTCGGTAAATACGGTAGCTTCCACGAAGCTATTCTCTAGATATGACTTACCGAGGAACACAATACGACTTAGTACTTTGCCTGATATGAAGTAGAACCTAATATTAAGGTCTACTTGCCACTAATCTTAAGCTACGAACAAGATTAAATAAGAGTGTAGAAAAGGATATACTTGGAGAATAGTATATCATAAGAACAACAAGAATATTTGTTAACAATGTTGAGTAAGACAATAACGGCCATAGTAAAAAGGACTATTTATAGTAAGTCTTTTAGGGCAACAATATAATAAAGAAAATTACAAAAAAAGGATAATGTATGAAGACGATTCCTAATACTAACAAAAAGGGATAAATATGACAAATGACAAAAAAGAATATAGTATAAATGTTAGAAAAATAGGGGACATGTGGCAGCTTGTCAGTAGATTCTTGTTTTGGACTCTTGGGGCATTGTAACTGAACTGAGTTGATGTTGAGGCTATTGTTGCTAAGCTATATTGAAAGTTGTTGAGTTGATTGAGTAAGGCTGCAACTTGGTAGGACGGAAAAGGAGAGCTCGGTATATAAGGATGTCGGACTTGGTACTCGGTAGGTCAGCCTTGGCACTCGATAGGTCAACGATTAGGCAAGAGTTTGAGCAGAGCAGAGTATGTTTGAGCTAAGGTCTTAAGGAGTTCTTCCATAGCTCTTCCATGTACTAGAGCTCATCCTTAGCAGGTTAAGAAGATAAGATCCTTCTTATGAGAGATTATAAACCTTAGAGGTGAGCTTGAGTGAGGGGTTTAGTAGTCAGCACTCCATCTCCAGAAGTTAGCATTCCATCAACTATAGAATAGATTCAAAAGTTGTCATCTCAAGCCAATAAGGAGTATGTCAAGCAACATACATGTGCCTAAATCTTACATACTTGATGGGAGGGTTCGTATTCATGAATAAATCTAGCTCCTTGGTCCACCTTATGTTTTACCTCTATTAGAGGACTTTGTCATTGCAAGATAGTATAGCTATAGACGATTTTTCTTTTCTTTTCTTTCTTTCTTTTTTTTTGGGTGGGGGAGGGGTTGGTAGTGTTGGTGTTTGGGTGAAGGAGGGGTAGCAATTCTCCTTAAGGTGTAAGCTTAGGATAAATTCCTACATATTGCCCCCATAAGCCACTATGACACAAATAAAGATAACTAGAGGCCCTTGGTAGCTTGATGGAGGATGAAATTGGATTTAGACAATACCCAACCTATGTTGTGGTGCCTTATTAGGATGCACTTGACAAGTAGACTTGAGTTATAGTATATCTATCTTCTAGTTTTTCATACGATTTAGAATGCCTTAATTCTAACTCTTGGTTATTAAATTTTTGGTCATGTGGCAACCTTATTTGGATGAGTTTATTGACTAACATCCTCTTACCCTTTCACAATGTTAAAAGATAGATTTGGATAGCTTAAGTAACATCCTTATCTAGATGTTAGGTCATGTAGCAGCCTTATCTAGATGAGTTCATTGACTAACATCCTCTTACCCTTTCACAATGTTAGGAGATAGATTTAGACAACTTAGGTACTACTCATATGCTTCTATATGGTAGGATGATGCTTCCCAAACTATGTGGTATGGCAATTTGGTTTTATGGCAATTATGCACAACATTAACATGAAGACTTAGCTATACCTTGTAAGAATAATCGATACAGACTAGTCTACATAGCATATACCCTATATAGGCTTGTTAGAGGAGCAACTAAAGATACAACCTTCTTTTGGAGTAGATCTTGGCTACATTAGATAGTACAAGTGCATCAGCTACTGATATGTTAGTCGTACTAGAGTTATACTTAAACACTTAGTAAGTAAAGTGTGTAAATACCAACTACTAACTGCATGGCATAATTTACACTAACTTGTTTTGATCCTTTTCTTCATGCTATTTAACTCCTTTGAAAGGATCCACTTAGCTCCTAATCTATTGATAGCTATATCTAATATATAACTTTTAGAGGAAGATAATGGGATAACGTTATTCCCTATAGGTTGCAACTCATTAAGAGCAAGGCCTTAAAGGGGAAGTAGATTAGGAGCAGAGTTTTTTAGCCAATGTTAAGCAAACTGTACCACCTCATAAGACTATGTGAGGGGACTTAGATGAATGCTTAGTCAAGGTCGACATTAGGAAGATATAATAGGCCTATCTCATGTGTTAAGCTCTTTCATTGATCCTACAAATCCTACTACATTACAACCATATAGCATATGACTAATGATTTAAGAGATAAAGGTAGCTTAGCTCCTACTTTGAGCTCAATTATGACCCCCTTCTTGATTCTTACGATTATCCTCTTTATACTCTATCAGCTCTTAAAAAGTGATGTCATGATTTGCCATATATGACTATGGTTGAGAGTACTACATAGCTTTACGCTTGTCTCCTCTAACTTTGATGAGCCATCCTAATAGCATCATGCGATACAAGAGTCACATGCTCTTACTAATGGCAATGATAAAGGAGCTAAAGAGCAACCTCATCCCTATTCACATGTTCTTATATGATGTGTAGAGTAGGAGGAGATATATGTAGAAAGGTTGACTTATATGTATACATATTCATTAATATTTGTATCGAAATACTTCTTAATAGATATTTGTCTATTTAAAGTTTTTTTGGAGTATGGATGTCTAACTATTATATATACTTTGTTTATATTAAACTCTTATATTTTATAGCTAGATGATGTTTGAAGTTGAAGGTTACATAGCTTTGGGTGATATTGTGCTTTTGGAGTTTGGAGTTCGAGATATAAGTTTATGTTGGAAGGCCTTTTATGAGGAATGCACCTTGAAAAATTTTATTATAAAGGCCTTGGACAAAATTGAAGGCCTTTAACTTTTTTGTTTTGTAAAAAGAAGGAGCATTTTAGAAATGTGCCTTCATTGAAACAAATAAATGAAAGGAAGGCATTATCTAGAAACACATCTTCCTTACATTTATAGAAGTGAAGGCGCCTTTCTAGATAATTCCTTTATTGTCCCTAAAAATAAAACCCCAAAACATAATCAGTAACAATTTGCATTAAGAAGGAAAAAAAAAAAAAAAGACCTAACTCCCTCTTTCTCTCAGACTTATGCGATCCTTCTCTTTAATCCAACATCATCCAACTATATTTTTGCAACTCTTCGATAAAAATCAAAGGTAGACCGTAAACACATTTATAACTCTCGTTCCATCGATTTTTTTTTCTCTCAAATTTCATGAAATCATAGAAAACTTATATTAGTTATGAAATTGTATGTATTGATGTATCCTACTCATCTAATTGTAAAATTGCCATTTGAATGTCATTACAACAACGTGTAATTGTAAGATTTGTTAGTGAAGTAGTTATTAGCACATTTCATAGTCTCAGAAGAATTGTTAGTTGATTGTGTTCGAGCTTGTACTACAAGGGCTCAAGAAAATGCCTAAGAAGAAATTGCTTTGCTATGATGATAGGTAGTGGCACATAGTCTAAATGTATAGTACACAATGCATGATGTGCTAACCAACATATTACTTATAAGTTGAAAATGGTGGTTGCTTTGAAATTCATGGTGTTTGCTCACAAAAATATCATGAGGGGAAATTTAGGGCCAAAGTATGACCAGGACCCAATCAAGATGTTGAAAGTGAGTACGAATGCAAACTTCTCTAAACTACTACAAAGAGTTTGCTAGAGTGCTGGAATTGATCTCGATGCCAGGTTTGAGCTGTCTCTTATGCATTCAATTTGACCACCACTTAATTGCAGTACTTTTTGAGAGATAGAGGCAAGAGACTCACACTTTCCATATAGCTCATGGAGAGCTCACCAGCACACTTCATGATGTAAAGGTGATGTTCGGTCTCTAATCGATGGCATGATGATGATTGGGAGCACTTATAGAAAGTGGTCTCACATATGTGCAAGATACCTTAGAGTCATTCATGAGGGCTCTATTGGTAGAGGAAGGTGTGTCAAGTTAGGCTAGTTGGCTAACCATTTTAGATTCCTACCTATGGGGTTGATAAGGAGATACATGATAGCATATATTCAATAGATGTTAAGAGGATTCGTATTTGTCGATAAATCTAGTAACCTAATGCATACCGTGTTTCTCCTTTTATTGGAGGAGTTTAGTTAAGCTAGACAGTACAATTAGGGGTCCATATGTCTTGTTTAGCTAAATAGATAGCTATATGGCTTGTCGATGGATACGGCTTATGAGATGATAGGTGTTGTGATTCTTCTTCAAGTATAAGCTTGAGGTAGTGATGAACTACCGACCAACGGTCCCATTACTCATGCACGGCTTCGAGGACTCCAATCCCTCACTCGACGAATTCTCTCTTGATAACCTACTGATGACGAAAAAGTTTACACCAAAGAAATGTGGCTAAACTCCTTGAGCTCCTCGAATTGTCATACGTTGATCTATACACTTGGAAGTGATAATGTTGACCATTCCCTTACCGAGGACTATGTCTCGACTAATCTAACCAACCGCTACCGAAAAGTTCTTACTAAGTGATGAGAGACTCACTTAATCGGTTGAATAGTTTTCTCTCAACATGCTACCATCTCTCTCACCCCGGTCCCTTTGTTGCCACAACATTTTGATCCCTCTTGCCTACTGTACTTAGAGAATATTCGTACAAGACTAATGTTACACTACCACCTGTCCACCTCGTCTAACATTATACTACTTTTCCATTTGTGGTCTTTTGTCATTTTTATCCTTTTTCATATGTACTAAGAATCCCCTTTTTATATATACTTTCTTGTAATTTCTTTATTTGTAATGCTACCTTAGGGACTTACTATAAATAGTCCTTTTCTCTTGTAAGCCACAGATAACTTACATTTTAAGACTGAATATTTTGTTCTTGTAAGATAATCTTCTCCAAGTCTATTTTTTATACACTCTTATCTAATCTTGTCGAGTAGCTCAAGATTAGTAGTGGGTAGACCTTGACATTAACTTGTGTATCATATCAAGTGAGGTGTCAAGTCATGTTGTGTTCGTTGGTGACTCATATCCTCCGAACAACTTCATGTCAGCTACTCTTATTCCTTTGTAGACCATTTCTCTCTAATTTTCTTCGATATTTTAGAGAACCCATTTTAGTCAAATTTACCACGTAAGTCTTAGTGATAACTAAGCTCCTAGGCACACCATATATTTTTTGTATCAGAGCTTGAGGTTAAGATCGAGAGCTATGTAGTGATAGTTTACTATATCTGCTATTCAAGATATTTATGTGTATGTAAAAAGCATTTGAGTAAAGTGTCCTTAATGAAGCTTTGTATTAAGAATGTCGAACCTTAATGTACAGGAAGAGATTCATGATGTCGAGAGTGATGCTCATGGTCGTGGTCGAGTTAACCAATAAATACCACATACTACTGATGAGTAGATACAAGATCTTACTACTGTTGTAGCTAACTTATCTATCTCAGTAAACAAGGTCTTAGAGGTGGGACCGTGTAAAAGAGTTGCTAAGCAAGGCCGAAAAACGAGAGATAGGCCGAGGAGGCAAATGAACGAGTGAGCTTTGGAAGCCTTTCTTGTGAAACAAGCACCATCGTAACGTACCGATAGACTTACGAGAAGAAGGTTAGAGTTGGACGAAGTGGAAGAGTACGAAGAAGAAGAAGGCTAGTATGATGGGATTGATGAGCGTGAGTTCAAAGCACTAAGAGGTGCCGAGCATATTAAGGTACAAATTATGAACTTCAACGAGTCTGGTAGTGCTAATGATTACCTTGATTAGGAAGAGAAGACCAAAAAGATATTTGACTTCTACAATTATGAAGTTGCTGTCGGCATTAGAGTAGCCACATTGGAATTTTCTAGGGTTTGCGACAATGTGGTGGAAGAAACTGTAGAATGTTTGCCTAAGGGCTTGACGCGAAGTTCGAACATGAAACGAGATGAAGAGAGTTATGAGAAATAGGTTTGTCCCCGAACACTACGAATAAGACACTTTTCGAAGACTCCAAGACTTGAGGTAAGGTAATAGATCCGTAGACGACTATGTCTGAGAGTTTCAATTGCTCATGATACGATGTAATGTTGATGAGCCTAAGGCCTGAACTATAGCATGGTTCATCTCGGGACTCTAAGTTGAGATTGGTCACTTTGTGGACTTGTAGAGCCTCATAACTCTAGATGAAACCATCCATGTAGCCTAAAGAGTTAAAAGGCAATGGCGAACTAAGCTAGCCGAATGCCGAGTAATAGAACACTGATACCGAATAGAAATGGCCTGTTGAGTAGACTAGGGATTGACAGGGCGTCAAATAGTTTCGAGGTGGAACACCGAGGTTACATACTGAGCCGACCAGACGAAGGCTGAGGTAAGAGCAAGATTGAGGAACTTGAAATCCGAAGAGACCAAGGTCAGAGTTCAAGATGGGAAACTTGAGAAATCAAATGTTCTAAGTGTCTTGGCTATAGACACGTAGCTATCAATGTCTGAACTGCCGAGTTATGACCATAAAGGGAGACAAGTCTCAGTTTGAAGTAGAAAGTGCTAGTGAAGGAGAGGAAGAATTGGCAACCGATCAGATGCTGGAAGAATTTGAGGAAGATTAGGAGGCGAGTGAAGGCGAGGAAGAAGTGGTAACTAATTAGATGTTGGAAGAATTTGAGGAAGATCAAGAGGTCAAGATACCCCATAAGGGCAAAGCCGAGTATTGCTTTGTTGTTCGGCGATCTCTCAGTACTTTTATAGCTAATGAGAATGAACAAAGAAAGAACCTCTTTCATACGAATTGCCAGGTGAATGGTAAGCTATGCACCATGATCATTGACGGAGGGAGCTGTACTAAGGTGATCTCACAAGGGGTAGTTAAGGCTATGAAATTGCCAACTCTTCTACACCCCAAGCCATACAAGATTCACTTGCTGAATGAGAAAGGAAGATTACACGCCTCTGAGCATGTTAAAGTGCCGATTACTATTGGTGATAAGTACAGGGATGAGGTGTTGTGTAATGTCTTTCCCGTGTGTGCATCTCACATATTACTCAATCGACCATGGCTATTTGACTTGAAAGTGTTACACGATAGGTATAGAAATGCCTACATGTTTCAAAAGGATGGGAAGAAAGTTAAATTGACACCGATGAGTCTTAAGGAAGTGTGAGAAGCCTAGGAAAAGGTTGCTAGATCTCTGCAGCGGAAGTCCTTTGTGATTTCCTAAGCTCAGTTTGCACAAGAGGTCAAGCTCGAAGACTAAGTACTCCTCTTAGTCAGGAGATTCCTAGAGGTTAGAGAGGTTGAGAACTTACTTGCTGAAGTGCTGCAGCTACTTCAGCAATTTACTAACCTCTTCCCTGTTGTGATGTCGAAAGGATTACCTCCCTTGAGAGGAATCAAGCATTGCATCAATCTTCAACCTGGAGTAGCCCTACCGAATCGACCCGCCTATAGACTCAATCCTAAACAGGCAGCCGAGTTAAAAAAGCAAGTTGATGAGTTGGTAAATCGCATATATGTTTATGAGAGCATGAGCCCATGTACCATCCTAACCGTGCTAGTACCAAAGACAGATGAATCATAGAGGATGTACATTGATAGCCATGCCATCAATAAGATTACTGTTAAGTACCAATACCCGATTCTACGGTTGGATGACATGCTCAATGAGTTGTATGGTGCATACATCTTTTCGAAGATAGATCTAAAGAGTAGCTATCATCAAATACAAATGAGACTAGGAGATGAATGGAAAACAACCTTTAAAACTCGAGTAGTCTATTTGAGTGGATGGTTATGTCGTTTGGTTTAACTAATGCACCGAGTACATTCATGCAGTTCATGAATCATGTACTCCAAACATTGATAGGCAAATGCGTTGTGGTTTATTTTGATGATATTCCGGTCTACAGTACCAACCTTCTCATTCATATTGAACATTTGAGATTGGTGTTTAACATATTCCGCACTGAGAAATTATTCGGTAACCTGAAGAAATGTGCATTCTATCAAAACGAGATTGTATTCTTTAGACATGTTGTTTTAGGGAGTAGAATTCAAGTTGATGAGGAAAAGGTTAGAGCTATTAATGAGTAGCCTACACCGGCTAGTATTGCCGAAGTCAGGAGCTTCCATAGCTTAGCTTCATTCTATCAGAGATTTATCTGAAACTTCAGCTCCATAACTACACCATTGACTGAATTGACCAAGACGAACGTTGAGTTTAAATGGACAGAAAAGGCTTAGAGGAGTTTTGAAGATGTGAAGTATAAGTTGACGTCTGCTCCAGTACTTACCCTACTAGATTTCGAGAAGGTTTTTGAGGTTGAATGTAATGCGTCTGCTGTTAGCATTGGTGTTGTACTTATGCAAGAGCACCGACCCATTGCTTACTTCAGATAAAACTTCGAGGTGCTACCTTGAATTACTCAGCCTATGACAAGGAGTTTCATGCCCTTATCGGTATACTCCAAAACTGGTAGCATTATCTGTTGTTAAGAGAATTCATCATCTATTTGGATCATGAATCTCTCAAGCATCTTCACAGGCAGTAGAAGCTTTCTTAACGTCACGCCAAGTGGGTTGAGTTCCTAAAGACCTTTTACTATGTCATCAAGTATAAAAGGAAAAGCACCAATACAATGGTTGATGCACTTTCTCACCGTCATACCCTCATCATGACGTTGTAAGCAAAAGTGCTCAAATTTGGCACTTTACCTGATCAATATGAGCATGACCTATATTTTGGGCCTTTAGTAGCCAAGTGTAGTGATGAAGGAGCTATAGATGGATTTTACTTAAGTGAGGGGTTCTTATGAAGGGCAAGTAGATTTGCGTGCCAAGTGATTCTATAAGGGAGTTACTGGTTCAAGAAGCTCATGCCGAGGGGTCTGGCTGGCTATTTTGGGGAAAAGAGAACGATTAAGATATTGAAGGAGCACTTTTACTAGCTTAGGATGATGAAGGATGTGCACTGAATACTTGAGAGGTGTAAGGTGTGTAAGTATGCAAAAGGGAGGAGAGAGTCCTATGGAGAATATACGCCCTTACCAATTCCCGAGCGGCCGTAGACTAATCTAAACATGGATTTCATGCTCAGCTTTGCTTACACGTTGAGAAGACATGATTAAATCATGGTAGTGGTTAATTGGTTCAGTAAGATGGGTCACTTCATCCCCTACCATAGAACAAATGATGCTTTATTTATTGCTAACCTCTTTTTACAAGAAATTGTGCAATTGCATGGAATGCTAAGTAGTATTGTGTTCGACCGTGATTCCAAATTCACAAGCTTCTTTTGGAAGACCTTATAGAGGAAACTCAGCACTAAGCTCCTATTTAATACCTCTTGCCACCCCCAAACAAACAGCCAAACTGAAGTAGTTAACAAAACCGTTGGTAATCTCCTACATGCTACTGTTGGAAAGAACTCTCGTGATTGGGATTCATGCCTGCCCATAATTGAATTTACCTACAATTGCTCAACTCACAACTCCATTTGAGGTTGTTTATAGACTTAACCCAAACTTATCCTTGAGCTTAGTTAACAGTCTATCTACACAAGGGGAAAGTCAATTCAGCCTATAGCATATGGAGGAATTTCACAAGTTGCATAAAAGAATTGTTGAGCAATTAGCCAAAACTATGGCCTGACAAAAGGAAATGGGAAGCCATGGAAGGAAACGAATCGTTTATGCCTTGGGGACCTTGTGTGGATCCATCTTAGTAAGGAACACTTCCCTAACAAGAGGACAAACAAACTATCTCCCAAAGCAGATGGACCCTATAAGATCCCGAGGTGTATTAATGATAATGCCTACGAGATTGAGTTACTCGAAGGTTTTGGCGTATCTACCACATTTAACGTTGCCGACTTAACTCCATATTTGCCCAAAGATGACGAAGACCAAGATTTGGGGGCAAATCTTCAATAACCTCAGAGAATTGATGAACTGCTAACCAACGGTCCCATTACTCGCATACGGCTCCAAGGACTCCAATCCCTCACTTAGTGAATTCTCTCTCGGCAACCTACTGATGATGAGAAAGTTGACGCTGAAGGAATGTGGCTAAACTCCTTGAATTGTCATACGTTGATCTATACACTTAATAATGATGATGCCGACCATTTCCTTACTGATGACCCTCTCTCAAGTAATCCAACCAACCACTGTCGAGAAGTTCTTATCGAGTGATGAGAGACAAACTTAATCGGTCAAATAGTTTTCTCTCGGCATACCACCATCTCTCGTCCTAGCCCCTTTGTTTCCGTAACATTTTGACTCCTCTCGCCTGCTGTACTTAGAGCATATTTATATAGGACCAATATTGTGCTACCACCTATCCACCTCATCTGACATTGTATTACTTTTTCATTTGTGGTCTTTTGTCAATTTTATCCTTTTTCGTATGTACTAGGAATCTCCTTTTTGTATATACTTTCTTGTAAGTTTTTTATTTATCATGCTACCCTAGGGACTTACTATAAATAGTCATTTTCTCTTATAAGCTATAGATAACTTACATTTTAAGACTGAATATTCTGTTCTTGTAAGATAACCTTGTCCAAGTTTATTTTTCATACACTCTTATCTAATCTTGTCGAGTAGCTTAGGATTAGTAGCAGGTGGACCTTGACATTAACTTGTGCATCATATCAAGTAAGGTGTCAAGTCGTGTTGTGTTCGTTGGTGAGTCATATCTTCTGAGCAACTTCATGTCAACTACTCTTATTCCATTATAGACCATTTCTTTATAATTTTCTTCAATATTTTAGAGGATTCATTTCAATCAGATTTACTACGGTAAGTCTTAGTGATAATTAAGCTCCTAGGCATACCAGGAAGGTTCTTACACATTTTCCTTCTAAGCAAACATGGGATGGTCATTAATAGTGAGAGGCCTCTAACTACCAGATGGTTGAT
Source organism: Lumnitzera littorea (assembly GCA_024138015.1). NCBI lineage: Eukaryota > Viridiplantae > Streptophyta > Magnoliopsida > Myrtales > Combretaceae > Lumnitzera > Lumnitzera littorea. The sequence goes on along the minus strand of JAMXBB010000012.1, from coordinate 73,922,719 downwards.
TGGATGAGACACGAGACAGGACCTGACCCATGTGTTCGTAGCTTTTCGAGATGCATTTGATAGGCATACTCCATAGTAAGTACGTATTTAATACACTTTAATGACCTTTTGTTTCAATACTTTACAAAGATATTAACTTTGATAACATGGTTTTGTAGGTTGTATGGTAACCATACTTGGATAAGATAATGGAGATCTTACCCGATTTTTGCCATCATGGCTACTATATTTGGACAACTTGAGTACTACTCATTTGCTTCTACATAGTCAAGTGGTGCTTCTACATAGTCAAGTGGTACTTCTCAAAGTATGTAGTTCGATAGTTTAGTGGTTTACAGAGGATTCTACCACCATGTGACATGGAGGATGTCTTGTATCGTATCGACCTATGAGTACTTTAGGGTGATTCAGATCAATGGACCCAAAGGAGTAGAGTGTAGGTACCAACTGTCACATAGAAGCATCACTTGCTGGTATATCGAACAAAGTGGAGTATTACTTGGGCAATTGGTGAGTCTGCTTCCGATAACTACTATTTTTTTTTACTTAGCTTGCATTGGCTTATGCTAATCCTCTTCTTTTTGTAGGTTGAAGAGTTCTAGTGGATAAAAATCTCTCTCGACCTATTTGATTGAACCTATGCTGACATGAGATATAACTGTTGCATGATCATCTTCCATTTACTATATAGCCTCTACATGTGGCTCATGAGCAGGTTTAGGCATAGAATGACTCTAACCACATTAATTATGACCCTCCAAATCCCTTAGGTAGGGTGGATGCACTAGGACGAAGGGAGTTAGACATTAGAAGAGACGGAGTCAACTTATTAACGACATTGCGGCTACATCTTATAAGGTGGGGTCATCCGAAGGTCTGGACGTAGCTAGCATATTGGGCCCTTTTATCAACTCGTTTGAGAACCCAGTTATAGAGACATAACTTAATCTTGGTAGTAATTTGTTGGGGTAAGGAAAATGTCATGTTTGCTTTTTGAACAATTTGCTTACCAATTAATGCAATTTTAATGCTTAGTTGGGATAATAAATAGTATTTTTTACCACATATTATCAATATCGAAATAAAGAGATATGCACATAGGGGCTATGGGAAGACGTACCATAGGTCGGCTAGGATTCTATAGGAATAAGGTTGCAAGTTAATTACATCAGCAATTTCATGTTAACGGCCACCTAAGAATCTCACTATGGTTTGTTCCTTCGACTCTTTGATTTCACACCTAATAAAAAAGGTTTGGAATTAAAAAACATAGGGACTTAGGTTGAGGAAAAAAAAAAGATTCATGAGATATTACATACTATGTATATTACTCATATGAAATATAAGCACTAATAAAATTTTCATATATATAGTAATGGAATAGAGAAATTTATTTTCAGTTGACTGTCAAGTTCTTCCATTGTAGTGTAATGCATAAAAGAGCCAAAAACACTATTCTTAAGATAAGAAATGAAGATGGAGTTTGGATGTAGGAGAAGCATCTATGAATACTACCATAAGAGAGGGAGAAGGCCTATCAGCTCTTAGGATGAGAGTTCTTACCAAATAGCTGTAGTCAATCCACCATAATTCTCTATGCTAGCCCAAGCTCTAGCGATTGCTAAGAAGAGGAGGTCCAAGAAGAGTTTGGCTTCCAAAATATTGTAGGAATTCACTAGAATTAGGATAAAAAGGGATTAGATGTATTCATTTATTAAAATCAACCATTTCAATTTATGTAAAATTTAATATGAGTTTATCTTCTTCGTATTTCTTTATGTGTATTGGTTATCTTATACTTCACTATTTGCATTAAAGTGGAAATAATCCAATTTCGAGTTAGGGATATGAGGTGTAGATGTTTTGCTAAAATTTTTTATACAAGGTGGTCTTTGGGGTTGGTGATTTGAATTAAAGATGGGATTCGATTTTTTTATTGAATTACTATTTATTTTAGCTTGTCATTGTGGTGTAACTTTTTATTATATTTTGGATGCCCTCCTGTATTTATTGATTTCGATATAATAGGTATTTGCAAAGACCGGCCTCAAAACGGAAGATGTTTCCTCTGGCATTTCTCATTATTATTATTATTATTAGAAATGGTCCTACACAGGTAAAAACCGAGTGGGATGGAAGGATTTGAAGGTCAAGCAGCTTTGTAGTTAGTTGACCGAGAGAGAGGGAGAGAGAGAGAGAGAGAAAATGAAGATACTGGTGACAGGCGCAACCGGTTACCTTGGCGGCAGACTCTGCGCGGCTCTGTTGGACCAAGACCATTCAGTCCGCGCGCTGGTGCGCCGAACCAGTGACCTCTCCGGTCTTCCTCAGCCAGTCAACGGCGGAGCTCTGGAGCTTGCCTACGGCGACGTCACCGAATACTGTTCCCTCCTGGATGCCATTTCCGGTTGCGACGTCGTCTTCCATGCAGCCGCCGTTGTTGAGCCTTGGCTTCCTGATCCTTCTAAATTCTTCTCAGTAAGACAAACCCTTGTTCTCCAAAAAATTTGGGAAGTCAAAAGCTGGAACGGACTTAAATTTACTTTTAACTAATCAATCCGCATTTATGTCCTTTATGTGGAATTTAAGTCCATCTCAACAGCGTGATTTCTTGTCATGCTTGATTAATGTTGGAAGTGAAAGTCTTTATTTCATTTGGATTCTACACATGAAGCTGAATTCAGATTCTCATCTTCGATTGGTTTCATGGAATTTTCAACAATTGTGATGTTTGTTGACTTGCTACTAGATAGACTTAAGTTTTGAATCTTTGATTTGAACTTTCAACCATAAAGCTCAACTAAGTCTACAATTAAGTGAGAATCAGTACTTTTCTTTAAATTAGTTTAGGGTGTGTTTGTCAGCTGAAAACATCTTCTGAATTCTTTCAGTATTTGTTAGAGGGATAATTAGAGTAAATTTTACAGCAAGCTGATGATGTTTGTTTTTAGTGATGCACAAAAATGACAATGTTAAATAACGCGGCCCATAAAAGCTGGCATGTGTCTTCATAATTCTTATAAACCATGATCATCACACATTGCAAAGGAAACATCTCCATTTCTAAGGAAGCTTAAACCACCGAAACTCTCTTAAGTCATCATGTTTCAAGAGAGAGAGACAGAGAAAGAGGGTAGGCACTGGGAAAAACACTAGACAAACGTTGCATTATGAAAAGTTGGTCACCCGGTCAATGGTTCTGTGTCACAAATATGCCACCCAAGAGTATCAAATATATGGTGTTGGACCTGCATCACTTGAGTTGGACTACTACGACATACAATTTACCCAAAAACAAAAGAAGAAGAGCAAAGAATCGCCCTGAAGAAAGTGCTGAAAGAGAAATTTGTATCACTCAAATGCAAGACAAGATTCAGCAATAAGAGCTTGGTTGTTTTGATTTCAGTCAGCAAAAAGTTAATGAGCCGCCAGTGAATAAGATATTAGGTAACATCCATAATCCAGCCGTAATTTGTCAATTAAAGAACTTTTAAGTGAATTCTATGTTGCAAAATAAATTAGAAATTTGCATAATGGTGGGGATAACATATTGTTCAGAATAAATGAACCATTTAGAGAATTCTGTGTTTGAATTACTATCAATTGAAGATACAACCTTCCAAAGCAGTTCGGTTGAGTCATGTCATGTACATCACATGTACCACTTCGTGTAACGTTTGCATCAGTTAAAAAGAAGAGGAACCTTAACTTTTTTGCACCATTTTATTTAACAGGTGAAGACAGGACCTCTCTACAGTCAAATATCAAACCCAGCTGATATTTTTGCACAGAGTGGAAAATGAATGTGTATTGAGTACTAGAATCTGCAAAAATGAACTATGTTAGTTACAATAGTTAACAAGGCATATAAAAATACATTAATGCCAACTAAGCAAGAATTCCAGCTAAGCATAAATACATCAGTTTATTTGTCAACATAACATTTATCACCAATATGCAACAAATGAAAACATATATCACTTTTTCGCTCTCATGCCCAATCATACATCACTCCTGGTGCAATTATCACATTGAATCCAAATATTCACAATGATAAAATTCATTGCAACCAATTTAAGTAGTTTGTGTTCAAAAGTCATATACATTGCAGGTGATGGTGATGGTTGATGGTGGGGCTAATGGTGGTCTGTGTTTTTAACTAGCAATATGTTGAATATAATTTCCTTTTTAGAAATGGAAGTCATTTTGCTCAATTTTTGTTACAATTTTCTCATGTAGCTAAATGGAAGTTTTGCTCAATTTTTTGTTACCATCTTCTTGTGTAGCTAATGACCAATGTTGGTGGCTACTCTTATATCTCGTAACCATCTACCATTAAAAGCCAAGAGTTATCATAACTTCTTGAGACTATCATGGATTATTTGACAATTGTAAAGCTTAATTTATAGAAATATTTGAAATATGTTTTTTGCAAAATAGATGCTTTCCAAATTTGTGAAATTCTCAACAATGTGATCCATGACTTTTTGTGTGTATGTGCACGCGTGCATGCATGTGTTTATTTTTTAAGATTTTTACATAGGTATCTTTGTTTGTGTATTAGGTCAATGTTGGAGGTTTAAGAAATGTTTTACAAGCAGTTAGAGAGACAAACACGATCGAGAGGATTATCTACACCTCATCATTTTTCGCTCTTGGACCAACGGATGGATATGTCACTAATGAGAGTCAAGTAAAGTACTGACAGCTCATATATAACTTGTTTGTCCTTTTAGCCTTTATCACATTCCTACGAAATTCCAAATTAAATATTTGTTCATTGTTAGTTTTTCTTGGGTAAGGTTGTTTGTTGTTAGTCACTTAATGTTTGTTTTTTATTTTTCAACTGTATTTACTTGTTGGGGCAGGTTCATTGTGAGAAGTTCTTTTGTACTGAGTATGAGAAATCGAAGGTTGAGGCAGATAAAATTGCATTGCAAGCTGCATTAGAGGGAATGCCCATTGTGGTGGTCTATCCAGGAGTTATTTATGGTCCAGGCAAGCTAACCACTGGTAATATTGTTGCTCAGTTGGTAAGTTGGTCCTTTTAAGTAATTATAATATACCTTTGTTATAGGATCGATTTAAACTGAATTTTTTGGCTTGTTATAAAGAGAACCTAACAATCTCTTTTTAGGGTTTGATCAAAGAGAGAACTCTATGTCCTCTTAAACACTTCTGTTCTAGATTATTATTATTATTTCTTCTTCTTTTTTTTTTGTTTTATTCCTTTCAATTATGCCCTTTTTACAATACAAGAGATGGTGGTTACAATATAACCCACTTTCCTATTTTCATGACAACTACCTGTACACTCTTAAATTACTGACTGCAAAACTTCCCCTAACTGACTTTATAACATACTCAGCTGCACATCACAGCCAGACCCTTACATGTACACTCCATTACTCATCAGACTGTATGCATAATCAACACTAACAATTATATAAGCAAACACACAATTACAGTTACGCACATGACTATCACTCATTAGATTGTACATATAATCAACACATAATCAATTACAGCAATTGCACAATTATAAAACACATATCACATCAGCTTAGGACTCTACTGCTTCCCTATTTTTCTTGCGGTACTGGTGCACTTCCTTAAAATGGGTTATGTGCTTCTTTTTCCTATCATTACTCTCTTCAAGAATGCACATGACATCATGCATCATGCAGTGATATTGTTGTCATAAATGTTCGAGTCTTCTCATGAAGCATCAGCAGGGGAATAGCCGTCCATCCCCATGAACCAAAACTTCCTATTTGTTTGCGCTAGTAGCGAGTGTGAATCTCACTTACAACCTCATTGGGATCCCCGAGAGCTTGTTCTACAGCCTCTATTTTTTCCGTACAAGAGCAGTAGGATAGCAGCCTTGGTGGAACATGTCCATAAACCACTTCAATTAGAGCTGCAACTAGTGCTGGTTTAGTGGTAGGCACATCTACTCCTTTCAACACCAGCACCCTTCCAGCCGTCGTAAATTTCATTCTCATGGCTGAAAAATCCCAAGCAATTGGTCTCAAGGATTCAGCCAATTAATAGATTTGAGGAACCAAACTTGTAGATCTCCTTCCATATGGAAGGCTGCTAATTCCACCTTTTCCTCCTGCACAATTTTTCAGTGTTGAAAGAAGTGCTTACAACGGTTGAGCAACCTTATTGGGTCTATACTTCCATCATATTCTGAAAAATCATGTTTAGGGAATTCAGGTGACCACTTATTTTTCAGTTTGACAGTTGCTGCTCATTCCATGTGTTGCACTCTCTGTTCTCGCTGTCCCCCTCGTGGTTTGGTGTTGCTGCATGTGAGGATGCCATGTCTCTAGTTAATAAAGCAATTTGAACCAATGTTGGTGCTGTCAATTTTCCATTGATACCGAATCCTCCTTATGGACCGTCATGAAAGCTTCAAATTGCTGTTGTAACTTCTTGATATCTTCCACCAAGCACGACTCTGAGACCAAAATTTACACGATTGATTTAAAATATATTTTTGGGCTTATTATAGAGAGAACACAACTCTCTCTTTTTAGTACTTAATTAAATTTTTTGGAGAAAAATATAAGTGTTTCATTCCTCTGAATTCTGCCCCCTTCACAGTACCAGAGATGGCGGTTACAACATATCCTTGTCTCCTATTTTCATGACAACTATTTCCTAAACACTCATATAATTACTGATTGCATACCCCAACTGACCTTAGCACACACAGCTACACATCGCATAAGTCCCTCACACGTACATGCATGACCATTATTCATCAGGCTGTCAACATAGCCAGCACAAAAACAATTGCATAAGCAAATCACAAATACAAACATACATCACATCAGCTTAGGACTACTGCTCTATTTTTCTTGCAACACTGGTACACTTGCTTAAAAAGGGTGATTTGCTTCCCAACTGTGTTCATAACAATCTTTTAATCTTGCAGCAATGGCATGGAATTTAGAGGATTTTTAGACCTAATGAGGCCTTATTGGTAGAGGCATTTGGTTGGGAAATTTGAATAAGGATGTATAATAGGAAGCAGGATAAGATTCAATTGGGTTGAGGCAAAAAGGAATTCTCTTTTGCACTAGCTCTCACCATGTGGAGAGATCTCTTTACTTCAATTTTGATGCTTCACTGTGCTTGTTCTCAGATCAAATTGGGCTAAACATAAACATTTCCTGACTAGTTTTTGTTTCAACTGATTTTGCCTTCTGCTTCAAGTAGAAGAAATTCTAATTCATTACTTTTCTTTGATTGTTAGTTTTCTGTCACCTTATGCCCTCCAGTTAAGTTTATTTGAAATCTTTGATGTTGCCTTCAACTCCAGTAAGATGCTTGGTATGCTTTTGATACTTCAAACATTCTCTCCAATCCAATTTTCAAACATTTACTCTTTGCTAATATTATTAGGTCTAGTAGTACAATGGCAACTGAAACTTTCGTTAGATTTGATTGTGCATGATGATTTGAATCCGTATAAGTAAATCCTTTGATCCCTATGACAAGGAAACCTATCAAAAAGATATATATAGCAGATTTTAGTGGATCATTCTGCTCTAGCAATGACATTGGTTGGATATTGGAGTTAAATTGCTCTCTCAAGATGTTAATTGTGCTTCATGGTAGGGATACTTCAAAAGCTATTTTATTTTACCTATGAAAAAGAAAGGGTGAATGACCGACAACTAGTGTTAGTGTAAGCAAATGTGTATCTGCTAAAGATAATATATTTGGTTATCTTTTATTGTTAGTAATTTGTTGGAATAATTTTTAAGAGAAGTGGTCCACATACATTTTGCAAGAAATCTGAATAATCTTATAGCATATTTGGTTAACTATATAAGGGTGGAATGGTATAGCTACTCCTCCATTGCAAAGTGTTATGACTCTACTTGGAGTCTTTCCTCCTTATCTTTTTTTTTTTTTTAATTATTTATTTACTTTTTATATATTTAATCTTTTGGTATTAGTTGCATTTGTAGTTGGGTTAGTGGTCATTAGTAAGAGAGTAGCTAGACAATCAGAGCAAACTTAGGTAGATTGAGAGTTAGTTTGAGAGTATGGATGTTCTTGAGGAGTCACAGCTGGCTTCAGTTTAAAATTTTTCCCAAAATATCAAAAAGGTTACCTGTTTTCCACCCTAAATCAAGCCTCAAGCATAACACAAAGCCATTATTGTATTTGGTTTGTGGAATAGCTATTCTAACAGAACTTTGCTGCTACCAAAAAGGGAATTGTAATTTCTTCTCAAAACTAAAGAAATAGCTATTCCTTGTCTTTTCCTACATATTTTCATATTCACCTCCTGGGACCTTAGTTGAACAATGAAGTAGCTAGGACAGGGACAGATTGGTATTTTGAAATTTATTCCTAACTTATTGCTGATATCATTTTAACCGCAATCCAACCAAGCATTAACTATCATTTCTCTATATTCCTAACTTATTCAATTCCAACAATTAACGTGCCATTAGGGAGATATTTCTATGTTTCTTTTTATGTTGAAGGAGTAATTTCTAGTGTCTAACTGTAGGAAAGAATCTTGGTAGTCTAGGGGAGATAGTGTCCAAAGCTTTATTGAATACATTTGCTGTAGAGCAATAATACAAGTCTGTTAGTTGTAGTAGCAGTCAGTAGTTTATGAGACGGAGCTTTCTTTCTGAAAAAGCCCTCAATATTAGGATATTGATGGGTTTTCTTTGATGCTGCCCATCCTTTCTTATACATATATCACCCGTGACTAGATGTATGACTTGGGCCTGTAACATTTTCCTCTCTCCTGTTAGATCTAGTTTACATACTGCCCTCAGGATCTAAATAAGGTCATGAATACTAATTAGGCAAGCCATGAGGAGGAGTGAATTGGTTTGGTTGATTTTTCTTAAAAATTAACAATTTAATAATTAAATGAATGGTTGCTGACTATAAATAATATGGACAAAATATTGAGAACTGTAAAAAAAAAAGTTAGGGAGAAGAAAATTGTATGTTTGATATAAAGTGGATTTTCACACCGTCAACCTAATCTACACTATTACCAATGTCTTTGAAGAGGTTTTCATACACCACTTTTTGTTGATTCACAAAATATGGTCCTCAATCACTAGATATACAAGTTTGATACACTCAACAAACAAAAGTCCAGTGCTTTTAAATCACAAATTAAAGCTTACTTAGTACACTAGGCTTTCTGTCTTTAGAAAATAATGCAAAATTAATGAACTTGTACAAAATGGAGCGAAGGGAATAAGAATGTTTTAAGTGTCAGTTTGTTGGCTCAATCTATTCTTAACTACAGCTCTTGATGTGTATCTATGGCCTTCTCAAAAGCGGCTTGTTTGTGTATTTAATAGAAAGTTTGTTCATTTATTTGGTAATACTTCATTTAAATGTTGCAAAGCGAGATCAAAATGAAGTGCCAAAAGATTGACAAAAACTTTGTTTAGCAATTTGTAACACTTCAAAAGATTTTTAATAAATATTGTCATACTAAAGAGCATCATTTTCACTAACTTTCCAAAAAGCAATATGTGATCACTTAAAATATATATATTTTCAGTCTAATGCAATCACTTGTTTTCTCTTATCAAAATTATCATTGAACCCTTCAGGTTCAACAGGTCTCCATTAGAGTTTAAGTTTACAGTAAAATAAGAATCTTTCTTCTCTTACATGTTCATCTATTTGTTGGTTGTTACAGTTTCATTTGCAAACTATACTAGCCTGCTAAGTCAACTTTTGATAGTTAATAGTTTAGAATATTGTAAGGGTGGAAAATCTCCCCTCATTTTTTCTCCTCTCACTCTCCAAGTTAACAGAAGCACTTCCTTAACTATTGGGATAGCTCTATATCTTTCACATAACTATAAGTTGTTTGTGTTGACGTTATGTAGCCTCAGACCTCTTATTACTTGAGTACAAGCAATGTATTTTGTGTAAGCTTTGTATTGATGGTTGCTATACATGTGCTTTCAGATGATTGAACGCTTTAATGGGAGGCTGCCAGGTTATGTAGGATATGGGAGTGACAAGTACTCTTTCAGTCATGTTGATGATGTGGTTGATGGACATATCGCTGCAATGCATAAAGGTCGATTGGGTGAAAGATATCTACTTACAGGAGAAAATGCCTCTTTTATCCATGTCTTTGATTTAGCTGCTGTCATCGCTGGAACAAATAGGCCTAGGTTTCACATTCCATTATGGCTGGTTGAGGTTTATGGATGGGCGTCAGTTCTCTTCTCCCGAATCACAGGAAAGCTTCCTCTCATTAGCCCACCGGTATGTCCTTGGGCTTGTTGAATACTTAGTCCAAAGTCTATGTGGCTGGTGTTTTTTGGGCTTTTAATTTGGCATATAAAATTAGACACTTTCCGTTTTTGCAACTTTTAATCTACAAAGCAATAGTGAGTACTGAGCTACTCTTAGCTGAAAAATTTTAAACGTTTGAGCAGACTGTAAAAGTCTTGAGGCACAACTGGGCGTACTCTTGTGATAAAGCTAAAGCTGAGCTCAATTATAACCCAAGAAGCCTGAGAGAAGGGCTGGAAGAGATGCTTCCCTGGTTGAAGAGTTTAGGTGTTATAAAATACTGAACAGAGTATTGAAGATGTGCTAATGCTGCTGAACAGAGACTCTGATTGATGGAAGCTCATGTTGTTCCAATCTGCTCATGATGTGGACCTATCTTAATGATCCCTTTACCATTTCATCATTCATTATCATTTGGAGGACCAAAAACGTATCTCTGATGCTCCACCGAAGATTGGAGAAGCCCAGAAAAAGATTAACAAAATGTTGCATGTAATCCGTATAGTAATTGCTTCAGCGTAGCGCCTTGGGTCCAACGGATGTCTATTGTTAAGTTTATAGCGAGACACAGTTTCGAGTTATTAAGTTTATGCAGGTTCTTTTCTTAGCTGAGGTTATGGAATCTCCGGTCACACCTAGAGGTTGGCATTGGCTGGTTCTGAATCGATAGCCGGCTGTCGGGTCCAAAAAAATGTTCGCATCTTTTATTTTTTCCCTCTTGCCGCTCAATTGTCTTCCTTTACACGCAAGTGGTTGCCACCCTATTTTCTATATATTTTTAATGTACTTTTAAATCCGCTCCAAGTTCACATTTGTATCATTCGAGAAAGGCTTGATTAAGAAAGGTTTGATTAATGAAGAAGCTTGAGGAAGAAGCAAGAGTAAAGCGAATTAATGAGCAAACTAAAATACATGGAAGAGAGACGACCGACATAGCTAGCTTCAGAAGAAAAAAAATGACAATGTAGTTATATAATACTTATTTAAATGTGGACTTGTTTCATGAATTATGGTATGATTTCAATGTTCTACTCATGGTGTCTATTGAAATAAACACTGCATTAAAGTGATTGTCTTCTTCATCTCTTTTCGGTTCTTGGTCTTTTGTCTTTTGGATTGCGTTAAATCTAAATGAGTGTTTCTATAGCTAGGAATTGTAGGAGCACAGCCCAATAACGGTGATTGCAATATGAGTCAGAGGATTATTTGTAACTTTATATTTTAGTTATATTCTTATTTGTAACTATTCCATGTATAGGTAATAGTACTATCTTTTTTCTTGCATGGTAATATTTTTAATAATAATTTATCAAAAAATCTATTTTTAATAATAATGCTTTTGTGTGCGTACATGTAACAAAATAAATTAATAAGTTTTGTATCCTCGAACATTGTTGACTTGACACCAACGGTGAATATATACACCTATAATGTGTACAACGGTAGGCGAAAGGAAATTTACTAAATGCCGGTGCAATTAAATCCAGGTTGATTGATGGATGGAAAAAACAAACAAACATTAAGGAAAAAGGACACGAATCGGTTTACGAGTTATGGAATTGTGAAATAAAACCGGCAAACTCATCAGATCTTAGGAGTAGGCATTGAAATCGGAGGCCGTGAATCAGTTTTGATTCTCCGTTTTGGAGAACTAGAAACCATCAGTTTTGATCGAGTCGAGCCGAGTGGGCCCCATAACTCAGTCTAGTCATGGTAAAATGTCATAAGGACTCATGTCAGAAATGTTTTGAAAATTCATGCATGCTCCCATCGTTCGAGCGAAATGTTCAGAGTTCATGCCTTCTCTCATCATTTGAAAGCAAATTGGCCATATGATATGGGCATGAATTCCTGTCCATAACATGCCCAATCTTCCAACATTCCAGCTGTATCTCGATGATTGGAATATATCTTTTGTAGTTTTGTGATCGCGAACTTTCCTTTTTCCGCTCGCTTGTGTTGAAACGACCCAGGTCTCTAAAAAGTCAAAACCTATTGGTCCTCCACCATAATGCTTATTATTCTTCCGTTGCTTGCTTTGGTTTATTTGTTTTCCTTTTCCCTTTGGCATTGGGATAAACCCCGTAGTAGTATCCCAACTTTCAGATTTTTTTATTTTAATATTTATATTTTAAATTTATTCATTTTAATACCTTAACTTTTTAAATGAGACAAACTAATATCTCTACAATAACAATCATTATCATTATATAGTTAAATCATAGTACAAATAATTACATCAACTTTCATTCTCCTTTCATTTTAGTGGTTAAACTTCTATTTTTTTCATTTTGGTATTTGAACTTTTTAAAGTGAAACAAATAAATAATTTCTTCATAATAACTTTTGTAAAAAGAAATTATAAAAAATCAAGAAAATAATAATTAACAAGATATGTATTGAAAAAAAAAAAAAGAACAAGCTTGGTTCTTCAAATTTTATTTGTACATATGGTTTTTGCAAATAGTAACCAATTTTTGCCAATTTTTAAATTGAGATATGTTGCTGTTATCATCATCATCATCATTTAAAATAATAGAAAAGATAGCAATAACAACAACAACCACAATAATAATAATAATAATAATAATAATAATAATAATAATAATAATAATAAATGAAATGGATTGAAAATGGAAACATCTCATGAAACTTATCTCATATTAATCCCTTCTAACTTCAATCTGACTACATATCTCAATTCTTACTTAGCCTATATTAACTAAAGCAATCCTTTCTTAATCTTTTTGCTACTCCAAGTCAATAAAATCAATTTCACGTTAACTCATATTCTACTCCACACCAACAAGTTCAAATCAATATCGTGTCAACCTTTTTGTTAGCATAGACTATAGAGCTAAAAAAGGATTGGTACTAGATTGTTTCAATTGATGTGGAGTCACATAAAATTGAGATGACCAAAGTTAAACTTGTTAACTTAAAACTAGAAAGGACCAACACGAGATTGATTTTGTTGGCATGTACACATTTTTCATCCATTATTATTATTATTGATAAATAATGATAACATGATATAGTACATGTTAGATTCTATTTTGCATTATAAAAGTTTGTGTAATACTCTAAGGTATCAAGACCCAGATTTAGGGTATCGGGTGATGTTAATAGTTTTAGTCCAAACTTTACACTAAGACTAAAAAAATTAGAAGAAATAACTCTTAAGTTCTCAAAATAAAGTATATAAAAGGTTTAATTAATAAAAACATTAGTTTATTGGTAAAGTTGTTATTTATCGAAAACTTAACATTTAAGTTTTGAGATATAACGCAATTGTAGAGATAAGTTATTTAATTTATAAAAATAATAAAATGTAATGAAATTTTATATAATGTAGATGTACTTATATTAGATATACATAATATGTGTACATATATTAATATAAAATTATAAAATATGGGTAAATTAATACAAATATAGTTATAATTATCCCAAAAAAACTTGATGAGTCATCAAACTCATCCATTGTAGGCATGGTAGTATGGAAATGGATTAAAAGCTTGGGTCATTAGCCAAGTCATAGGGAAATGACACCTAGCAAATACTTATAAGGTAGAATAATAGGAATTTGATACTTGGAACTACCTTTTTCCTATGTAACCGACCCCAACTTTATAAATAAGCCATTAACACTTCATTAACAACATTTTATAAGCCTAGAAACGCAAGAAAATAGCTCAAGAAAAATTAGAGAAAATTTAGAAAAAAATTACAAAAACATAGTTCAATCTAGTCACGCATAGTTCACCAACCAAATGACAACTCAACATTGAGCTACTTTAAGGTTCGAAGGTTGGCTAGTCAAAGGGTAGTTGGAAGCTAGTGGTTTAGCTTGCTCTATTTTTAGCTCGATACTTGTTATAATTTCTAAGAATATCAAACTTTCATAATTAATTAGGAAAAAATGTATTTTAGAGTTTTTTTAGGTGTAAATAATATAGTAATTTTATTTTGATAAAATTATGAGTGAAAATATATGGTTGTTAAAAAAGTGCCCAAATTTTATTTTGATAAAATTATAAGTGAAAATATGGGGTCTTTAAGAAAGTGCCTTGTGTAGATAAAAATTGATGTAAATTTTTGAAATATCAAGTATTGTTGTTTCAAGCTAAATTTTTGTACACAATATAGTCAATAAATGTATTTAATTGTGGTAATAAGAATTTCTGAAAATAAACATGTTTACTATTTATTATATTTACTTTGAATAAACTGGTAGTTTTATTAATTTGTTGAAATAATTAGTTTTTAACTAAATTAATTAATGAGCCCAACATATTTCGACTTATGGAAGCTTATAATGATATGAGGAACACTTGCTTTTATCTAGCACATATATTTGCTTATTTGCCTAATTTTTTGTAAATTCAAGCTAAAAATACAGTTTTAGTAAATATAAGCGTTAAGCTAGTTGTTTATAATCTATGGTCTGTATTAAAACTACATATAATTGTGAGTTTATGGTAATTTTTGTGGAATTAGTCGAGCTTGTATACTGTTTATTATGTAATTTTCTAATATTAACCCATTTATTTGCTTAAATAGTAAAATAGTAATTAATATTATTATTTGCTAAGTTCATGTAGAAACAAGCATTTGTAGTTTGTAATATATCCTGATTAGTGTTGGAAAATATCATTTTTAAGGTTTTTAGTTTAGAATTAAAATTTATTCAGGTTAATTATAAAGTTATGATATCGTATGATTGAGTGCCTAAAAAAAGGTATTTTTGAGTTATTATCGTATTGATCGGTTTTACTTCTTAAGATATTTGAATAGTACTTAAAATAATAATCACGACAATACAAAGTTTATTAAAATTGAATAAGAAATGAAGAAAATACAATCCTCCAATGTTTAAAAATGTAATATCGAAAAGGTAAGAAAAATCTAGCTATAGGGGTTTGGTTTTGACTTATAGTTAACTTGGGGATTCTATGTGATTTTCCTTAGTTGTGATAGGTGAGAAAGGACCACATCTTAAAGCATAGGATTTGTATTGCTATCAAGCCCTACCAAGTGGGTATTTGTGATTTTAAACAAGTGGACTTATATACACCTAACTTGGAGCTAGTTGTGTAACAAACTCCAATTGTGTGATTGATTAATTGTATATGTGGTTTTGTTGCATATGTATTGTTTGAGTGAAATGCTTTCTTCCTATATAAATGACCTATTGGGATGTTTTATTGCTTGGAAAACGAATTATCCTTATGGGTGTTTACCTAAGTAAACCCTGTATGAAGGGTTGAACTATAAGTCTAGGGCATAAAGTTGTAACTAAGCTAATTGAATTGTTCCTAGTGTGGGACTTAAGATTTGTGCCTGATATTTGGTTATCATATTTCTTGGTGCATTTACAGCATGGTACGATAGCACCATAGGACTTACTAGTCAAGTTTTCTAAAATTTGAAATATTGCTAGGTTAGGTTTTGAACATATACAATTGCATTACTCAATCAATTTTGGTGACTTCATGTGGTTTTATCTAGGCTACGTGTGGTAGCTCCTTGTTGCCCTGGTTTCCTAGACTTGGTATCTAGGTGCCTTTGAGTGTCGACTAATTAGATAAGATCTAGGTTGGGCTAGAATATCGATACCGATGCATGTTACGTACATAAACATGTTGTGCATTCTTTGCATAGACCTCTTAACTAAGTAATTCTCAATATGAGATTGAATGCCTTGTCATAAATATTCCAATAAACGTTTGCTATACTTATGCTATTGTAAGTCCCTTAATTGGATGACCCGAATTTGGTATGTAAAATTTATGACGATTATGAAAGTTATCCTATTGAGCTTAAACTTTGCGACAAAGCTAGGAATATTTGTAGAAGTGACCCTATGAGTTTAGATTTAAGAAAACAAAATGATAAAATAAGTAAATATTATATTTATAGGGTATGCGTATTTTACTTGTTATTTATTAGAAATATGAAAAACAAGTTCCGATAATTAACAAATCATTACAAACAAATTATATCTACACTAAAAATCATAAAATAGCATGAATAATATTTAGGAGTATTTATATGAACTAGATATGAATTTGCATATAGAAAAATATACCTGAAATTACTTAAAATACCTAATATATACTAAAAAAATACTAAATCAGTTCAAGAAAATTAATAAAAATTAGGGAAAATTATGTGGTAACCTATATTACACATATTTTCGGCGTTGTAGCCGTATTGGGGTAATCAAGTAAGGTTAAGAAAAGAATTAGGACATATAAGTGTGGAAAAGTAGTGAGTTAGTGCCACTTGTCCCTTTGCATTTATTTAACCAACCTAACACTATTCTATAAATTCATAATCACCCTCTCTTAGTTCATTTGGTCACTTTGGAGTACATGAAAAATATAGATGAACTTCAAGGAGTTGTAGGAATATTTTTAGGAAATTATACAAAAATAAAGTGTTTTAGGGCTAAATTTCAGTACACATACCAAATCGAGACTTAGGAAGGGAGCAAGACCACCACCCAATAATGGACCCCATGAAAAGTTAGGTCGACAATCATAGGGTGGTCGGAGGTGGTTATAAGGCGATTCTTTGATGAGTTCGATTTATACTCCGATTTTTTCAAAATTTACTAAAAATAATAAATCTTCTTGGAAAATTATGAAAAATTGTATTCTGGTATATTTTTGTATGTAGTTTATGATAAAAATATTATTTTATTGAATTTAAGTATTAAAATATATCATCCTTAAGAAATCTCTAAACTCGAGCCAATTTTGTTTTTGTTTTGAAAAACCCTATCAATATTATTTCGGCTCCAAAATTTTTTTATAAAACACCTATAGTATGTATTGTGTTACTATGAAAAGTTTTTTGTGAAAACTATTTTTTCATATTCTTGTTTAATTTTTATGCCACAAAATCCTATTAAAATAGCTATTTGTCAAAGTATACTTAATGACTTTCCAAGAAATTGACTTAGAATTTGATTTGGTGAGTATTTTGATATATTATAATGTTGAATGGTGTTGAGGGATTAAATTTATAGTGTTGGAAGTGTTAGATTTGAAAGTTGAAGACTTAGTCTTGATATATGTGTTATATGTGAAGTGTTAAATTAATGAAGTAAGGTGTGGTTGAAACCAAAATGATTTTAGGCTATTTAGTGTACTTTGATTCTAGTTATGAATAAAAGTTGGAGGAAATTATACTAAAATGTAGAGTACGTGTAGATTAGAGGTTAATTAAGAGGCTAGATTAAGGACTAGGTATATGTGGTGAATTGGGAGATTAACCAAAAACTAAATCAGAGACTTCATATACTTAAAACAAAGTTAGATAATTTCAGAGAATGGATTAGTAGACATTTTAGGACTTTGGAGTAATTTGTAATTAGGAGCTTAATCAGAGACTAGTTAAATGCGAGACTAATCATAAGAGATTTAAAATTTGGATAACTAAGCATAGTAAAACCTTAAACTCTAAACTAAAGATAATAATCTGAGTTACAAACTTAAGCCTATATATGGTAATTGTATGAATGCTGAAATGATATTAATATTATAGGGATTGGGGGTAAAGTTGTACCATAAGTCATACCTTAGTAAGTAAGCAGAAAAGTTAAAATAAGTTTATAATCAATACGCTACTATATTTCGGAATATTGTTTAATAGTACTTGGAAGCTTAAGGTTGTACTTGATTCTGCTTATAAGTAGTTTGCTTGTGCGCATGCTTATGTATCTCTAAGCCTAATTATATACTATTGGCCGGTTGTATTGGAGTGAAATTATTTATATTACGTGAAATTGATTGGTCACCTTAAATCGGATTTAACTATGTTAGAATTGAAACTTAAATAGTCACGCATTGTAAATATTTTCTTAGCTTAAGATACTAAGTTATGTAAATATTTCTTGAACTATCGAAGCTTTAATATACATTTTAAGACTTCCGTATATAAATTAATAGTATTTTCATATGAATTGTTTACTTCAAAAAAGGTTAATTATGTATGCCTTATGTAAATAAGGTTTATGATAGTGATTGTAAGGTTAGCTTCTATCTTAAATTAGTTTACACAACGCGACTATTATAACTCTATTGCTTTGTGGCATGACAGTTCTTGATTTGTATTAGAGCATGATTTTTGTGAACTCGTTTTGAAGCATCATAATTAAAAGAAACTAAAGATTATATGAGCATCTTTCTTTGGTGG
>JAMXBB010000012.1:73880917-73904097 GCA_024138015.1 Lumnitzera littorea | reverse complement strand
TGTCCGTGGGGGGGGGGGGGGGGGGGGGGAGGGGGTGGTTGTGCGCGCAGAGGGGTAGGGTGTGAATTGATTGTTTTAGAAATTTTTAAATAAAATTAAAACGAAAAAACTAAACACCCCTCATGATATGTGTATGACAAAAATAATTTGTAGACAGAAAATATAAGCAATAATTAATAAATAGATAAGGGAAGAAGATTAGGTGCAAGATTTTATATAAGTTCTACCTTTTGTGTCAATCCTCTCTTCTAACTCTACCATTAGGGATCCAGTTGTTCCACTAAATCAAATATATCAACTTTGAAAGAGATTACACAACTAAGTCCTCTCGACCTTTACAATAAACTGCCCTATCTCACTAGTCTCTATATTCAACTAAACATAATCTACAATAACAAATCACTCTCTCAAAGTTACAAACTCAATATAATAAAAAAACGAAAATAATTGATCTTCAATACTTTCACACAGATAATTGAAACTAACCAGATTTTCTACGTATTTTTCACTTTTTTTTACTGCAGTTTTCAACTTCCGAGGATGTCTTTAAATCTTCATGTTCCAAAGGTTGAAACAAGATATCCTTCCTAAAGATTAGTTTGTTAAACCATCTTTCGCTAATTTGTTGCAAAGTTGTTATTAAAGATAAAGTTCAAGCCAAGATTTGCTCAAGATGAATCACAACACTTATTCAGTTAATAGTGAAATTTGTTGTGATCCTTTTCTTATCCCCAGATATGATATTCCTACTTAAGTGGAATGGATTAATTATATTTTCCAAATATAATTAATCAATAGAGTTGGGTCTTCTTATATTATCCTTCTACTAATGCTTCTACAAGATTCAGAATAACTAGATAGGCATGACTTACTTCAAGAGTTTAGCCTTCTACAGTTCCTTCTACAAAACCTATTTTGAATATCTCTTAACCTTCTACTATTCCTTGTACCTATCTTGTTACCTTCTACTTATACTTCTATTGTATGTAGAAGCTTCTATTGATGCTTCTATTGTCATCACTTTTTAATCTTAAGCAAAAATGTGAAGCTTCTACTTATGTGCAAAGCTTCTATTAAAACTTCTACAACCTTAGATAAATTACATACAAACACTTAAATGACAAGTATAACATCATTTTGTCCTTTTTGTTATCATCAAAACCATATTAGAGAGAATCTTAACAAAAGTGATTATGATACTTAGTTATGATCAATGTTAATTAATCTTAAAATCTAACTACATGGTCATAGAGGTAAATTTATTGTCAGTTGGTTATTGTTTTAGTGGAATGGAGAAGAGTCTCCCATCGAATACCGAGTCAAGATGCAACAATTGTTGTTAGAAATGGCTTATTGGAGTATGTTTAGGATTGTGGATGAGATTATTGATAAGTTTATCAATGGGATATATTATAGTTGGCAAGACTTATGGGTGTTAATGGTGGCTAACTTGGGTTCTCAATATAATTGGAATATTGCAATAGCTATCTTTGAGCATAGATGGTTAGAAAAAGAAGGAATTATGACTTTAATGATGCCAATAAGATACTTACTAGCGATATTAGAAGAAGGGAGATCCTATCTAGTTAGTATTACTCATATTCTGATTGGTGTACCCTACATTCCTAAACATTATCCTCAAGGAGTTATTGACTAGTTCCCACATTTTCTTGGACCAACTGGAGTAGGTATAGAGATACCTTTAGAGTAAAATGAACCTACCCTAAAGTTGTAATGCCTAAACCACCATAGGAAGACCAATAACCTATAGAACCTCAAGACGATGCTCCATCGATTATATAAAGTAATCATAAGTTAGATGAGGGTAAATTAGAAGGTAATGTAGGGAAGATCTAGAAGAGGAGGAACCTGAAGAAGAAGAACTTGAGGAGGAAGAGCAAGAAGTAGACATTGACAGTGATCTTAGTGAGCACATGCATGCTGTAAGGATGTAGGCCATACTTGATGTTAAGAGAAGTAAATGGTAGGAAATGGCGCAGGTGAGTAGTCAAAAGCTTATTCAAAGAATGAATCAAAACCTATATCAAAGGCTTAATTAGAGCCTAATCCAGAGGTTGACCCTATACAAAATGAGGATGTAGCTCATGGGGTAATAGTTAACAATGATATTAAAGAGTCTAATGATGATAAAGTATACAAAGGAATTATAATTTTTTATAGTCTTTAGTTAGTATAGCTAGGTTTTGAACCTACAAGTGAAGAGGAGGATAATAAAATAGGTAGGCATATGGAATGGATTCCTTTTGAGAAAGTAGCTGCAACAAGTAGCTCTGATGATGAATAGTTTTGGGATGGTTGACTTTATTTTGTTAGGTCTTCGATGATGATCCTGTGATACTTTTGATTGAACTTGATGTAAATTTTGATCCTTTGGTGTACTTATGATCTTTTGATGTATTTTTAGATCTTTTTATAGCTTTTGAATATGTATAGATGTTGTAAATAATCAATGTAGTCAGATCAAATGTATCTTGGTGACAAGTTGTGTAAATCCTTTGTAATATACAAATATAAATGTTGAGTCTATATAGTTTAATGTAAATAGTGATGTAACCAAGTTGTAAATCTTATGTACGTAATAAGAAGTTCATTGAGTCTATAAATTTTGTTTTCTAGAGTTTGTAATCGAATGTAATGATGTAGAGTGAGCACCAAGGAAATAGTGGAAGTTTATGTATATTGTGTATGATAGATGGAATGTTATCATTATTTTATACATGTATGAGATGCGGCAATTCAGCAATTCATCAGTTGATTATAGGATTAGAGTTGAGACCTTAGATGCACTTATGAATGGATATATGTATAGGTTTAATAAGTTATAAATATTAAGTAAGCAATGGTTGCAACTGGAAATGAAAGTTAAAATGAAAGGTCTAAGAGGAATCATGACCCTCCATCATAAGCTCCTTCACCAAAAGAGGGCAACCTAAACAAGATATACCCCCACCCCCATAGGAATCTATCCCTATAAATCCTGCAATTTTTGGGTGACATTTGAAGTAGTCGTAAGTGCTCTTCGATCACTCTCAAGGATCAACCAAACTAAGAATCAAGCTTAATATAAAAGTCGTACCCATAACAATTGACTTTATAACTATAATTCAACTTAAGAATTCGAAAGTCAATACTAATCCTAGAAATCACCCTAAACCCTAAGTATAGTAAAAAGCTTGCCTCAAATAGTTGAAAATCCTAAGGTGTAACAACAAGCCCTAACTTACTAAAACCCTAAACCCTATGAGTTAGAAAATTCAAGTTTGTCGAAACCCTAAATGAACTATCGAAAACATACACCTAACCAAGTTTGAATCAACCCTAAATTACTTAAAACCTATTATGAGAAACATTTTAGAAAGAGGAAATATTCAAGAATCAAACCCTAATTGAACTACTTGAATAAGATAATCAAGTAACTCGTGCAAGAATAGAATATAAGAACCATACATATGAGGGCTAGGGTCAGCCACTTCTATCCAATTTCCCTCCCAATTTGAATTTAATCAAATCAAAGTCAAGAGTATGGACTTAGTTGATTTTTACACTTAGTAACTTCCATAAGTTTAGATAAGACAATCTCCATTTCTCTATATAAGTTGTACTACTTAAAGATAGGTGATTTAACTAATCTATTTTGTTAATTCCAAAAAATCAAAATTGATGGGATAAGCAACCATGCCTTAAGGACAATCCTTATGCTAGTAAAGAGAAAGGGGGGGTGAGTTTATGGTTTTAGGGGAGGAGGTAGGGGGTGGTATGGCTTGCCATCTTTTCAATCCTTTTTCATACTTAATATGTCACATTTAGTAGTAACTTAAGAAGGCATGAACAACTATCACATCCCTTGATTTATGTACTTAATTTTGGGCAAGAAATCTCTAAGCAAAGCCAGCCATTAAAGGACTCCTCACACCCTCATTTGCTCCTTACTCTTCTTAAGATAATCAAGCCTTAAAGACAATAAAAAAAAGCTCTCGAAACACCTCATTCTAACTACCCAATACACACACAAACCATACGCCACTCACTACCTTTTTGCACCCTATTTTGGCCATCAAAGGAAACACCACAAGTTCACTCTACACTTCGCTAGTTGAGGAGACACTTGGACACTAATAAGCAACCACAATGATAAGATTCAAGGGATTAAGGATCACTAAAGAAAGTGAAGCGAAAAGCAAGGAGCTAAAGGAAGCTTAAGGAGGCTCAAGCTACCACCCAAACATCTAGTAAAGTATACCTTTCTTTTAAATATCTTTAAAGCACCATATGTAGGTTCTCATTTCATGTTTATATAAATATGTCATATACTTTGCAAGTTTTTTTTTTAACCTAAGATTAGTGATAGCTTCTTGAAGTTTTCTTTACAAGTAGTAGAACATGAGTAACATAGGCTTATTTCCCTTTTAGTATACTTGTATATTACTTGTAGTTTAGTCTTGTAACTTAAAGAAACCCCAAGAATGAGCTTGTACAAATTCCTTTAAGGTGCTGGACATGTAATGTAAGAGGCATAACTAAGTGTTACCTTCACTCATATTAAGTTCCTCATGCATCAAATTAACTTGAGGTGATAGAAAAAACCATCTTATGAAGTTATAATGAAGAAATCATCACCTAAGGACCTAATCCAAAGCATAATTCCTACAAGATGCATATGCCTTATGATCCCTGCTTGATATTGTGCCAAAATAATCCACTTACAAAGAATAAAATGAGCAAAGGTCAAAGTACATTTAGTGTAAGGCCTTGGTTTATTACTTAAGCTTAAGAAAACAAAGAGTTGAGTGGAAAAATGAAGTTAGGAGCTATTAATCCAATTTGACCAAATCTGTAACATGTAATTAATCCACTTAAAAAAAGTAGAAAATGAAGTGAACAAAGTAAAAAGACCAACAAAGACTAGTAGGATAAGAGTTAAGAGCTTAAAACTCAAAATCGAGCCTAAAACTCATAAAATGGGCCCAAAACTCATAAGACAAGCCTAGAACTCTCAATCGAGCCTTATGAAAATTTTTGACCAGCAAACTAAGCTTAGGAAAAAGATGTTGTAAATTTTATAGAAAGCTCACATTTATTTTCCCAAACCTACCAAAGTAATGAGTAATGTTAAAGTAAGAATTAGACCCATCTTTAGTCCTAAAAGCCACTCAAAGGTTCAAGAAGTGCAAAATAGTATTAAGACAAAAAATAATGAATGAAAAACCAATCTTAAGGAAGCATAAGAGCACAAATAAAAGTCCCAAGCCTAAGCCCTAATAATTTCACCAAGTAATAAAAGGCCTAATAATAAATTCAACCCTAAAAGGAAACCCAATATTTAGGGATGCTACTATTTTGGTCTATAACTGGAATTACAAGCCCCATCTCTCTAAACCAACTATACCACATGAAAGTATACTAAAAAATGATGAAAATAGACTATAAGAGTGTAAAAATTGGATTTAAAATGAAAAAATTATGCATGATTGAAGATTTAGTTTTACTGGGAAAAATTTAAGGCTAAGTCAAGAGAATAACCTTAATAAAACTTTAGGTTGACATTATAATACATTAAATCCTTATGTTATTACTTTTACGTTGTTTAGGGAACATTACTCTAAAAGACAATCTACCTCTGGATTATTACGACTAGTAGCTATGGAAAAGTGAGTGACTATTGATGACTTTATGCTTGTTTTTGTTTGTAAGCTAGTTGTACTAAAATATTATTATGATTAAATTGGCTATATGAGGGATATGGGGTAATGCATGTGTATGGTCTTATAATTAATTGCATACTTAGTAATAAGATATCAATCATAACTACTTGTGTGATTGGATTATATATTGTTGTTATGGTATGAAAATGCTTGACCACCCAAATAACTAGACATAAGTATTTATCTGACTATGAGTTTAAAATGAATCATGCATGGCACAACATTGCATTATAATTACACTGATTGCCACCTTAAGTGAAAGGTAAGAAGGAAGTCATAGGAGTAAAGGCTCTTGAAGGGATTAGTTAGGCAAATTATGCCATGTTATTGAGTTCCTATCTTAGCCTGCAGGCTTACTAGGTGCTAGAGGATGCTAATCGTTAGGTAAAGGGCCATGTTTTGTGACTTTTGCTTAAGGTGTATGATTATGGACTATGGGGGCCACTACACTGCAAGACCTAGGAATTTTCATATTTTGGAAAAAGGGTCATGTTTCTTAAAGTATAATTATATACAAATATGTGTTTATAAATTGAGTTGAGCATATTGGTAAAATTGTGGATAAAAACCCAGATGTTAGGATCTAGTTAATAGCTTATGTTGGTCAATAATCTCTAACCTTGATAACAAGGGGTGAAATTTTTAATTACATGTAGTTCCTAAGCCACTATGATATGGACTCGTGGATGAACACATGAACCTAATATCACGTGTAACTAAAGGGGTGGGTCTAAGTTGTAAGATGGCTTGAAAATTAAATAATAGTCGAGGGTAAGCAAGGGGGTTCTCGTGCACCAACAATAGATATGATGCACCAATGCCTCACACGAGCTCAGGTCACACTTGATATGATGCATAAGTATGGCTAGAGATCACTTGCCACTAATCTACGCTTGAATGGACAAGATAAGAGTAGCTTAAGAGTAAGTAAGATGACACTTAGCTCAAGAGAGGGTGAAAGTTTAGGGTATTCTTCTGTATGTTATTATGGTTATTATATTATGTGATTATTTATAGTACCCTATTAGGGTAAGTTCTACATTATAGATAATTACAAAAATGAATTCTTATTTTCTAAATAAAAAGAAAATAATTTATAAGGAAAACATGAAATCATGTGCAACGAATGTCATTTGTTAGAAAGGATAGTATGGTTGTCAAAAAGGACAGTGCGTGGGCATTTTTACTCTGCGATTCTGACAATAGTGTGATCTCAGTAGGGGTAGGCCTCTGTTCAGGTTTGTTCGGCATTAGAAGTTCGGCACCCTGACTACCGAAGCTGGATTGGGGTTGGATCAAGGATAGCTTACAATGGGGTTGGCCTTGGACGATCGGCTCTTAACAGTTATCAGCTTAGCCTTGGTACCATAAAGATTATTGTATTTAGATTTAGCGCTTGGACTAGTGTATAGCGGAGGGTTTGGTTCAGTATGTTGGCTGGTCACCTCAGCAACACCTCAGATAGCATGAAAAGTAAAGTAGCTCAATAGATCGGACTAGGGCAAGTACTGCTCCTTGGCACTTAACTCACCTCAGATAACTCAGCGGAGCACTTAAGAGAGCCCTTGGGCTTGAAAGCGTATAATGGGTCCTTGATCCCTATCATCCCCTTTAGGTTGTTTAAGATTTGGGATAAAATCTGGTTCAAGTCCAGGTCACTTGTCTTCAAGGGTATAAGGTTGGAGGTCGGCAATGTTAAAAGAGTCCAAGACTCCATATCCTTTAGGTAATTCAATCTTTTAGGCATTAGGATTGATCTTTTCAAGCACTTTGAAAGGTTCATTAGCTCTGGGAGACAACTTACTCTTCCTTAAGTTTAAGAATCATTCCTTGTTGAGGTGTATCCAGACCAAATCGCCTAGTTGAAATTCTCTCTTCCTCTGTCCTTAGCTTCACTTCTCAAGCCTAATATTAGCTCGACCCAATTACTCTACAACCTTCTGGTGTATGGCTTTGATGGCTGGCCGGTCATCATTAAGCATCAGTTGGGGTGCTTGGTCCAATGGTAGTTCGGGATTGAACGCATAGGCGACCTTGAATGGAGATATGCTTATTACATTGTGGGCAGTCCTATTGTAGGCAAACTCAATGATTAGTAGGCATAGATCCTAATCAACCGTATTTCATTCGACAGCAACACGTAGCAAAGTTCCTATGGTTATGTTGATAACTTCAGTTTATCCATCAGTCTGTGGCTGGCATGATGTGATGTACAGTAGCTTAGTTCCCATTTACCTCCACAACGTCCTCCAAAAGTGCCTCATGAACTTGGTGTCTTGGTTTGAAACAATAGTCCTGGGAATTTTGTACAGCTTGATTACTTCCTGCAAGAAAAGAAAAGAGATAGCCAAAGCATTGTTAGTTTTAGAACAGAGCATGAAATGTGCCATCTTACTAAATCGATCCACAATTACCATGATGGAGTCCTTCTCTCAAGACGTCTTCAGCAATCTTAACATGAAGTCCATGCTTAGCTCGGACCATGGTTGGGTCGAGATCGACAAAGGTTGGTAGTGTTCTTACTCGGCTCAACTCTTCGCTTTTCGATAGGTCACACAAAGCATGGATTGGGCATCTCTCTTTATCCTAGCTAAAAGAATCTTGAGGATAGTACCTTATAAGTTCAGCGTTGGCTAAAGTGTCTTGTCAATCCCCCTCCATGCGCTTCCTCTTCACTTTTCGATAGGTCATATGCAACATGGATTGGACATCTCTCTTTATCCCTAACTAAAAGAATCTCGAGGATAGTACCTCATAAGTTTAGCGTTGGCCAAAGTGTCTTGTCAATCCCCCTCCATGCACTTCACACACTAGTAGTTCTCGTGTGGAATGGGTCAGGATACATAGCCTTCCTCCTAAATAAGTATCCATCCTCCCTATGATAGTCGTCCAGTGTCCGTTCCTCCTCACAACGAGCGTAGATATGACCAAAGTGTAGGTCCTTAGCATATAAATTCTTGATGGTTGAAAAACCAAGTAGCCTCGTCTATAACTCGATCAAGAGGGTATGTCGTCTCAATAGGGCGTTGGCCACTACATTGTTCTTTCCATTCTTGTATTTTACGACAAAAGAAAAACCTTCTATGAACTTAACCTACTTGGCTTGTCTCTGGGACAACTTCAGTTGGCTCTTTAGATATCTTAAGGATTCATGATCGGTGTAGATCACAAATTCCTTGGGCAGTAGATAATGTTGCCATACCGTTAGGGCTTAGATTAAGGAGTAGAACTCCTTGTCATAGATGAAATAGTTAAGTATGGCTCCTTGAAGTTTCTCGCTAAAGTAAGCAATAGGTTGACCTTCGTGCATCAGTACAGCACTTATGCCTAGTCTAAACATATTACACTCTACTTTAAACACCTTATTGAAGCTCGACAGAGCTAAGACAGGGGCTATAGTTGGCTTCTCCTTCACATCCTCAAAACTCCTCTCCTCTTTCTTACCCCATCTGAATTCAACATTCTTCTTTGAGGGTTCAGTAAGTGGGGCCATAATCATACTGAAATTCTTTATGAATCAACGATAAGATGATGCCAGGTCGTGGAAACTTCTCACATCGATAGAATAGGTTGGCTTGGGCCATTATATGATCACTCTTATCTTCTCTTCATCAACTTAGATGCCCCCTTTGCTCACAACAAAACCCAAGAAGATCACCTCGGAACGGCAAAAGTTGCACTTCTTCAGATTGGCGTAGAGTTGTTCAGCTTGGAGTTTTGCAAACACTTGTTGGAGATGCTCTTAGTCAGTCTCTAGGTCGGGACTGTACATTAGAATGTCATCAAAATAAACTACGACAAACTTTCCCAATAATTCTCAAAGCACATGATTCATAAGTCGCATGAATGTGCTCGGCACATTGGATAGTCCAAATGGCATTACAAGCCATTCATATAAACTATGTCGTGTCTTGAGTGCAATCTTTCACTCATCGCCTTCATGCATTTGAATCTTATGGTACCTAGCTTTAAGGTCGATCTTAGAGAACACTCTTGCTCTTCTCAATTCGTCTAGAATGTCATCAAGGCTAGGTATGGGATACTTGTACTTAATAGTGATTCGATAAATCACTTAGCTATCCACATACATTCACCAAGAACCATCCTTCTTAGGCACTAATAAGGCCGGTATAGTGTAGGGGTTGAGGGACTCGTATACATACCCCTTCTTCATCAACTCTCCAGTTGCCTCTACAGTTCGGTGGCTTGTTCAAGATTCAGCCTGTAGGCAGGCTTGTTTGGCAATATGGCTCCTGGCTGTAGGTCAATCGCATACTCTATGCCTTGGTTTAGGAACAGACCATTCGATAGCTCTTCCCAAAATAGATCTGTAAATTCATCCAGTAGGGTTTTTACTTTGGTCCGTAGCTCTTCCTCCCTATGTCTCATCTCTAGAAGCCTCTTGACAAGTAGATAAGTTAGTCCCTCTCGCTCTATTTCTCTTTTCAGTTCAGCTTGGGTCAATACCAAAACCTCTTTCCTCAAGGTTCGGTTAAGTTGGGATTGCATGACTTTCACCTACTCGGCATTCATGGGACTTGATTTCAACCTTCTTCCTTTATGCTCTACAGAACATGTATTCTTCCTGCCATGATACATAACTACTCGATTAAACATCTATGGTCATCCCAGTAGAATGTGGGACGCACTCATGGGTAACACATCATAGAGCATTTCATCTTGATACTTGCCAATGCAGATTGGTATAGACACCTATTTGCTCACTTATATGGCTCCCTTATCACTAAGCCAATGAAGCTTGTAAGGTTTTGGGTAAGGCATGGTCGGTAATTTAAGCTATTGGACCATAAATGCAGAGGCTGCATTGATGTAGCTTCCATTGTTAACAATCAACACACACAGTAACTCATTCACCTTATATTCAATATGGAAGAGATTTTCTCTCTATTCATCTTCGGGTATAGGGCTGACAATTGTTGTCCTCCTCAACACTAAAGCGGTTGACATGAAGTTGCCTTCCTCGCTATAGATGACTTCTTCATCAGACAGCTTGGCTTATTTGTCCTCTTTTAGCTCCTCTACTTCTTCATCACTATTGTCAACCTCAATGGTCAGTGCCTCACCTCGGATCACCATCATTTGCCTATTCGAACACTGAGTGGCCATGTGTCCAAATCCTTAACATTTGAAACACTTAATCTCACTTGTCTGCCTCCCTAAACTCTGGCCTTTCTCAAACTTCCCTGGAGGTTCATTCTCTTTGGCTTGGATGGTTAGAATAGGTTGAGTCCTAATAACCTTACTTGGTTCCATTCGCACTGGTTTGCTCGAAACAATTTATCTACTTCCTGGTTGGCCAACAAGGAGTCAGAATCTTCCTGTTCGGCACCTTTATATCCTCTAGGCAGCTCGGATTGCATCATCAAGTGTTCTAATGTCTAGGGTTTCCAGGACATTTCCAATCTCATACTTCAACTCGCCAATGAATCGAGACACAGTTCGGTCTTTGGGCTCTACGACTTTGCATTGGATCATTAGCATCTAGAATTCTTTAACGTAAGCGTCTACATTTGATCCGCCTTGTCTCAGTTCTTATAGTCTCTTGAAGGCATCTTGCAGATAATAGCTCAGCACAAATCTTCTTTGTATAACTGTCTTCATATCATCTTAACTCCTAATCTCTCATTCTCCTTCCCTTCTTCTGGTAGCTTACAAGTTCT
This sequence comes from Lumnitzera littorea, assembly GCA_024138015.1. Taxonomy (NCBI): domain Eukaryota; kingdom Viridiplantae; phylum Streptophyta; class Magnoliopsida; order Myrtales; family Combretaceae; genus Lumnitzera; species Lumnitzera littorea. The sequence goes on along the minus strand of JAMXBB010000012.1, from coordinate 73,892,693 downwards.
TTCACCATAAAGCGGCATAACTAGTGAACTCCAACACAGTAAGTCTAACTTTCACATTATCAGGCACTTTATGGCATTCAAATTTCTTTTCAATCTTATCTACCCAATTTAGGTAGTCCTTGGCATCACCACTACTAAAGAAACTTGGAATATACATCCTTAATCCTTCAACTCTAAGGGCTCGTGCATTTCTTTCCTCAGGCTCATAGTACTCCTCTACTTCATCATCTCCTTTTACTTCCTCCTTAATCTCTTCAAATGCTAACCTTTGTCTAGCGTCCCTATCAACTCCTTTAGCTCAGGGTAGTCGAGCTAGGGTGTTAACTTGGCTAAACTATCCATTGCCTTGCTGTTGCTGTTTGCGTTTCTTAATGGGGCTATTTCTAGTTCGTTGCCTGTCTTCTTGGATAACAGTCACCAGACTAGCTACCAAGTCAGTAAGCTTATCAAAGTGGTCACCTATTGATTGAGGTGAGAGGCTTCCTTCCTACCCTTAGCCATATCGTATACTACTTTCTTAGTTTCCCAAAGTTCCTTGCACACTTGAATCTAACATTGATGGTTACTTCAAAATGAAAATTTTACAACAAGCATACAGTTAACCACGCTCTGTTTTGGCATATCGAAAACAAGGGAAAACGGAGTACAAAACGCTTCTCAACTACTAAACTTCAAAGCTAACAATAGAACCACTATCACACAAGAGCAGTGATAAACTATTAGAACACAATAGCAAATCTAGCTTCGAATGTCGCAAGGCTCTGATACCTAGATGATATGGACTTGCAGATGAACATACGAACCCAATATTACGTGTAACCAAAGGGGTGGGTCTAAGTTGCAAGATGGCTAAAAAAGTAAATGATAATTAAGGGTGAGCAGGGGGGTTCTCGTGTATCGACGATGGATATGATGCACTAATGCCTCATAAGAGTTTAGGTCACACTTGATATGATGTACAAGTATGGCCAAAGGTCACTCACCATTAGTCCATGCTTAAATGGGCTAGATAAGAGTAACTCAAGAGTAAGTTAAATGAAACTTGGCTCAAGAGAGGGTAAAAGTTCAATGTATTCTTCTATATGTTATTGCGACTATTACGTTATATGATTATTTATAGTACCCTGTTAGGGCAAGTTTTATGTTATAGATAACTACAAAAATGAATCCCTATTTCCTAAATAAAAGGAAAATAATTTATAGGGAAAACACGAAATCGTGTGTAGCGAACGTCATCTGTCAAAAAGAACAGTACGATTGTTAGAAAGGATAGTGTGCATGCGTTTTTAGTCTGCGATTTTGACAATAGTGTGATCCAAGTAGGGGTGGACCTTTGTTCAAGTCTATTTGGCTTCAGAAGTTTGGCACCTTGACTACCGAGACTAGATTGGGGTTGGCTTAGGGACGACTTATAATGGGGTTGGTCTTAGATGATCGGTTCTTGACATTTATCAGCTCGGCCTCAATACTATGGAGATTGCTGTATTCAGATTTGACACTTGAACTAGTGTACAATGGAGGGTTTGGTTCGGTACGTCAGCTGGTCACCTCAGCAATGCCTTAGATAACATGGAGAGTGAAATAGCTTGGCAGATTGAACTTAGGCAAGCATTGCTCCTCAACACTTAACTCACCTCAAACAGCTCAGCAGACCACCTAAGAGAGCCTTCGAGCTCGGGAGCATGTAATCAGTCCTTGATCCCTATCACACTACATATATTTGTTCGGTATACTATTTGTTACATGCATTTATATGGTTGTTAATATATTGCTTATAAGGCATGTTGAGGGATTAACTCACTAAACATAAGCTTATACCCTTTTAGATTCCTTTTGTTGTAGGGCCAGTTATTCGCTAAGTCGCGCCGTGAGATTCTTAAGGTTAGTCTCAACTTAGGAAGGAACTGTGAGTAGTTGAAGCGAACAAAGGAACTACTTAATTTTTTACTAGAATTTATGAATTTCTTTTTGTAGTGTTGTTAAACCTTCAATAAGTACTTAGACTAGTGTCACTACTATTCTTTTGGGAACATAACATTCTGTTATTATTATTTGATAATTTGTTTGATATTTAGTTAAGATAATTGTTTGCTATGATACTATTTGTTTATATGACTGATAGTAGCTAGGAAGGGAATTAGCCTAGTACATTGTATGGAAGGGCGATGATTAGCAAGGGAGTTGATTGTCGATCTTCGTATAATGTGCGGTAGTTTACCGCAATGTAGGTATGTCTGGGTTATGCTAATCCCCATTGGACAGTTACTTGCCAACATGCATACAATGATAAGACAATAGGGAACGTTGATCCAGTATCATGTATTGAAGGAAATATAGGAAATAGGAGGCCTCAGGAGATGGAACAAAGGGTAAATAGGCCTCAAGATGCTAGTAAGCATTTTGAGTTCATTAGGGCAACTTGGTACTTTGAGGGTGAAATAGGCAAACCAACTTTGGCTTATGACTGGCTAGCCTAAATTGAAAGGAGTTTTAAAGCGTTTAGAATTCTAAAACTGCAAAAGCTGGCATATGGTACTTTCATGTTATAATTAGTAATAAAAGTATGGTAAGACTCGAGAGTTAGATGATTGGAAGACAATATCACTTGGTAGACGTTTAAGGAAAAATTCAAGAAAGAGTATTTCCTCCATAGTGTTTAGACTAAGATGGTGCAAGACTTGTTCGAGCTTAAGAAGTGGAGCATGAATGTGACCAAATATGAAACTAAGTTTAATCCATTGTTGCAATATGCACCTGCTTCTTACCAAGATATCAATGAGTTAAAGAAGGATTTGTTTCTTACTGAATTTGATCCCACAATGTGTTGCAAATTGGAGGACTATGGCTTCACAACCTATAATGAAGTGGTGGATAAGGTATGACAGCTAAAAAGTAACCATTTGAGGATGCAAGAACCGTAGAGCTAAGAGATTAGTAGGGGCTTCCAGTCAAGCTCATCATTTAATAAATCTTACATGGGAGCTACTAGTAGTTTTTGGTAGAGAAAGAAGAAGCTAGTGACTTTGTCTTATGGCCTTGCATAATTTATGCCTGGTTTGAGTTTCCATGATAAGGAGAAAAATGTCAAATGTTGGAAATGTAGGACAAACCATTTCCCTAGATACTGTGCTTAGCTTAAGGGAAGGTGTTGCATATGTAGATATAAGAATCATGTGCTACGTGCAAGTTTAAGAATGAGATTAGTCAATTGTAATAAATGTGATGAGAACGGGCACATCTCCAGATCTTGTCTATAGTTTAGGCAAGAAACTAGAAAAGGCTAAAGGTTTTGGCAATACAACTGCACTTGCCTGTATCTTTGCTATATAAGATATAAAGGATGATGATGATGAAGACTTTGTTGATTAGATGGAGGAGTATTATTACAACGATTTTGAGGAAATTATGGGAGCTAAAGATGAAATTGAAAAGGGACTTGTAACATGTATGTATTTAGGTTACTTATCTTGATAATAATTAAAGTGTAAGTTAAAATTAAGGTACTTAGATTCTAAGATCTAATAATGAAAAGCCAGTTAGTAATCAAAATATTAGTATATTTCAAGAGATATACTTATAAATGGACAACCCACATTTTCATTATTTGATATTGGTGCCTCTTATTCTTTCACAAGTCAAAAGTTCATGGATGAGAAAGGAATTAATGTAATTGAAATTAGCACTACCTATAGAGTTAGAACACCCATTGGACATAAAGTAACCACTCGAAAAGTTGTGGACAAGGGTTGAATTAAAATCCAAGAAAAAGAGTATCCTATTAGTCTTGTAGTATTCCTTTACAAAGCTATGATGTGATTATGGGAAAAGATTGATTGTCTAAGCATCAAGCGAATATAGAGTGTAGAAGTAAGACTCACCCTAAATGATGGAGAAGTGGTGATTTAAGGAAAAGCAAGTAGGGTAAATTAAAGTTAGTTGTTATTGAGATATGTAATGAAATGGAGATAGCAAAAGTAGAAGAGAACAATTAGAAGTTTTATTGGGTTGTAACTAAAGGAAAGAAAGAGGCACCAAAAGTGTTGGATATAATGGTAGTATGTGAGTTTCTAGATGTGATCCTAGAGGATTTGCCTAGTTTAGCTCCACATCCAGAACTTGACTTCACTATTGTGTTATTTCTAAAGCTCCTTATCCAATGTCACTAATGGAACTTCAAGAGCTAAATAACAACTTCATGAGCTATTGGATAAAAAGGTTTATCCGCCTAAGTGTTTCATCGTAGAGAGCACCTATTCTATTTGTAAAGAAGAAGGATAGTACTATGAGGTCGTTTATAGATTACAGAGAAATAAACAAAGTGACTATTAAGAATAAGTATCCTTTACCTCACATTAAGGATTTGTTTGATCAATTGTAAGGTACAATTGTATTTCTCTTGAATTGACTTGAGGACGAGATGTCATCGACTACGAGTTAAGCTAGAAGATGTCCCTAAATCTGCATTCAAGATGTGATATGGTCACTATGAATTCTTAGTGACGCCTTTTGGGTTAACTAATACACCGGCTATATTCATGGACTTAATGAATTGTATATACTAGTTGTATTTGGGTAAATCTGTTGTGGTATTTATTGATAATATTTTGATCTATTAAAAAACTAAGGAAGAGCATATACAACATTAGAGATTGGTTAAGGCAATGATGGGATGGAAACAACCGACAACTATTTTAGAAGTGCAAAGTTTTCTAGGCATGGGAGGATGTTATAAATAGTTCATAAATGATTCCTTTAAGATTGGAAGACCATTGACTCAATTAACTCAAAAGGATATCAAATTTGAATGGTGTAAGGAATGTAAGTAGCGTTTTCAGGAACTAAAGAAATGACTTGTAATGGCACTAGTGCTAACATTACTAAATTTGGATAAGCCATGCAGTGTATATAACGATGCTTCTTAGAATGGATTGGGTTATGTATTGATGCAAATGGAAAAGCAATTGCTTATGCATCAAGGCAATTAAAGCCACACTAAAGGAACTATCTAACTCATGATTTGGAACTTACAGCTGTGGTTTTTGCTTTGAAAATTTGGAGACATTATTTATATGGACAACGATGTGAAATATATATGGATCATAAGAGTTTAAAATATTTCTTTACTTAGAAGGTATTAAACTTAAGACAAAAGAGATGGTTAGAGCTTATTAAGGAGTATGATCTAAATATAAATTATCATCCTGAAAAAGCCAATCTTATAGCTAATGCATTAACTCATAAGGACTATGAGCAAGTTACATTATTGTTGACGACACTACATGAGTTGGTATGGGAATTGGATAAGATGGAGATTTGGTTTGATTGGCTTGAACTTAGTAGTCAATTGATGAATTTGGTTGTGTAACCAACTCTATTGGAAAGAATTAGATAGCAAAGGCAGAGCAGGAAGATAAAAACTTAAAGGAAATAGAAGAAACCTTAAACAAGGGAAGTGTTTTTTATTATAACGTTGATGAAAGTGGTATATTAAGATTTAAGGGAAGAATCTGTATGACATAGAGCCCTGACTTAAGAAGAGAAATCTTGGAAGATGCACATGTTACAGGTTATACTATATATCCAAGAGGAAGGAAGAAGCATCATGATTTAAGGTCCATGTTTTGGTGAAATGGGATGAAAAGAGATGCTATACAATATGAAGTGGAATGTACAACTTGTCAACAAGTCAAAGCAAAACATCAAAGGCTTGGGGGTTAGTTGCAACCATTAGAGATACCCAAGTGGAAATGGGATCATATTATGATAGACTTCGTTGTAGCACTTCTTAGGACTAAAGCAGGATGTGATTTGATTTAGGTAATTGTTGATAGATTAACGAAGTGTGCACATTTCTTACCATATCAAATAGGAGATTCAATAGAGAAAATGGTGATATGTTCAAGATATAGTAAGACTACATGGTGTACCTAAAAGCATTGTTTCTAATTGAGACAATTGATTTGTATCTAAATTTTAGGAAACTTTACGTAAGGTTTTAGGTATAAAGTTATAGTTTAGAATGGCTTGTCATCCACAGATTGATGGACAATCTAAGTAGACTATTCAAACTTTAGAAGACATGTTGCGAGGTTATGTATTGGATTTTGGAGGTGACTAGGATAATTATTTGCTATTAATAGAGTTTTACTTATGCTAATAGTTATCAAGCAACTATGCATACAGCACCTTATGAAGCTTTATAAGAAAAAAAGTGCAAATCACCACTATATTGGGACAATGAACAATACATAATGATTAGACCTAACGTGATTAATCAGATGATTGAAAGGTTAGGATTATACGATAACAGATGAATGAAGCTTAAGGTCGTTACAAGAGTTAGGCAGATTTGAAGAGAAGGCTATTATAGTTTAAAGTTTGAGACCATGTTTATGTTAAGATAAGTTCATTTAAGGGACTTAGGTTATTTGGTTCAAAGGAAATGTAATATCCCATAAATCAATAATCAAGATATGAATATCTAAGTATTAAGAAAACGTCTTATCCTTGTACGATTAGAGTCAATAGTTGATCTAGGGTATTTAAGAAAGTTAACCGATTAGGTTAGAAACTTACGAGAAACTTGATAACCCTAATCGAGGAATTCTTATACGTTTAGAAATTCATAATATAGTAAGAATATCAAGAATGCAATCAAAATAGTGAGAATTTACTCTAATGAGACCCTAAAGTCGAATTTAGGGCAATCGTACCTAAATTTATGGTTTTCGGGAAAAGTTATCTAATTGAGCCCAAACTTTATCACTAAGTTAGAAAAGTTAGTTGAAATGACCCAGTAAGGCTATATTTAAAAACTAACGATCTAAAATCCCAAATTTAACTTTAGAAATGTGATTATTTAATATAGTTTAAAAATGATCGAGACCCTTAACACCGAGCATGGAATGCGATGAGGATCTAAAGATAAGTTAATTAGGCAATAAAAGAAAATAATATAGCATAATATACTATATGAGTATACTCGGTTTATAAAATAAATATACCCATAAATTAACCTAAAATTATATAATTATGCATAATAAGCATTAAATTCGCAAAAAAATAAATAGGAAAAATATCTTAAAAATAAAAAACATGTTAGAAACATGGTTATATGCATATAATTACTCATTACGTGTGTTAAATATATAATGTATATATACACATATATTAATATAACAATTATATATACTTAAATTATTCAAATTTCACTAAAATTACACTAAATTTAACCAAAACTTATTCAAATGATATGGGAACAACTGGAATCCTCATAGCACTTCAACAACAGTTGGAAATGATGACTCAAAAGTAAATCATCAACCATTTGCTACCCTATACTTTTTATTTTTCAAGAAAAATATTAAAATAAATTACTTAACAATTAAGAAAAAATTCAACCAACCCTAATTTCTATAAATAAGACTCCCCTACAATAGATATGTTTAGGAACCTAAATTATAGAAAGGAAAAATTTTAAAAAATCAAACGAAAATAGAAAAAAATTAGAACAATAATAGAGTAAGGACCAAGCTAGGACGGTTCTCCGACCATTCGATGACTTGATGTGGAGCCCTATCGCAATCTAGCAAAGCAACCACCGCCCAGTCCGATCGACAACCCCTCTTCGGCTAATGGTGATTGGAGCTCCAATGAACTCAAGTTCAAAACTTCTACCCTGTTTTTTTTTTTTTTTGAAAAATTATTAAATTAATTAGGAAAAATATGGAAAAATTAATTTCTAGGTTATTTTTGATGCACTTTCATTTAGTAAATTTATTTTAACAAAATTAGGAATATTTAATATACTTGTTTAACAAATATACTATTCACTCGAAATTTGAAATTCAAAATAAATACACTAAATGATACAGTTCAAGCTCAAAATTTTTGTGCAGGATGTTTATGATATATATGTAATTGCAATGTAGCTTGATTTTTTATTTGAATATTTTAAATATTTATTGTATTTTTTTGCCTAAAAATAGCTTAAAAATAGGCTGAAATTATGAAATAAATAGGAAATTATGAAATTAAATGATGAAATGGACATGTACTGATTTCTTGTGAATAATAATAATGTTAGGACAAGTTGAAATCAATTTTGGTGCAAAAAGAATTATAATTGAGTAATTTAGGATAATTCAAGGCTAAACTCATAAATACGAATATATAGGCAATAAATTGAAAACTGAAACCAAGTATTAGTTAAGTTCCCCATATTTTTAGGAGTCTATATAAATTTTTGGGGAATTATCTAGTAACCCAAGCTATTTATTACGAATTTACGTAGTAAAATAGCTTAAATTATAAATCGAGACTCATTTTTAATAATAATAGGTTAAAATATGATAAATAGTTGAATAAAAACTATTTATATGTATATTGGTTAGATTGGATAAAAATTATATTTTTAATATGCTTAATGATATTTTAATAACCAGGATATGTGATATATGTATTAAGGTTAGATAATATTTATATTATACAGATATATTGACAAATTAGGTAAAATATAGTTTAATAACCCAAAATACATATAATATAATAATATTTATATAGATACGTTTAATTGTATTAAAAGCTTGAACTACTCATTAAAAGTCATCTCTAAAAATATGACTTGTAATATGTGTCGTTTGGTTTGTACGAATCTAACGAAACCTAAACGACACTAATTTTATTAAAATCCAATAATCTTAGGTAATATAACCTATAACTCTATAATATTCTAGAATGTGTGTATTGCAGTTAGCTGTTTGTATGTATATAGTGTTTGTAATTGGGTTTCAATTTGCTGAGATGGGAGCTAAACTCCACGATATAGTTGTTCTATGAATATTATTATACTTGAATTGTTTAAGCTTGGTTGATCACCTTGAAAAGATAAACTAACTCTTGGCTTAACATCTAATTTGATATACATTGTAACTCATTAAGGGTAACGACTAAGATTCTCAAGCTAAACACAAACTCCCTTCGATGAGGATAGTTGAAATGGTCATTTTCCCCACTTTTAATCGAATTAAGTGATAGAAGAGGAGATCATGGCAAAATTGAGGGCCATGGTTCGAAGGTAGTCATGGGAGGAGGATATTCTCCATAGCATAAGCCTTGGTTTGGTCTCGATTCGCAAAGTACACGACATCATTCTCCTCAACCTGGATTAAAGCAGGCGTAATTTCTCTAATCTTATGATGGACAAGATAACGTCATATGATTGTAAACCTTATAAAATCAGTAGTCAGAACTCTAATTTAAGTTCAAGTATTCTAAATTATGTCATGAATTGATAAGGCTAGTAACAATAAAATTTTATGAAATTTAATAAATCGAATATAGTATCAATAATAAAAACCTTAGAAATTAATCGAAACCTAAATCGCATAGATATTAAACTCGAACTTAATTGAAACTCTAAAACTATAACTTTAAGCTTATAAAATAATTAAATGCCACTCAATAGTGATAAATCGTAATCGATTACAATTATTGACCAAATCGTATAATCATGTAAAACTTTTAATGAAAATGCTAAAATAACTCATAAAAATTATAATCGTAACGAGTACCAATTAAATTGATAAATTTTCATAAAATTCAAAAATTTATTTATAAATGTTATTTTTACTATTTTTTTGTTTAGAAAAATTACATCTGTTTATTTTTAATTTCTATTTTCTTCCCTTTTTTCTTTCTTTTTCTTTCCTTTTTTCTTCTCCCCTTTTTTTTCTTTTTGCTCCACGTTGAAATCCAGCATAGCACAAGTAGCAGCCTATGTGAGGAAATTCATTGCCAGATGTTGATCTAATAAAGAGAAAAAAAATATGAAACTTGATTACTTTGTCCCATCATATTTAATGCATTACTTATCTTAGCAAATGTTCTTTAGTTAATTTCTTTATATTGATCTCTTCTTTTTTTTTCTGATCAACCTCACGCTTGGAAGATTGAAATCTGAAAAAGAAAAAAAAAACTAAGAAGAGAACCAAACCGTGAAAAAGAAAAAAAAAAAAGCAAAGGGAAACCAAATCAAAGCTCACATTACAAATTAATTAGAAGAAGATGAAGGACATCGAGTGGATTGAGTAATTAAATTACTAAAAGATTTAGGTAAATTATTATTTAAATTTTGTACATGTATATATACTTTATACTATGTACATATGTATTAGGCATTTGTTATTTTTCTTTTATTTTATTTCATGGATTATATGTATGTATGCATAAAGGTATATGTATTTTATGTGTATGGTCTAAAGTATGTACATGTATGTGTATAACATAGATATACTATGTATTTTTTTATGTATATGTATGTATATATAAATAAGAATACATATAGTATGTATTTAGTATTTTTACTATTTAGGTATTAATATATATGTATGTACACGTAAATATATATATGTATGTATGCATATGTATGGATGATTAGTATTTGGTATATTATATATATATATATATATACATGTATTAGGTATTCTCGTATTTATGTATTCATGTAAGTATTTCTTTATGTATATATATATGTATATATAGGTGGCGTGATGATATGTATGTATATATAAACATAGTATTTTATATTATATATATGTATATGTGTACATGTATAAAAGTAGGTATGTGTATATAAAATATAACTACATCCATATTATACTTATATGTATAGTATATAGTATATAATTAAATTCAAAATAATTTCTTACATAAAGTATATTATACATTAAATAGTATATATAATATACGATAATATTAAGCTAATAAATATGCATATATATATATATAAGAGTACTGTAAATTAGGAAAAAGAGTTAATGATTAAGTAAATTAGAAAAATTAATTAAATATAATAATACGTATTTATATATATATGTATATCATGAAATACAAGAAAATTAATAAAGTAGAAAAAAATTGAATTAATAATTCTAAAATTGCAAAAATAGGTAAAAATAAGTAATTAGAGTAAAATAAGCTTAAAATAAGAAAATTATCAATCATATGATTTAAATAATTATGAAATCATAAATATACTAAGAAAAAGCTTAAATTAGTATTTTATAACTTTTTAAAGTAAAATAATAAATTTTGTGGTATTTTTATATCACTATTCAAACTATGAGTTATAATGTGTAAAACGAACCTTACTACTAAAAAATACGCTCGAAAACGATCAAAATAGACTATAAGTTTATAATGATCCAAGCTAAATCGAAAAAGTTATACATGATTCGATAAAAAGCTCGAATTAACAATTTCACGTAACTAAGTGAAGTAAACAGTATAAATTACGATACTAGTTTAGCTTTAAATTCCCAAACTTACAATTTTTTGTATAGGCTGTATAATGTATAGTATATATAAGTAGTATACCAAAAATATATATGTAATATAATGATAACTATAAACTAAAATAAATTTATAATTAAATAAAGAGTAGGTACATATATATATATATATATATATTACCGTAATTAAGGATTTTTCAATAAAATATATTATAAGTATATGAATATATATATGTATGTATAAATCGTGAAATACATAAATAATAAGAAAATGAGAAGTAATAAAAATAATAAAGGCAATAATAATAATAATAATCATAATAAAGTTAAAAATCTCAAAAATAGGAAAATATGCTCAAAATAATAAAAATATCAAATATATGATTTAAATAATTATTGAATCATAAATATGTTAAGAAAAAACAAAAATTAATATTTTATAATTTTTAAACTTAAATAATAATTTTTGTGATATTTTTATATCA
>JAMXBB010000012.1:73804083-73878047 GCA_024138015.1 Lumnitzera littorea | reverse complement strand
CTCAAAATAATAAAAATATCAAATATATGATTTAAATAATTATTGAATCATAAATATGTTAAGAAAAAACAAAAATTAATATTTTATAATTTTTAAACTTAAATAATAATTTTTGTGATATTTTTATATCACAATTTAAACTACGAGTCATAACGTCTAAAACGGATCTCGTTACGAGAAAATACGCTCGAAAACAATCAAAATGGACTATAAGTTCATAACAATTCAAGCTGAAACAAAAAAGTTACACGTGATTCGATAAAAAGCTCGAATTGATAATTTCATGTAACTAGGTGAAATAGACCTTACAAATTATAATATTAGTTAACTTTAAATTCCTAAACTTATAAAATTTGCATTATTCTCAAGTGATTTTGATATCGACTCTGAGCTGCTCCCAGATTACTACGAACCCTGAGTTGGCTATGGCTGAGTGAGTTTTTCCTAATGATTCCATACTTATTCGTGATTGTAGTTTGTGAATATAAGATATGATTTATAAATGAATGCGTATAGGGTTGTGTTATGCTTGTACATGATAATTACTATTGATGGTCAATTTACTTTAAATTTCAATAATATAATGATTGTTGCATAGTAGATTCATTAGATTGATTATTTGTGGCTTAGAATGATCATTGAATAAATAAGACTTAATTTTATTCGACTAGAAAAAGTTAACTTAGGTCATGCATTACATAACTAATTTCGGCAGTCACATTACATGGAGATAGCAAGAGGCCATATGTGAGTTGATTATTAATTGTTATTGATTTCGTATGGTACACACGTGCGATATGACCTTACCTTAGCCCGCAGGATGACTAAGCGTTGGAGGCGCCAACCGCCTGGCTAAGGGTCGAGTCTAGAGGCCTTCGTTTAGGGGTGAATGAGAGCTACGTAAACCTATTCACAATCATATGTACAACTCATTTTGATAAGGCTAGTAATGGATGTACTATTACATTTTAAATACGAAACACGGAGTTTCGTTATGAAATAAGTTCTAATATGATATCCGAATCTAACTGTACCGATAAATCTCCAACCCTGACTTCGAAGGGCGTTAAATCTGAGTTGCATGCAGTACCTAGTCACCTACATGTATTTGTTTGACATATTGTTTGTCATGCATTTATTTGGTTGAACTTAACTGTTGTATAACTTGATTGCTGTATGGTTGAGGGAAATTATCTCACTAAGCTAATAGGCTTATACCCCTATAGTCTTCTTTCGTAGGCCAACCTTTTTGTGGAGTCGGGCCATCACATGCCCGAGGTTAGTTTTCTACCCAGGGTCAATGTAGGAGCTGGATGAGGATAGAGAGTACTTTTGATTAATTATAGATTTGAATATGTAATTTTTATATTAGTTTGACTTCAGACACATTTCAGACTCTATATCTGTAAACTTTTATACAAATAGACTATGTGTTATATTTTTATAATATTATTATTTATCATGAAATAATATTACTTAAGCTTGTGTACTCTTGGTAGTTAGTAGTAACTGTAGCCTTGTGTATCGTATAAAAGGGTCATCGATTGTAAGGGAATTCAATCTACAATCCTTTGTACGGTATATGGCGATTGCCATGACTAGCCCCCTCGGGTCGTGACAGTGGGACTATTATAACTTCACCTTTTCGTGGCGTGACAGGAGAACTAAGTTATATTGATCCATTTGAAGTATTAGAGAAAGTAGGTAATGTGTCCTATAGAGTAGCTTTATCCCCGAGCTTATGAAGCTATCATGATGTATTTCATGTCTTAATGTTAAGGAAGCTTATTAAGAACCCAAATGCAATGGTAGGTATAAAATCGGAGGAGTTGCGAAAAAATTTTAAAGTTGAGAAACAACCTATAAAGATATTTGGTAATCGAGTTCAAAAGATAAGGAATTAAAATGTAAAATCTATGAAAGTGCTGTGGAGCATATGGACTAGATTTAGAAGCTAACTACAAGCATAATACATTGATGGTGGAACAATATCTATAGCTCTTCTAATCAATAGGTTAATAAATGAATATAAGTTGTGAATATAATTTATTGAATGAAAAGTTGGTATACAAAAGTTCTATATGGATTTAGTACATAAAATTTAGGATGTTCATAAAAGTTGTTCGATTAAGCTTAAATTTTACTACAAAGCTAGAAATATTAGTTGAAGTGACCTCATAAGTTTGGATTCAAGGAAATAAAATAATAAAATATGTAAATAATATATTTATAGAGTATACGTATTTTATTTGTTATTTATTAGAAACATGTAAAACATTGATGGTGGAATAACATCTATAGCTCTTCTAATCAATAGGTTAATAAATGAATATAAGTTGTGAATATAATTTATTGAATGAAAAGTTGGTATACAAAAGTTTTATATGGATTCAATACGTAAAATTTAAGGCATTCATAAAAGTTGTCCGATTAAACTTAAATTTTACTACAAAGCTAGAAATATTAGTTGAAGTGGCCCCATAAGTTTGGATTCAAGGAAATAAAATAATAAAATATGTAAATAATATATTTATAGAGTATACCTGTTTTACTTGTTATTTATCGGAAATATGCAAAATGAGTTCTAATAATTACTGAATCACTAGAGATAAATTATATATACATTAAAAATCATAAAATAGCATGAATGATATTTAGGAATATTTATATGTATTAGATATGAATTTATGCATAGGAAAATATATACAAAATTACTTAAAATACCTAACATATACTAAATAAATTCAAGAAAAATTAATAAAAATTTAGGAAAATTATGTGGCAACCTATATTACACATGTCTTTGGCATAGTGGCTATGTTAGGGTAATCAAACAAGGTTAGGAAAAGAATTAGGATATGTAAGTGTGGAAATGCAGTTAATTAGTGCCACTTATGTCTTTGCATTTTATTTAACTGACCAACCCTACCTGTAAATTCAGAATCCCCACTTTTAATCCATTTGGTTACTTTGGAATATAGGAAAAATATAGAGAGACTTGGGAGAGTTGTAGGAATATTTTTTAAGAAATTATACAAAAATAGAGTGTTTTATGGCTAAATTTAAGTGCACATACCAATCCGAGACCTAAGAAGGAAGCAAGACCACCACCTAACAGTAGGCTCCTTGCTTAGTTGGATCAATAACCATAGGGTGGCTAGAGGTAGTTGTAAGGTGGTTTTTTGGTGAGTTTGATTTGTACTCCCATTTTTGAAAATTTACTAAAAATACTAAATCTTGGAAAATTATGAAAAATTGTATTATGGCATATTTTAGTGTGTAGTTTATGGGAAAAATATTATTTTGTTGAATTTAAGTCTTAAAATGTATTACCCTTAAAAAATCACTAAACTCGAGCTAATTTCGCTTTCATTCTCAAAAACCCTATTAGTATTATTTTGGCTCTAAAACTTTTCTGTAAAACATCTATAATATGTATTAAACTACTGAGAAAAATTTTTCATAAAAACTATTTTTCATATTCTTATTTTATTCTTAAGCCCTAGAATCCTATTAAAATAGCTATTTATCAAAGTATACTTAATGATTTTCCAAGAAATTTACCCAAAATTTGATATGGTGAGTATTCTGATATATTATAGTGTTGAATGGTGTTGAGGGATTGAATTTATAATGTTGAAAGTGTTAGATTTGAAAGTTGAAGACTTGGTGTTGATATATGTGTTATATCTTGAGTGCTATATTGAAGTAAGGTGTGGTTGATTTAAATTGAAGTGATGTTGGACTATATAGTGTACTTTGACTCTAGTTATGAATAAAAATTGGGGGAAATCATGTTAAAATATAGAATAAGTGTATATTAGAGGCTAATTCAAAGATTAGATTAGAGATTATGTGTATGTGATGAATTAGGAGGTTGACTAGAAACTAAATTGAAGAGTTTATATTCTTGAGACAAAGTTAGATAATTTCAGAGAATGGATTAGCAGATGTTTTAGGACTTATGAGAAAATTGTAATCAGGTGCTAAATTAGAGATCGAACTAGAGACTGAATCAGAAGGTGAATTAGAGACTAGTTAAATGCCGGACTAATCACAAGAGACTTAAAATCTAGATAATTAAGCATAGTAAAACCATAAACTAAATATAATAATCTGAGTTACAAAATTAAGTTGATATATAGTAATTGTATGAATACTAAAATGATATTTATATTATAGGGACTAGTGGAAACATTACACCGTAAGTTGCATCTTAATGAGCAAGTGGGAAAGTCTAAGAAAGTTTGGGATCAATATGTTATTGTATTTCAAAGTACTATTGTGTATTACTTGGAGACTTAAGGTTCTACTTGATTGAGCTTGTAAATAGTTTGCTTATGTGCATGCTTGTGTCTTTCTGAGCTTGATTGTATACTATTGGGCTACTATACTGGAGTGTAGTTATTTATAATGCATAAAATTGATTGGTCACCTTAAATTGGATTTAACTATATTAAAATTGAAACTTTAAGCTAAACAGGCATTGCAACCTATTAGAGGACGATTAGGATTTTCCGACCAAATATCGACCCCTTTGAAAAGGATAGTTAAAATGGTCCTTTCTTAATCCTTAGCTGAACTAAGTAATAAGAAAGGAGATCACGATAAGGGTGAAGGTGGTGATTTAAAGGTTGTTGGGGGAGGAGGGATGTCTCCATTGCATAAGCCTAAATTTGGTTATAAGCTATTGCATATGCACTAAAACTTCTTAAACCTGGATTAGAGCGTGTGAAATTTCTCTAATCTCATGATAAATCGGATAACATCATATGATAGCATTTGATTGTTGCATTGCATTTAATTAATTATTTGATAACCTTATTTGTATACAATATAGTCTTATGTTTCCTTCCCTACTTGCTAAGCGATTGGTTGCTCACATCTCTATAGATCTTTTTGCAGGCGTTGACTAAGATGTTATGTAATAACTACACTAAGATTAGTTACTACTGGATTTTAGGGAATGAGAATATTAACCTGGAGAACTACTAAACTTTTTGAAGTTTCTGCTTTTATCTTTTGTCTTTTGGAACTAAGTTATGTAGATTTTTTTTTTAGCTTAAGTTACTAAGCTATGTAAATATTTCCCAAATTATCAGAACTTTAATATATGTTTTAAGACTTTCGCATATAAATTAACAGTATTTTCATATAGACTATTTACTTTAAAGTAGATTAGTCATGTATCTTATATAAATTAGATCTAAGGTAGTGGCTGTGAAATCAGTTTGTATTTTAGATTAGTTTACACAGTGAGATTGTTATGACTCTACCACTTGGTGTGTGACAATTGTGTTTTGTCTTATCACTCTCACTAAGCTTAAAGAGAGTTAAGGCCATACTTGTACATCCTTAGGTCATGAAGAAACTTGAATGGGAATTACCAACAGCTTGGGGAAAGGCTTTTGAGTATGTATAGGATAGAGTTAGCTACTTCTAAAGGAAACTTGATGTATTTTTTTGTAGTCCTAAGAAGGATTCATACATAGGTGATGAAAAAAAACTGTTGTCTCTTAAGTTTAGTTATGTTTGAGGTTGTACATATTTTGTATAAACAAGTGCTAAGCTGAACTCCAATTGTAGTACTCTTTTATTGTAAATAGTACTTTTGTTGAATGTAAATAAGTTAGTAGTAGTGATGTTGTATTTCAAGCAATTCTAGGATGTAATAGGTTGCAAAAGTGGGATATTGTCTACAAAAGCCACATAAAATGAAGTTTTAAGGCTTAGGTGTATTTTTTGTTTTTGTTTTTTCAAATATGTTGTGATTATTTATTGTTATTTGTTGGTTTTTTATAATGTTTTTATAAAGGTTATTATAAAGATTATATATTTGTTTCATTTTAAAAGGTTGAAGTACTAAAATGAAAAAAAAAAAACAAAATAAATAAAGTTAGAATACTAAGATGGAAATAAAATAAAAGTTGATGTGCTTATCTTATTATCTTATCATTTTATGATAGCTACAGCTACAACAAAGATAATAAGTTGTCTCATTTATATTTAAAAAGATGATGTGCTAAAATGAACAAATTTAAAATTTAAGTATCAAAATGAAAAACTGTGAATGCTTAGGTACTTCTATTGCCTTATGCCCTTAGGTAATTATTGGATTCATTACTTTTTGCCTCTATTCTTGTCAACAGTACATGATCTTAATAACTATCCTAATATAAGTAAGTTCACTCGGTAGCCATAGTAATAAAATGTTCTTTTTATCATGAACTAGTATCTTTCTTATAGGTAAATGGGTAAAGGGATTACTGAATCCTAGTCATAAATACTTCTAATTATCTTGTCAAACAATCAAATTTTTTTTTTATCAAAATTATACCATAGGAGATCAACATAATAAAAATAACTTGATTCACAATGCAATGCTCGGCTCACTCACTTCGGCTTATAGTCATGTAAATGGGTTTAAAAGGGAAAATATATGGAATTTTGACGATTTGCAAAATTATCAACTAGTTATGGGCATGAGTAAGTTGAATGACCCACTTCTTTGAGTTTATCTTAATTGGGAGAGTGGGTGTAAATGAGATGAACATACTCATAAGTTACTCGAGTTTGGCTCACTAATTACACTAATTCAACTTGACTACAATCAAATCAAGCTTAAGTTTAAGCTACTCAAGTAACTTATCAAGCTGAGCTTAAGTAGCTTATTGAGTCAAGCTCGAGGTTTATGATTTTCGGCTTGACAAGCTTGCAAACCTAATCAAACTTAAGTTAAGTTTGAATCTATAGTAGAGTTTGAGTTTTTATAATATTTTTAAGATTATTAAATCAAAACAAGTTTAACCTAGTCGAGTTTAAGCTTATTAAGTACTACTTTCGACCAAGCTCGAACTTAAAATTATAGGCTCGATTAACTTGATCTTGAGTCCTAAGATCACAAACCCGACAACCCATGTGCTTTACCATGCCTCCAAGTGCTCAAACGGCTACCTAAGGGTTTTCGAACAAACCTTTGCCGCCCTTCCCTTGTGAAAGTACCCCTCTCTGGTTGTTTTCACCCTAAAGCAACACTACAGCTAAGGTCATGGTGGCTCGAAATGCCTAGCCACACACTCTCTTCACACCCAGCAATCATCTCACGTAACTACCCAATACCATCACCACCACATCTACTATAATCACCATGAATGGCCACCATTCATTCTAGCATTGTCCCTACACCCCACTTTGCCAATAAATCTCCCATAAATTTACTCCCCCCTTCGGACGACCTCTTCTTCATCCCTTACTATGACTCGTGTGCCAACTTGCAACCCGATCTAGATTAGAGCTTCAAATCAATCCCCAAACAGTGTACAATCCCTAGTCTGGCCCTAGTTTTTCTTTTTTTTTTTTTAACTTTGTTTTATTTATTTTTTTATTTACTTATTTGTAACAATAGTTTATAATTGTAAATAAAAGAAGAAGAAGAAGAGAATGAAAAAAAAAGAAAAAAATCTTAAAAAAAAAAGAACAAAAAAAAAACAAAGTTTTTGTGTTTTAATTTTATTTTTAAGCATGTTTGAAAAAAATGGAAAATAAAAAAATACATAATAAATAAAAGAAAATTAAATACAATGTTTTATCACTTAAAAAGATCTATTTTTCAAAAACAAATAAAAACAAATTAACCCTTTTCAAAATTAGATTTTCTTTAGAATTTTCTAAGAAGGTAATAAAAATTAGGACCCTTTCTTTTAGGTGTTTTTCCAAAAAAATTAGAATGACTAAGAGACGTAAACTCAACCAATTTTTCAAAATTAAATAAATTCAACACATTAAAATTTTCTCAAAATGAACTACGAAAAGTCTAATACCTATGACGTGACTTAAAATATGTAAAAAAATTATTTTCCCCTGGGTAAGTAATTTTCCAATTTCTTCATTTTCGTAATTAGATTTAATTTTTTTTGTTTATTTATTTGTTTCTCTTAAACGGCTAATTGAAAAAAATAAAGTTAAATTTGAAAGGTTAAGGTAGTATTCGCATAGAGTTTAATAAGTTAGCTCCCGAACTCGAATATTTGGCTTCTTGAACCCTTTTCAAAATAAAAAAGGTTTTCAAAATCGTAAACTAGTAGCTAAATTAGAATTAATCCATCTAATTAATTCTAATTTAATCATCTTTCCTAGTTTTTCGGGTAGCAACTTCAAAATCTTTCAAAAATAAAGAAACTAGGTTTTCCTTTATTTTAGTTAAGGGTTTAAATTAAATAAGTATAGGGTTTAGTTTAAATTAAATTAAGGAAAACAAATAAAAACCAAAATTCAAGTTCAGTGCCTATGTTTGGAAACACATTTGGAAGCTACAATTGCAATTTCGATTTCAAGAAGGAATTTGAATTCACCTTTAAGAAGGTAGAACTAGCAATTTCATTCCTCCTATATTCATTATTATTAATCAAATTACTTATTTAATCTTCAATTTAATTATGACATTCAATATTTATGGGTATTTTTGACAATTATTATTACATATACATTTAATTATATTCCATAGACATTTCCAAACATGGGAAGGGTTTGTCATTTTGCTCCTCATTCCATTCCATTCTTCCTCATTCCAAATTATTCTTGCATACCATGCATGACATAAGAGTTAACTAAGGTTACAGTGACTAAGGTTTGGATAATATACAAAATCGAGCCTACATAGTAATTGTTGGCTTCATACAAATGGCACTTCATCTATTCAAACAACGTTCCATAAAATAAAAATTTTTCTTTTTCACATCAAGGATACTTTGTTATGATGCACTAAAGCAATGTTTGAACAAACTGAGACACTACGTAACACTTCACCATATAGGAGACTTCATTCAAATGCCCCAAAGGAGCATTTAAAGAGAAGTTAGATACTAGCCAATTCCTCATAGGACTTCTTAGATAATGGTTAACTCCCTATTATGTGAGTGAGTTTATTCTAATTTTATAAAAGGGGGCATAGGAATGAAAGCCTTGGTTCCCTTTCAATAGGGGGCCTTCTTGTTGAATTTCATTTAAAATTCAAGCTTAGACATTCCAATTCTTCCCCTATTTCTTGCAAAACTCCTTATAGGTAGAATCAACGATTCCATTCCTTCTACATTTATTATTATTAATCATTATTTAACCTTTAATTTAATTATAACATTTAATATTTAAGGGTATTTTTGAAAATTATTACTATATACACATTTAATTCCATTCCATTTTATTCCAAACCATTCTTACATACCAAATATGACATAAGAGTTAAATGAGGTTAAAGTAACTAAGGTTTGGACAATATACAATAATTGAGTCTACATAATAATTGTTAGCTTTGTACAAATGGCCTTCATCTTTTCAAACAAAGTTTTGTGAAATAAAACATTTTTCTTTCTTTCTTTTTTTCACATTAAGGGTACTTTCTTATGATGCGCTAAAAGGGCTGTTTGAATAAATTGAGACACTGCGTAACGCTATAAGATCTAGGAGACTTCATTCAAATGTCGCAAAGGGCATTAAAAAAGAAGTTAGATAATAGTCGACTCCACATAAGATTTCTTAGACGATAGTTAACTCCTTCCTCTACTAGTGAGTTTATTCTAATTCTATAAAAGGGCGCATAGGAATGGAAGCCCCACTTTCCTTTAGATGAGGGCCTTCGTATCGAATTTTATTCAAAATTCTGGCTTAATGATTCCAGTTCTTCCATTACTTCTTGCAAAACTCCATATCTCTGAGTTTTGCTCTTTTTCTTTTTGTTCTTAGCATTAATCTACTCTAATGTCACGTTTGGAATGAATGAATGGTATGGAATGGAATAGGAACTGGAATAAGAAATCATTTCTTATGTTTGAGAATGCTCATTGAGTGGAATAGAATTGATGACATTAAATGTGTAGATAGTATTATTTGTCAAAATGCCCTTCATTATTGCATGTCATAATTTGTTTAAAAGTGAAATAAGTAGTTTTAATTAATCTTAATTAATGAAGTTGGAATAGAATTGTGATTCCACCTTCCCCCTTGAAGCTAAAATTGCTGATTCTATAAAATTGCAATTCTACCTTCTAAATGTTCTTCCAAACATGGGGAAAGAGAATGAAACCTGGAATCCCAATTCCATTCTGATTCATTCACATATACCAAACATGATTAAATGCCCATTTTAGATGTTTTCACCTATTATCCCAACAAAACACATCATAATACTTGAAAAGACAAAGGCAAAATCTCTATATTTTAAACACTTCTCAGAAGTTAAGACCAGTAACCACTAATGAACCGATTACTAACTTTAATTGAATGCCTCAGTCTATGCCTTTGCCATCTACACCATGATGTGCCATCACTTAGGTAATCCTTGTAACTTGGTTGCTTGGAATAAATTACTAAAATCTAACATGCTATGGATTTCATAAATTACTTTTATTCTAACCAAGTTGCTATGATACATCTATTCCTAGATTCAAGTAGCAATGACTCCCATCACAAGTCATTATGATTTTAGCTATAACTAAAAATTATTTTACTAATGGCCATTTTCATGACCACTTTTATCTAGTATCAAAGCGTAGTCTTAATTGTACAAAGTGAATGATATCTCACACTAAGGCATTATTATAACTCACTCATTAAAGAAAAAGGACCATTGACACGAGTAATGAATAATATTCTTTTTTTATGGCTTTAATCTACTGAACATTAGCTTGTTCGCTTACTTGTATGGTTAGATAAGTCCTTAGTTAAGTGAGACCAACCTGATTAATATGAGTATTAATTTCATGTATATATTCCCTTTGGAGACATATAACTAACTAAACACTTTCTTTAAACAATTTGATATTCAAAATTCTTACTATGACTTTTTTTTCTCATAATTCCTCATATTCTCTAATTAGCTAGAAAACTATATTGTAAATACAATTTAAGTAAAGATGATTTCAATATACTACATAAAGATGGGCAATTTTGGACATGGTCTCCTAAGGCTCATTCTGACCTTCAAGGATTATGGGCCGACTTACCCTAGCCCATAGTCGGTTTATCCTAATCCACATCCTAGACCTAAAGGGTAATATACCACATGATCGAGCTCATTTGTGCGACTAGCCTACTATAGGTTAGTTCTGAACCTTGGTCTCCTTCCTATGGATTTAGGTCATGGCATCTATGCTATGCTATGGGGTCTTAGACATTAATAGTCTGTCCAATAAGCTTTGAGGTCAAATACTAAGGAACACCATAGAATCCTCATTACATGGGAATAATCGAGATGCTATGTCACCTATGAGAATCTTGAACCATATTCGATTGAATAGATTCACTTACCTAATTAAGCAAGATATGGACTTATTCAAATTCTCCTCATGCAACTTATAAATAGGGTCCAAACTCTATAGGTGAGATACCTTGCGCAAATACATACTTAAACCTTTTCTGCTTTCTCTCTCTAATCCTATAGTTAGTTATTTTAGCATCGAAGTAGCCATGCTAGACAATCCATTAGCACCCACTAACTATGTTCTTTGGATGCAGACAAAGGAGTCGACCAATTGAGCAAAATGAGCCACTTCATTCCCTGCCATATAACTGGTGATGCTTTATTTGTAGCTAACTTCTTTTTGTAGGAGATTGTGCTGCTGCATGGTATCCCAAGAAGTATCGTCTCTGATTACGATACAAAGTTTACAACTTCTTTTAGTGAACATTGTAGAAGAAGCTTGGCACTAAACTAATGTTCAGTACTTCTTGCCACCTATAGATTGATGGCCAAATCGAAGTTGTAAATAGGACAATAGGAAGCCTACTTTGAGCTATTGTTGGGAAGAATATGTGGGATTAGGATTTATACTTGCTTGACATTAAGTTTACTTACAACCGCTCCACTTATAGCTTGATAGGGAAGTCACCCTTTGAGGTTGTTTAGGGACTCAACTTGAACTTGCCATTAGACATGATTACTAACTTGACCTCTTTAGGAGAAAGTCAGTCCGATCTACAATGTACCAAGGAATTCCAAAGACTGCATAAAAAGCTCATTGAGTAACTAGCTAGAACTGTAGCCTGATAATAAGAGCAAGGAAATTGAGGTTAAAAGAGCATTAGAGACCTTGTTTGGATTCACCTTAGTAAGGAACAATTCCTAAGGAAGAGGATGAACAAGTTAACCCTAAGTTAGATTATCCTTTCAAAGTTCTTTGTTGGATCAATGATAATGCATACTAACTAAAGTTACCCAAAGGATATGGGGTGTTACTAACCTCATGTACTATGTACTAAAAGAGGAAGTTAACTAAGATTTGAGGGGCAAATCTTCACCACCTATAGGGAGCTTATAGACTACCGACCTTAGGACCTATCACTTGAGCCTATCTCAAGGGCTTACATGGTCTTGTTAAGAGGATTCAGACGTCTCAACTAAGCCATGACAAACTTCAATATCAGGACAGTAGGCTACTGAACTTCCTGATTACGTAGTTCGGACATACTTTGCTCTACTCAGTCCCCTGCCTAGATGTTGAGCTTCTTAATGCCTACTTGTCAAGTGCCGTAAACCTAGATGCCAACCAACTTAAAGCCAAGGACAAGTTCCCTGATGCTAAGCTCCAAGCTCTCCTATGCCACTCTATTGTACTTCACTTTACCGAACTATTGTCTCATCTAAACACCCCGGCAACACTCATTAGAATAGCCCATCAGCAGTGCTCCAATGCTTATACATCTTCAATATGGTTGTAATAATAGCACGCTACCTATGATTCTCTTTTTCTAACATTATACTATCCCTTTGTCTTAATTGTCCCATTTACCCTTTTTTGCTTTGTACTAAGATTTCTTTATTTCATATTACCTTTTTACGTCATTTCATACACATGTTTGTAACCCTAGGGGCTTACTATAAATAGCCCTTATCCATTATAGTCAAAATCATCATCATATACTATTAATGAATATTCCTTCTTATTCTTGCAAGAAACCATCTCAAGTGACAAACCTTCACTCTTATCTAATCTTGTTAAATAGCTCAAGGTTAGTAATGGTGAACCTTAGTTTTTACTTATGTGTAATATCAAGTAGAAGCTAAGTCGTGTAGTGTTTCTCAGTGAGTCATATTTAGAGAGCAACTTCATGAGGCCACTTATCGTATGTGTTTGCCATCTATCCTCTTTTCTTCGATATTTTGATAGACCCATTATCCTCCCTACAGTAAGCCCTTATGATAGCTGGACTCTAAGGTACATCACTATAAGTTCTCATTTAATGGGATCCTTAGACAACCGAACATGAATGCCTTTAAAATGACTGTATCCTCTTTGCATCTAAAGGTGAAATTCCTAACCCCTATGGGATTTGGGATATGTCAAGGCAACTAAAGCTTATCTTGAAAGCTCTACACTAAGGCGTTGAAGGGAGATAGTGTCTTGTCTCTCGAATTTGAGCTACAGCATAAACTAGCCAAGAAGATGTCGTACTTAGGTAAAGGAATGAAGGAGAACCGGTTTGGCAAAGATGCTAAGAAAAACATGTATATTGGCAAAGACTTGCTAGATGACTTGAAGTAAAGACTTGCCAAATGACTTGAAGCGAAGACTTGCCAATCTCCTCTTGACCAATGCAAATAGGTTTGCATGGTCATTATCCAATATGTCAAGCATAGACATGAAGATTGCTAAGCATAAGCTTAATATTAACCCAAATGTTAAGCCAATAAATTGAATAAGTGGCATATAACCCCAAAGAGATAGAAGGAGATTGAGGATAAAGTACAAAATTTACTCAAAATGGGGTTCATCTGGGATGAGAGGCACTTAACTTAGCTAACTAATGTGGTCTTGTTAAAGAAGGCCAATGGAAAATGATGAATGTGTGTTGACTATATTGACCTCAACAGAGCCTGCCTAAGGGATTGCTTTCTACTCCTAAGGATCAACCAATTGGTTGACTCAACCTTAGGACATGCATTCTTGAGTTTCATGGATGCTTTTTTTAGTTATAACTAAATCATGATGGCACTAGAACATAAGTTGCATACATCCTTCATCATAGACTTCAGCACATATTGTTACAATGTAATGTCCTTCAGCCTTTAGAATGTTGGGGTTATATACCAACGGATGACAACTGAGCTCGTCAAGTCTCAACTCAAGAGAAATATGTATGTCAATGACATGATCATCAAGAGTAAGAAGCCCATGGACCACCTCCAAGACTTGTAAGAAGCCTTTGATCAAATGAGGAAGCATGGAATGAAACTAAGTCCATAGAAGTGTGTCTTTAAGATGGCATCCAACAAATTCCTTGGCTACATGGTAACCTAGTGAGGCACCGAGGCAAACCTTGAGAAAGTCACAACTATTACTAATGTAAAGGCCCCTATCAGTGTTAAGGAGGTGCAAAAGTTAATGGGATGAGTGCACACTTAGCCACTTCATGTCCTAAAGCATTGATAAGTGCAAACGCTGAGTTTTTTAAGATTCTAAAGAACCCCCACAAATTCAAATGGACTTCGACATAGGAGGAAGCATTAAGCAATTAAAGAAATTCCTTGCCTCCTCACTGGTGCATTCAAAACCCAGACTAAGTGAGGAATTGTTCCTATAATTAGCTATAAGTGACCAAGCCCTTTCCTTGGTCTTAGTTCGAGTAGAGAGGAGAAAAAAATAAGTCAATCAACCATTTTAACCACATACTCTAAGGGACAAAACTTCGATATTTGAAAATAAAAAAATTTGCTCTAGCAATAGTGATATCAGCTAGGAGGCTCCAATTGTAATTCAAAGCACATCAAATCATTGTCTTAATCAACAAACCTTCGCACACTATACTCCAAGAGCCAAACAACTCAAGGAAGATGTTGAAGTACGCACTTGAACTTAGCACATATGGAATCCATTATAAACCTCGAAAAGCCTATAATGCCTAAGTCTTAGTTGGCTTTGTGGTTGAGTATATCAAAGAAGAACCATTAGAGGAAGAAAGTCAGAAGCCCACATAGACACTCCATGTCAATAGGTAGTCCACCCAAAAAGGGTGCAGTACGGGGCTAATACTTAGAGGCCCCCTTGGTGTAGTAATATGCTACATCCTAAAATTTGGTTTTAATGCAAGCGACAATGAGGCAAAGGATGAAGCCTTGATTGTCGACGTAAAGCTGGCAAGGGAGGTCAGGACCAAGAAATCAGACATCTTTTCAAATTCAATGCTCATTGTACAATAAGTCAAAGGTAAGTCCAAAGCAAAGGGGGAAGGGATGATTAATTACTTAGAGTTGCTTAAGTCCTTAGCCATGGAGTTCACTTTATGGACTATAACAAGAAACCCCTAGCTTAAGAACTTTGAAGCGGATGATCTGTCTAGATATGCATCTATAAGTGTCCCAAAGTCTATAGACAAGAATGAAAAGATATTTTTTTTTTCATATCTACCAGAGAAAAGCATGGATAATTGCTTTAACAAACCTTATTAATGCATACTAATTGTCTCGAACCATGCTGGATGAACACAATCATCTTGTTCTTAAAGCATAGTGTTGTACTAATGGACTCAAAGGAGGTAAAAAGCTATAGTACAAGGCAACCAATTATACTCCACTCGGTAAAGCCCTATATCGTTAAGGTCTCAACTTTCCCTTACTCAATTGCCTCTAGTTAGACAAAGCTCAAAAACTCTTAGACGGGTTACATGCAAGTATATGTAGCAACCATGTTAAAGCTCAAGCCCTTTATGTACAAGCTTTAAGGCTCAAATACTATTGGTTGACCATGAACTAAGACACTAAGTAAATTGTGCAACAATATGAACAGTGTCAAAAGTACACACCAATCACTCATTTATTGAGCAACAGCTTGTAGCCTCTTACTAGCCCATAGCCTTTTGTACAATGGGGTCTCAATATTCTCAACCCCTTCCCTAAAGCCATGAGAAGCAGGTAGTATATCATAATCACCATAGATTACTTCACCAAATTGGTAGAAGTATAAGTCATAGCAAAGATCATTGAGAAGAACATCGAGACCTTCCTTACCATACTGACTAGGTTTGGCATGCCATACGTAACCATCATGGATAACAGGCTATAATTTGATAACCTAAAGTTCTGTGCCTTTTGCCAAAATTACCATATCAACATCTACTATACCTTTATACCCCATCCACAAACCAATAGCTAAGACGAGGCAACAAATAAGACTATCCTTAAAAGCCTTAAGAAGAGAGTCAACTGAGCCAAAGACACATGGACACACAAACTCCCCCTTATCATGTAGGGTTACCGAACTACTCATAAGATGGCAACCAAAGAAACCCCATTCTACCTAGCCTTTAGTATTGAAGTTGTACTACCAATTGAGCTCGAACTCTTGAACATTCAAACCGAAAGTTTTGATACAATAGTCGACCAAATCAACCTTTTTGCTGACCTTGATACAAATAAAGAAGTCCGAGATATAGCCAATCAAAGTGTAGCCACCCACTAACATAAGGTGACAAGGTTTTATGATACAAAATTCGACACAAGGTACTTAAACCTAGTGACCTTGTATCCCAAAAGCTTGTAGTGATTAGAGTACGGGAAGGCCAAATCAACGTAGCACCAAAGTGGAAAGATCCCGTTAAGGTAAAGGAAGACTTAGGGAACAAGGCTTATAAATTAGAAAGATTAGATCGGACTAAAGTCCTTAGGAAATGGAATGTCGATAATTTACAACTATTTTTTTAATTAAGTCATAATCCATTATGTTCTTACATTTATTAGTGAAATAATATTTCCTTTTCACTCATATCACATTCCTCTAAAGCCCTAACCCCAAATAATCTTACCAAACATGTTCTTACTATTAGCTTAGATTTGGACAACCTAAGTACCGAAGGAACCTTGTTAGCTACAAAGCCTAGGATAACCCTCAGAAGTTAGGTTCCTAAGCCCAGCTCAGGAAGGCTTAACCACATAAAAAACGAAATTGAAATCTTTAGGTGCCTAGGGAACTCTAAGGCAACGAAACTTAAGGCAACCCTTAGGAGCTAGGTCTTGAAGCCCGACTTAAGAACACCTAGTTATTTATATATGATGGAAACCTTGAGGCTATAATGCTTGGATAGTTTAAAATGCACCTAAGGCTAAAAAACCTTGGATCATGAAAATCCAAGTGTTACGCCCTATGTGCTGATGCATATTTATGTTATTTTAATGAGCATTGACTGAAGTTTCTTCATATAATCTCTTATTCATTTGTTCACACCAACTTTACATATTCATTCATGGAGTTTTCTACTATTTTCTCATCTTTTATTACTGCCATTGTTGATATTATGTATAGCTAAGTTTGTTTTAGTGGGTTTATGAATATGTGGATGTTATAGATGGTGTAACCTTATAGTTGTGATATGAGAATGTGTGTTTAAATGGGGTTTTGATGATTCATATTACATTTAGGCTTTTTAAGGTTCTTTTTAATTAAATTTTCAATAGGTTTCCTTGTGATTGCGAGACTGAGAGGATGATAGGAATCAACCCCCTAGACTAATCACAAGAAGCCGAGTTAGAAGACTTTAAGGGCTCGTATGAAAAATACTAGCTCTAAGCCATAGCTGAGATGGGCATTCCTATCTTAATTCGACCTCCTACTGACCTGTCTCTCGGATCCTCATGTGTGACCAACATGCTCCTGCCCAATAGCAAAGTCCTAATCCAGAAGACAGCCCCTAACTAGCTGAGTTGAGCTACTAACCTGACGTATTAGTGTCTAACTTTAAGACAACTGACCTTTTTGCCAAGCTGATTGACTCTCGACCTCATCTAGATTAGGTTTGCCCCTGACTCCCAGCACTTCATGCTTTTGCCTATGATCATACTCCTGACGTACAGCCATCAAGTGACACGTACCTTCTAACACAACGTTCCAAAATAATTCATTCTTTTTCGTACTGGATATTCTTTGTCCTTTTTACCCCTTTTTAATATGATTAATGTAATGTAATTGTAAAATACCCTTTTGTCTTTTCATACGTGTAAAATAACCCTAGTAGGCTAGTATATTAACCCCCACTTTCCTTGTACACAAACATCCAACTTTCAATACAAAATTATTCTCTTTGAGCAACCTTAGTGTTCTCATTATTATTTAACTCTTATCTATTCCCTTTAGCAAGAAGCAGTGATGAGTAATCCTTCAGTTCGGACTAGTGTGTCACATTCGATGGATTGTTGGCCAAGTAGGATTGAGTAGTGAGTCATATCCATTCAGTAGCTACCCGGACTTTGCTAGTTTCTTTTTTTGCTTCCATTTTGGTTCCTTCGTTCTGGTGCTTCTATATGTGTATGACCTTGAAGACGCATAAGAGGAGATTGGGCTTAGGAAGTGCCCTTAAGAGCTTATGGGGTTACATGATTTTGAGACCAAGAGGAGATTAGTTATGTAATTCCTAATTTGAGTCATTGAGTCAGTGTAATATCGATAATGGCTTCTTACACTTATGAGACCAAGAGGAGATTATGTGGTTCCCAATGAATTTTCAATGCATTATGCAATCTTAGTAAGTCAAGATAAGTATTGAGACTAAGAAGATATTGACCCCCTAATTCTTAGGCCGATTAGTTAACTCATGACAAGAATTACGTAGTTTAGCTGATCATGTAGAGAAATGAGACTGAGAGGAAATTTTTCACAACAAAGTTTAGTGAGCCCTAAGATTGAAATCAAGTGAGTTCTATCAAAACCCAATTAAAAACCATCCTTAATAACTTAACGGCATACCTTCACTGCTACTTTAGAAACATGTCACAAGCCTATACCCTTAGAATTTTTGTTTATTGTTAAATTTCATTCTCGTTTAGTTGCATTTATTTTCAACTCCTTACTTCTTATTTGGTTAACCTATATTAGAGTAACATGTTAGAATCTGGTACTTAAACAATCCTTTTCCCTAAGGAAATGACTTTGTGAATACTCATTAGTTTTGTTACTCCAACCAATCCAGCACATTGGTCAGTTAAGAGATTGACACTATTTGAAAATTTCTATTTATAAAGTGTCTTCAAATCGATCAATTTTTATTCAGTGTTTCTGTCATCTTGTCATGAGCCTTCCTTTATAGTTGTTATAAGGCTTTTTCTTATGTAACCGGATTAGCTTCCCACCTAACATGTTGTAAAGAGGGAGTAGACGAAGATGCAGCATCCCTCTCATTCGGTCATTTACATAACTCCTAGTTATTAGCTCATACTTCCTCAAGCTCTTTTACAAATTTAGCACACAAAGCCTGTAACTATGCTATTCATGAACCACCATCATCTTGTTCTTGGTTATGAGATGTCTGGTTACTAACTTAAACCTAAAGCACCTTAAGGGTGCGCCGTTGTGCTAATTGCTCTTCTTGATTTGCTCAAGGGGCCTTACTTCCCCTTAGAGTGTTTTTACCCTTGGGCTTAGTTCTTGCCATAGTAGGTATTATGAAGCAAACAACGCCAATTGTTGATATAAAAAATTGGGGTTAGAGGTCACTTGGACACTTCACTTGAAGTTACACTACAAAACAAAAAGAAGTAAGGCTCTGGGGTTGTCGGGGTGACTTTAGTATAGCCACTTCGATTAAGTTATAGTGTTTAAGAAGAAAATAGAGAGCTAGAAGAGAGTGTAAAAGTGTCCAAACAACCTATAACCTGTGCTTCGATCTCATTTCATAGCCGTAGGTCAATTTGAATTCAATAACCATTGCCTCCAAAATTTAACACATACACTCAATTTGAATTTAACACCACTTCTCAATTTTGGGGGACATAGCTGACATCATGATGGTTAGTGAGTGGTTATTAAGAGAAAGGGGCTAAATATTCACTCATGGTGTTAGAATTTGAACACTTTAGAGTTGACCAAGTCAAAGTCAGATCTCTGGGCAATTATTCTAAGCTAAGGGAGGTCATTCTAATCTGCTCTAGTTGAGTTTTTTTAGCGTAAGGCATTTAGGTAACTAGTCTTCCTGAGTTAGCATACTTAGTGAAACTTACAAAGAGGTCAAGAATAGTGAAGGGAAAGGATGTGGTCATGTAGTAGGTTAGACAATGTCCTAATCAAGTCGATCTGTATCCTTAAGGAAAAACCTCTATAAAAAAAAACCCACACTTAACAACAACGTTCTGGCATCGTCTGTACTCAAATCCAACCATGGTAGCTAAGACACATTTAACTAAAAGTGCTAGTGGTACTGCTACTTCCTATAACTATTCCATTGGATGGGGGGGAATGGGAGGCATCACTCAAGCAAATGATTAGCTTGCTAAGTTGGAGCAACTTTACATCAACTTAGCAAAGGAAAATCAAAAGTTAGCAAAGAAAAGGGATGAAGATTCATAATCCGATACAAGTGAATATGTTATAGAACCAAAATCATAGGCAAGAATGCAAATAGTATAGAATATTCGTATGATTCTATCATTCTCTTGAGCAACAAGCTAAGCAAGCCAATGTTCAAGTAACTTAGGCTCTTACTATAAAAACAGCCGAAAGAGGGAAAGCTCTACAACAAGCATTTCATGTAGGCCCATTGCATGTTTATACTCTTGCTTCTACAAGTAAATAGTTCATCTTGAAAAAGAGTCCATTCATCTTAGAAATTTTAGAGGAAGTTATTCCATGACATATTAAGCTCCTACAATTTGAGACTTATGATGGGAGGAAAGACCTAGAAGATTACTTAGAGTATTATCACACCTTAGCTAAGTTGCACAGCCTTAGTGATCCTATTGCTTATCAGGCCTTCCTATCAACACTAAGGAATGCTGTAAGTACATGGTTTAAGCACTTAAAGACCATCACCATTACATGTCTTGATGATTTAGTAAAAGTGCTCTTCTATTACTTCCTTGCTAATAAGCTCCTAGTAAAGGCCTCTTCTATCCTTAATACAATCAAGCATAAATTTGATGAGAGCATTAAGGAGTATTTAGCATAGTCCATGATTGAGATGGCGCAAATTCCAAAGCTTCACATGAGTGTTGCACTTAATGCGTTAATAGATGGAGTAAAGTCGCATAGAGGTTTTTCAAGTCCTTTGAAAAGAACAAGCCTAATATGTTGACAGAGTTAATGGCTAAGGCAACATCTTATATCAAGTAGGAAGAAAATATCGAAGCTCAACGTGAGCAAATCCAGCCTAGAGAATGACAAGAATCACCTAAGTACAAAAGATCAGTTTGGAGGCTGGGATGATCATTTTTTAGCAGGGAGTAGTAAAGATAGGAAGAGACTACGGGTTTCGACCTTCTCTACCCACACTCTAATTAATTGTTTAGTATCTAACATTTTGATGGAAGTTTGAAACCAAAGAATTCTCCATTGGATAGAAAGGATGAGAGGGAATGCCTTTAGGAGGAATTCAAATAAGTACTACTACTTCCACCATGATAGAGGCCATAACACTTACAAGTGTATACAATTGAAGAACCCTATTGAAGATGCTATCTAGAGGGGGCATTTGAGGGAATTCTTAACCCATGGCATAGATTATATTGAAAGACTAACCTAGAGGAGGAGAACTAAACATGATCAAGACAAGCGACCTATTTAAGACGGTAGGGATAGTCAATAGAATGGTAACAACAACAACAAGCAGCCAAATGGTGTTATTAACACCATAGTTGGCAATCCTTCTAATTTAGGTCAATCTTGCTCTTAAAGCTCAACTAACGACTTTGATCATGTTTGTAATGTGTAGGATAAAAAATTGAGAGTTGACAACTCAATTTCCTTATCAAAAAGAGACTTCAAGGGCATTTACAAGCCCCACGATGACGCATTGGTCATTAGTGCAAGAATTGCCAATTTCAAAGTCAAGAAGATCTTGGTGGATATAGAAAGCTCAATAGACATAATTTTCTAGTAGGCATATGATCAAATGAGCCAAAGATTAAGGCATAACTAATGTCCTATGATTATGACTTATGCCTTTAACAATCAACCTCTACATGTCTCAAGAGTGATTACTCTCCTTAATTAAATTGGGGATGATTGTAATGTGGTAGAAGACAAAGTCAATTTTCTTGTGCTTAAATGTTGGTCACCTTACAACTTTATTATGGGCTGACTCAGTTATAACTTGTTTGGCATAGTTCCTTTGACAATGCACTTGAAAGCCAAGTTTCCTACTCCCACCGAAGTTAGAGTATGCTAAGGATATCAACAACTTGCGAGATCTTTGTATTTGAAAGATCTTAAACATGAAGAAGTCTTCCATATTGAGGCAAATCTAGATCAAAAACTTAGTGACCTAGAAAAGCTTCAAGAAGGAATTGGAGAGATACAACTCGAAGAAGATCCAAAGAAAACAACAAGGATTGGACATTCTCGACATACTTCCCTTAGCTTAGAAAATTTGGTATGTTTTCTTAGAGACAATGCTGATGCGTTTGCTTGGTCCCTTTTGGATATGCCCGACATACCTTAAGAGTTTATGACACACGAGTTGAAGATAAATCTAAGCGCCAAGGTGGTGCAACAAAAGAAGAGACACTTTGCCCTAAAGTAGTAAGTGGCAATTGAGGAAGAAGAATATAAACTTCTAAAGGCAAGATTCATAAGGGAGAAGCCTTATTCGACCTGGTTAGCTAACTGCTTATTAGTTAAGAAGTTAAATAACAAATGAAGAATGTATATTGACTTCATAGATCTAAACAATGCTTGCCCAAAGGGTAGTTTTCCTATGTTAAAGATTAACCAGATGGTAGATTCAACTACCAAACATGCGCTTCTCAATTTTATGGATGCTTTCTATAGCTACAATCAGATTAAGATGGAGGATAAAGATGAAGTACGCACTTCATTTGTCACTAATTTTGGTACATATTGCTAGACTATTATGCCATTTGGTTTAAAAAATGTTGAGACAACTTATTAAAGGTTAGTAGTGAAAATATTTAATCCTCAAATCCATCATAACATTGAGATCTATGTTGATAACATGATTGTGAAAAGTACTGAGAAAGGTCGACATCTTGACAATGTCAAGAAAATATTTGATACATTAAGAAGGTATCGTATGAAGTTGAATCCACAAAAGTCTATCTTTAGGGGTACTTTTGGAAAATTTTTGGGTTATATGGTGACTTAATGAGGAATTGAGACCAACTTAGAGAAAGTAGAAGCCATACTAAACATGAAGTCC
Source organism: Lumnitzera littorea (assembly GCA_024138015.1). Taxonomy (NCBI): domain Eukaryota; kingdom Viridiplantae; phylum Streptophyta; class Magnoliopsida; order Myrtales; family Combretaceae; genus Lumnitzera; species Lumnitzera littorea. The sequence goes on along the minus strand of JAMXBB010000012.1, from coordinate 73,854,920 downwards.
TCGAGCACCTTGAAGGAAGTATAGGAGTTGACAAGTTGAATTGTGGCATCAAATAGGTTCATCTAGAAGAGTGCTAACAAGTGTGATGATTTCTTTAAAGTTTTGAAGAACCCAAAGAAATTCAGAAGGATAAATGAATGTGAGGCCATGTTCCAAGGATTGAAGCATTTTTTGTCATCCTTACCAGTACTTTGAAAGCCCATTCCTAGTAAGGAATTGTTTCTCTACTAACTTATCAACAACCGAACTCTTTCCTCCATGTTTGTTCTTGTTGAGGAAAAGGAGCACCAACTAATCTACTAAGTGAGTCACATTTTGCAATGCAAGGACCAAAATTAAGGTATACCTACATAGAAAAGTTTGTTCTCATCATGCTAATGGAAGCAAGGAAGTTAAAGCCCTATTTTGAGGCTCATCAAGTGACTATTCTTATAGGCTAACCACTAGGGCAAGCAGTGTAGAAGCTTGATTCCTTAGGAATAATGATGAAATATATGCTTGAGTTAAGTGCGTATGGTGTTCAATATCGACATAAAATAGCTCTAGAGATACAGGTTTTGGTAAATTTTATTGTAGAATTCACAGGTGATGAAAATAATGGCAAGTTGATTGAAAAGCCTTATTATAACTTATCTGTAGATGGCTCCTCAACTATAGAGGGGTATGGAGCAGGACTTATGCTACATAGACCACAAAACTTAAAGGTTTAATACACACTTAAATTTGGAATTCTAGCCAATAATAATGAAACCGAGTATGAAAGATTAATTATAAGGCTAAGGCTAGCAAAAGAGGTTGGAGTAGAAAAATTAGAAGCTTATTTTGATTCTTAGTTAATAGTTCAACAAGAAAACGAAGATTGTGTAGCAAAAGACAAAACAATGAGCAAGTACTTAATCATAATACGAATGCTCGGTGATGAGTTCTCATCTTTTATGATTACTAAAGTATTGAAAGTATAGAATATGGCTACTAACAAGTCATCCAAGTTGGCCACTACTTCACTTCCAGATTTGAATGATTAGCTCTTCATCAAGTATTTGCCAAGCGAGAGTCTAAAGACATTTGAATAATGACCAACACCAAGGGAAAGGTCACAATGAGTTCTTATCTTTTATAATTACTAAAGTATCAAGGGTCAATAATATGGCCAATAACAAGTTGTCCAAGTTGGCCTTTACTTCACTTCTAGATTTGAATGATTGACCCTTCATTGAGTATTTGTAAACTCTACAAATCTAGCCTTCTAAGTATAGAATCAAATCCTTAAACTATACATAATTTCTTAAAGTCAATAAAGCCAGTGAGATTTAAAACCGATTAAAATCTTAATTCAAAACCTAAAGCGAATATGTAAAACCATAAATTGTCAATTGAACCTCTAATCGCATACGAAGACCTTAAAACCTTAAGTATATGTAACTGCAAAAGTTAACCTCAAACCTCATCAAAACCCTAAGGTAACAACTGAAGATTTAATCGCGTAGAAAACTTTTATACCTTAAATGTATATAAATACTAGAGATTTTGCTCGAAAGTGATAAAACCCTAAAACTATAACTTTAAAGGTATGAAAGTACTAATTTACTCTAAAACCTTAGTTGATAATATATTCTTAGTATCTTGCTAAATCATTGGTAAAAGATCAAAGATAACTTTCAATCATTCATAAATACATATAATACTAAAGTAATCCACTAGAAACTAAGATATTGCATTATAAATCACATCCACCTTCTAAGTATATAACTAGGTTAGTATTATATAGAGTTAAAAGTTTAGTTGATGCTTATGTTACATGTAGTAAGTGATAATTACACTAAGTAGCTTACCAAATGATTTATATAGGATATAAACTCCTAAAGGAAGATCTTATTACCTATTCTTACTAATCATTTCAATAAACTCCATATTTCCTTTCATTTCCTTAATTTTTCCCCCAATTATTCTTAATCTTATCATTATGTACACACAAATTACACTTAATTTCAAAGGGTTGACTAAGTCAACATTTGACCAAAGTCAACATGGGTCATTTTCACTATAGAATTCTCTACTCTTTTCTATAGAATTCTTTCATTTTTTTCACATGTCTTTTTCTTCTCCTTATCCCCTCTTTGCCATCCAACATGAGAACATTGTAGACCCCACTTGTTTCTTCCACAAAAACATAAATTTAGATACAAACAAAACCTTTTCCTTCCCCATTTCCAAACCGTCACTTTCGCTTTCTCCTTATTCCCCTTCAAACTGTTGTTTTTACCTTTTTCTTCACTTCTCAACAACTTCCAAACCACTACTCTACACACATAAACTCCTAATTCATATTACAAGGAGAAAAAGGTACAATTTTAATTAATTTTCTAATTTAATAGTTAGTTAAATCAACCTTATGCTAGTGTAGAAAGTTTATGTAATCTGTACATATGTGTTGTTGAAGGTAGAAAGCTCCATATTTATGTTTAGAAGTGTAGGAAATCCTTAAATAAATGGAGAAGGAGAACATATACATATGTATAAGTATGTGTGTACAAGAATACACTTAATGAACACATGTATGGATACTCTTATACATAAGTCCCCTTTATGTACATAACCAAAAAGGAAGAGTATACTAACTATACATATATATACCTTACTAAATAAACTCTTAAAGTACAAAAATATGGGTTTGGTGAAGTTTTCTTAAGAGGGTATATAAAGCATACGAAAATACGTATAAAATACATATGTCACCATATGTGTATATAGGTATGTGTATTAGTATACATATAAGTACACAAGTATACATATTAGTATATTAAAAGTATAAGTATATATATAACATATGTATAAAGTGTATGAATACATAAAGATAAGTATACATATGTAATGGATGATAATGTAAGCAATGACATAATCAAATGATGACATAAGCCATGACATAAGTAAATGATGACATAAGCAATGACATAAGCTTCTAAAATAATAAACCATAAGATTATCTAAGTATAAGAATTAATGGCTAATGAAATCATTAACTACTAAAATAGAACATAAATCTAGCCAATAAGAATATTTGTGCTTCAATTGATAACATTTCAATAAATTTAGTTTATATCATAAAACATAGGTTTTAACATGTAAAATAGACATCACAATGTGTACGTATATCTGAAAACGATGAAAAACAACTATAAATTCGTAAATATCGAAAATAGAATAAAAAAGTTACATACGATTAGCGATTAGGTTTAATCGAATAAAAACTGATAGTAGTCTAAGTACAATTAAGTAGATAAATAGATAGAACCATTAGTTAATTCAATTACTTATTATCCCTATTATCTCGTAATGATCAAGTGATCTCGACGAAGATGAGGATCTTCCAATCGATTATTATGACTAGAGTGAGTCATCATAGTCAAGTGAGTGCTCTCGATGACTCTATACTTGTTTTGTGTTTGTAGTTAGTGCACTTAAATTAAATAGTAATAACTTGATGTGTGGGGATTCAAGATATGCATGTGCTTGATACTGATTGCTTATTGTGAAAAATATTATTTAATACAATAATTGAGGATTTGATTGTATGATTGATTATTACATGATTTGGATGGTTTACGAATATTGATTGGTCACCACATAATTTGACTTAATTACATTTGGCTTATCTTAAATTAAAAGGGTCATGCATTATCCATGTATTGCATTATTTAGTTCGACCGTCACTTCACACGGAGGTAAAGTGAGGCCTTGCGGAGGCTGTTTATATATATTAAAGTGTTTATGTACAGTGCACTCGTATAACATGACCTTACCCAAACCTATGGGCTTACTAGGCAATGGAGACGCCATTGTATGGCTGAAAGTCGAGTCTAGAGATCTCTACTGTAAGGTGTAAGTGTAGACTACAGGGGCTACTTCACCGCTAGGCCTGGGATTTGGTGTACTATTGGATTTTCAAAAGTGAAAATGTATTTTGTGAAATACAAAGTTCAAAGTTATGGTTAAAAACCTAGGAGCTAGAGCCCGATTGTGATTGATACCGATGTATCTTCAACCCTTATCTCAGAGGGTGTTAAAATCCAATATTATATGTAGCATTGGTCAACTACATATATTGTTTGGCATACTACATGTGTATGCATTCATATGATTGTGACAATTTGTTTGATAACTTATTTACCAGTATAGTATGAGGGATAGCTCACTAAGCTCTTATAGCTTACCCCCCAATAGTTTTTCTTTTGTAAGTGCTAGATATTTAGGCATAGGTTAAGAGCCGAGCATTGAGTAGGGGTATTGACATGTTTTAGAGGTTAGAATTAGGGAAAGATTGTATTGCTCATTTGAGACTTTAAATGTTACTACTACTTATATATTTAGATTTAGTAACTTCAATAAGTTTAAATTTTAAGTTTATACTATTTGATATTATCATTTGGTAAGGGATATCGATTCTCTGTGGTTCTAAGGAACTATAGAATATTGGATATCTATAGTTATTTATATCATATAATATGCTACTTAATTAACAATTCAACATCCTTAGTAATTAATTATTTAAAGTCTTGCAATCTCTGACTTGCAAGGCAGTTTTCATATGGGTGCACACGTAACATAGAAACTTTTAGGCAATCCTGTAGGCCCCCTTTAAGGTCCTAACAGTATTTGCTTAGCAAGAGTCTAGAGATATTTGAACAATGTTTGGAAGTACAATCTGCACTAAGGGAAAAGTCTTGGATTGATACTATAATAGATTATTTAAAGGATGGAACATTGCTTACTGACAAGAAAGAAGCTCAAAGGCTCATGTATTAAGTTGCAAACTATCCAATGATTGATGACCAATTATACAAGCATAACTTCAACCAACCCTATCTCCTTTGCCTCACACCCAAAGAGGTGCAATGAGCTCTTTTTGAGCTTCATGCAAGGATTTGCAGCAATTACATGAAGTCTTAAGTTTTGTACAATTGGGCATTGAGGCTAGGCTATTATTGGTCGACCATGAAGGAGGATGCAAGGGACTCAATATAGCATTGTCTACAGTGTCAAAAACACTATGTGCTAAGTCATGTTCTTTCGAGTGAATTGTAGTACTTGATTAGTCATTAGCCTTTCGCTCATGGGGCTTAGATATCTTAGGGCTATTTCCAAAAGCTATAAAAATGTCAATTATATTGGTTGCGGTTGATTATTTCAAAAAGTAGTAGAGGCTAAGGCGGCAGCAAAGATTATGGAACAAAAGGTTGAGTCCTTCATGCTCAATTTTATTTTATAAAGGTTTAAGGTTCCCTATGTGATCATTACAGACAACAGTCCACAATTCAAGAATGACAAGTTCCAAGCTTTTTGTAACCGGTACAACATTAGATTGAATTACACTTCAATTGCACATCTTCAGACTAATGGGCAAGTGGAAGTGATGAACAAGATTATATTATATAGTCTGAAATGAAGAGTAGACCAAGTAAAGGGAAAGTGGTTTGAGGAGTTATTGAACATTTTGTTAGGGTATAGGACCACCTACATAAAGTCAACATTTTATGGGTCATTCCCAAAAGCCATGTCAATGTCAATTTTATTGGTTACGGCTGATTATTTTACGAAGTGGTAAAGGCCAAGGCAGTAGCAAAGATTACAGAATAGAAGGCTAAGTCTATTATACTCAATTTTATTTTATCAAGGTTTGGGGCTCCCTACATGATCATTACAGACAACAATCCATAATTCGAGAATGATAAGTTCTAAGCTTTTTGTAACAAGCATGGCATTAGATTGAATTATGCTTCAATCATACATACTCAAACTAATGGGTAAGAGGAAGCAATGAAAATGATCATATTATATAGATTGAAATGAAGAGCAAACCAAGTAAAGGGAAAGTGGGCTAATAAGTTATTAAACATTTTATAGGGGTATGGGATCACTTACATAACATCAATAGTTGAAACCCCCTTTCAATTGGCATTTGGATCAAAGGTTATCCTTCCTATAAAACTTAGACTTCTAAGCATACGCATGTAAAATTTTGACCTATTGCAGTTAATGAATACATTACTAAGCCTACATCCCAAGGGGTTAACGGGCAAACAATACATCCTAACCTTTAATAAGGAAAACAAATGCTAGAACTTAGTCTCTTTAGAAAAGTCACACCATAGCTGACCTACTAAACATGTATGGTAGAAACATACTCAACAAATAAAACATGCGTAGAAAAATAGCATGCATAAATATGAATAGCAAAGGAAATATTTTAACAAAGTGTTCCAAGTACAAAAGTAAGATTGGCATCCTAATTTGAACAAAAAAAAATGAATAAAATGATAGTCAAGCTGATGGTTGGTTGGTAACATTCTAGTTGGTGGCATTAGCTAGTACTACATCCTTTTTGACCTAATCTTTCTCGACTAGAGGGGAAGCTTCTACTTGAAACGAAGCACCTGTAGTGTCAACAATGGCAAGGACGTCTTAAGCTTGTCCCAAACTCTTCCCCTCCTCTTCTTCCTCATTATCTTCATCTTTCTAATCTTTATCATCTACGTTAACGAAGTAAAGGGTAGAGAGATCATAATTCCAATGCACCTTCAGCACTTCTTCCCCCATTAGTTGAACCCCATAGAGGAGTTTCTTCCAAAGCAGCTTCTCATAACACTTACTAGGTGTAACAATGGTGAGAGCTTCTTAGAAAAAAAAAAACAAGCTTAGTTGCTTGCTCCAACTTGACAATCCAAGCTTGCTAGTAGGTAGAGTTCTCTTTCAGTTGCTTAATCTCTTTTGTGACCACGATCTCCTTCTCACTCATGGATGAGTAGAATTCAATCAATAATCCACACTTCTCTTTTTGCTCATGAAGTTGATACTTGAGGTCCTTTACATCCTTGTCCAACTCATCATGTCAACCCTTTTTACGATCAAAAGCTTCTCGAAGGCTTCTTTATGTGCATTTTGCTTAACAGTTGAGAGACCCTTTAATTTCTCCACTTCCATCTAAATAGAGATCTTAGCCTTCTTAGTGGCAATAGTTTGCATCTTAGATGCATTGCAGGCCTCCTCGACCCTATGCAAATATGGTTACAAGTGAGATATAAGATAAACCAAACATGTCCAAGAGAGGAAGATCAATAGTTACCCTCAACATCTTAACATCAACCTCCTCAATGGCCATCGAGATATGCCCATTCATTTGGAAAGACCATAATCAATCTAACTACATGTGTAGTTACATGAATATAAATAGCTCAGAAAAAGGTCGAGACTAACATCATACAACTCAACAGTGGTCATCCCTACAATGTTGTCCTTAGCTCTTTGCAAATCCCTTTATAAGATACGTTAATCTCGAAGAAGGATAATTCTCTTCATTATGGCATAGGACTTATGCCTATGCCCAAGAGCATAATCGAAGATAAGGATCATTTTATCCTATATGGGGACAAAGTCATAGATAACCTCCTATCTTGGCACAAAGTCAGCAAAAGGAATTTCAAAAGCTCACCCCTACTAGACTTCAGTAGTGCAAGATGAGGGGCAATGTTGTTGTTGACATCAATGGCATCATTAGAAGAGCCGAAGTTCTTGGACTTCTTTACAAAAAGAGCTTTCTCAACATCCTTGCCAACTATGGATCTTAGAATCTAATTGACCCAAAAACTTTCTATTATATCATTTGGCAACATAAAACCATCCATCATTTTGCTGCTTTATCATGAAAAAATATCTAAATTACTCTACATTACACCTAATCTCTAAGCCTTCACAAATTATTTCAAAAGCTATCAAAATCCTGTAAGTGTTTGATGAGAACATCCTTGATGCAACATTAAAATAATTAAAAAGGCCTTTTAGAAATTAGAGAACAACAACCACAAACCAAACTCAAAATACTTAAGGTAAAGATTAAATTTATTTTCATAGGGAAAACAAACCCTTTGATCTCTCCTAGGTTTCTTAAGGTTCTAATCCTCTAGGAGTCTACAAAGGAAAGGTTTGTACCACAAAACCAAATACTTATCAACATAGCTTTCAGCTCCAATTGGTGTCATGGTATTATACAAAATATCACTATAAAGATAGACTACCTACTTGTTACCTTCCTTGTAATCATGATAGACATCTCTTAGAAGAGCTTCGATCTAAGAAAGTTTATTATATCTATCAATCACACTACTACAACTTAAAGTTGAGCAACCATCACCACTAGTCGATGCTAATGCCATCACCTCATGGGGGAAGTAGCCTTGAAGGAAGGGGAACTGATAATCCTAGTTCTTGTTATACCTAAATGTTTGACGATTAAATGAAGCTTAAGTGCATGAAGGCTTGAGCTTGAAAGAGGGTTTTGTAATGAATAAGAAGAAAGTATGCAAAATGTAAAGAAGATGTAAAAGAGAGGAAAGAGAAAGTGGATAAGGGTTTATAAATCCCTCAAATGGAGGTTTCTAGGAAAGAAGAAGTGATTTGATTTGGATTAGCCTTGATTGCGGATATAGGTAACTTGCAATGATCTAATGGCTAGTATTTCACTAACAATTTCTGAGAGTGCAAGAGGAATGATTACAGGAAGAATAGTTGTAACATACGTTTCGAGGAGAGAAAAACAAAGAGTCATAACTCTTCAGTTGGAAGTTTCACTTCCCTTAAAGCCAACTTAACATGAATGCATGGCAATAAAATTGATAAGCTAACTTACAAAAGTCTAGGAATCATATTACTTTGAGTATAGCACAAGCTCAATCACTATTTGGCTACTTGCTTGCTCCAACTAATACGAAAATTTGGCTAAGTATTACTGCCATTCTTGAAGTATTGACTATGGGAATCGGGGGACAAATGTTGATAGTGGATTTTCATCTCATGTTTGGCATTAGGCCAACCTATTTTAAATAAGTCAAGAATTAGCTAAGGATCATGCCTTTAGCTTGTTCCTATTAGCTAACCACTCAGTCGCTACGACTTGATTGGCAGTTTGGCTACTGACCTCTTACTAGAGCTTTTACAGCTCGATATCATTCTTCTGACCAATATCAGTGGAGGTTTAATTACTAAGGCTTAGTCCAAGAAGATTCAAATATTTAAAGGTGGATGCAAACAATTTAGCAGTTACCTAAACAATAACTATCCAACCACCCACTTCTCCCCACGATTTACACATGGCTAAATTTAGGAGATGTTACATGTCACTAGCATTTCAACTACCTACCACTATAGTTATCAAACAAAGGCCTATAAGTATGGGAAGATTGTAAGAACTCTCTACACACCCTGCTTTCTAAATTCCTTATTTCTCTTAAATACTTAGATAATTCTAATTTAAGTTTAGGTGTAGCTATGCCAAACTAGCCTCAACATCCCTAAAGCCTCACTTTTGTCCATTTTGCAGATATTAAATCCACACTCTAAATCTAACAACACTACATGTCCGGTTGCACTTGGTTTCTAGGTTGTTGATTAATAAGTTAACTCTTACTTAGTGTTATAACCAATTTGAAAGGGGCAAAATTTTAACCAATTTGAAAAGCTTTATAATCATAAGGTTAATGTCGCATTTGGTACCGAAGTTTAACAAATTGTGTAATTTACTATATGTACTTTGAAAATGTCAATTTGCTACCTAATTAAACTTTTCAACACCATTAGTGTTCATTTGTTAATGTGACATGAATTAGCACTTAGTAATGCCATAATTTGACATGTAGCAGCTTCTTTAACATGCGATGGCTGATGTAGCATGAATTGACACATGGCTATATCACGATTTGACACGTGGCGTGTAAATCCTAGAAAATCGGTAATCTGAACCCTAATTTAAGCTTGAGTGTCCTAAACTGTGTCATGAGTCGATAAGCTAGTAACAATAAAAGTTTATGAAATTTAATAAATCAAATATAACACTGATAATAAAAACTCTAGAAATTGATCGAAACCCTAAATCGCATACCGAAACCCTAAATCCGATTTATGCACAATTACTCGAAATTGAACTTGAACTTGATTGAAACCCGAAAACTATAACTTTAAACTTATAAAATAATTAAATATCACTCAATAGTAATATAATTGTAGTCGATTTCAATTATTTACTAAATCGCATAATCGCGTAAAACTTTTAACGAAACTGTTAAAATAACTTATAAAAATTATAATTGTAATCAATACCAATTAAATTGATAAATTTTCATAAAATTCCAAAATTAATTTATAATTATTATTTTTATGATTTTTATGTTTAGAAAAATTACATATAATTATTTCTAATTTCCTTTTTCTTCCATTTTCTCTATTTTCTTTTCTTTCTTTTTCCTTCTTTTCTTTTTCTCTTCTATTTTTCCTTTCCCTTACGTGATTTGCAACTATAAATTTAGCAACCCATGTGTGTAAATTTTAAGGAAATGTGTCACAAAATAAAGGGATAAAGGACAAAATGATAAAGTATGTGTATCATCTTAATTAATGCTTAAATTAAGAAGATAAGCTTCCTTATTTTTTTTTATTTTATTTGCTCAAAATTTGCTGATCTTCATGTCCAAAAAAAATCTAGAGAAGAAAAAAAAAACAATAAACCTAAAATATAAAGAAAAAGAAAGGAAAAACAAAGCAAAAGAGCAAAACAAAAAGAAAACCAAGAACAAGAAGAAAATTAAGAAGAAGAAGAAAAGGGAGGAGAAAAAGAAGAAGAAAATTAAGAATATTACCAATAAATTTAGATAAGTATATTTAATTTACTTATACATATGTATATTATATAGTATGTGCATGTATATACTAATTATTCTATTACATGTACATATATGTATGAGTAGATAAATTAAGATATATGTATATCTCTTTTATATGTGTATAAACATATGTATGTGGACATGTGTATATACATTATTTAGAAGATACGGTATATGTATATATATATATGTAAGTATAAATAAGAATACATGTGCTAAGTATTTAGTATTTTTACTAATTAAGTATTGCTATATATATGCATGTACACAAAAATATATCTATGTATGAATATATGTAGGAATACTTGTATATTATATGTATATGTACCCAATATTTCTTTTATGTACATGTATATGTATTTAGCATATGTATATACATGCATAGATATATATATATATATATAGGTGCATATGTATATAATAATTATTTTAGTATGTAATATGTGTATACATGTAATATACAATTCCATATATAGATATATATATATGTATATATATGTGTACATATGTTTACATATGCCTAATTGCATATTTTTCATATATATGTGTGTATATATAAAATAATAAGTATTCATATATATATATATATATGTATGTATGTATGTATATCATAAAATACAAGAAAATTAATAAAGTAAAGTTTGAATTAAAAATTCTAAAATCTTAAAAATGGGTAAAAATATGTAACTAGGTTAAAATAAGCTTAAAATAATACAATTACCGATTATATGATTTAACTAATTATTAAATCAAAAATATACTAAGAAAAAGTTGAAATTAATATTTTATAACTTTTACTTTAAAATACAATAATGTATTGATTGTTGCATAGTAAATTTGCTAGGAACTGATTGTTTGTGACCTTATTAATCACTGAATAATAAGATCTAATTTTATTTGAGTTGAAAAAGTTAACTTGAAATAAGTATAATCATATACCACATAACTAATTCTAACCATCATATTATATAGAGGTAGCGAAAGACCATATATGGGTTGATTATTTGATTGTTATAGATTTCGTACGGTGCATACGTACGATATAACCTTATCTTGGCTTGCGGGATTACTAGGCATTGGAGGTGCCAACCCCCTGGCTAAGGGTCAAGTTTAGAGGCCTCCGTTTAAGGGTGAGTAAAGGCTGCATGAACCTACTCACAATCATATGTAGAACTAGTTTTTTATAAAACTGAGAATGGATATACCATTACATTTTAAATATGAAACGCAAAGTTTTGTTATGAGATAAGTTCTAGTATGATACCCGGATATGACTTTATTGATGTATTTTCAACCTTGAATTCAGAGGGCGTTAAATCTGAGTTGTATGCAGTACCTTGTCACCTGCATATATTTGTTTGGCATACTAATTGACATGCATTCATTTGATTGAATTTAATTAATGTACAACTTGATTGTCGTATGGTTAAGGGGATTATCTCACTAAGCTAGTTAACTTATACCCTTGTAGTCTTCTTTCGCAGGATGAGTTATTCGTGGAGTTGCGCTGCCGCATGGCCTAGGTTAGTTGTCCATCAAGGGGTCGATGAGGGAGCAAGACGTGATTGGAGTGTACTAGTGATAGTTTATTTAAATTATAGATTTAATTATGTAATAAACTGATATTAGTTTGAGTTAAGAAATATTATAGACTTCTTATCTGTAAATTTTTATATAAATAGATTATGTTTTATATTTCCTTAACTTGTTATTATTATCATAAAATAATATTGCTCATACTTGCACAACTCTTGGTTGTTAAGTATAGCTGTAACCTTATGTATCGTAAAAAGAGCTGTCGATTGTAAGGAAATTCAATCTACAGTCCTTTGTACGGTATACGGCGACTGCCACGACTAGCCTCCTTGAGTTGTGACATGGCGGCTTTTTTTAGATGCTGATGTGGCATGATCTAATACATGGCAATGCCATAACTTGATATATGGTAGCCTTTTTTATAAAAGTATCGTTTTCTAAATTAGCAAGCAATGAAAGCTCCAACATAGTTCCAAACATAAACCATGCTATGCTCATTGGTACATTTGTTCACATAAGAGATAGGATAATCTATAACATACACAAGGCTTTTGCTATCTAGCATTCCATATGGGACTTGTGAGATGAGGATAGTGAGTTTTGAACTGTAACTTATAGTTTTTGCAAGAGGATGAATCAACTTTGACCAAATTTTTCTCACTTAATCCAATCTTTCATTCAAAAGAAAATGCATGATTCTTAGTCTACTCTATGAATACCATTAAATCATACAAAGATTTCTATAAAAAATACTTTTATAACATATTTGAAATCCATGTCAAAGCGGGCTCTTTAACTACAAAACTTTCTCGAAGAGATTACTTTGACATGGATTTCAAGTATGTTTTTGTACAAATATTTGTATAATTTAGTAGTTTCATGGAGTAGATTAAGAATCGTACATCTTCTTTTTATCTAAAGTTTAAATCAAGTGAGAAAAATTAAGACAAAGTTGAGTCATCCTTTTACGAAAACTATAAGTTGTAGTTCAAAACCTGTTACCCTCATGCTACATGAAATGCTAGATAAGAAAACCCTTGTATATATTGTAGATTGTCTTATCTCTTATGTAAACAAATGTGCCAATGAGTATAGTAAGGCTTATGCTTGAAACTATGTTAGAGTTTAATTGCTTTCTGATTTAGAAAATAATGTTTTTATCAAGAAAAGGCTGCCACGTATCAAGTCATGGCATTGCCACATATTAGTTTAGCCTCTGAAAAAAAAACCTGCTACATGTCAAATCGTGCTATGGCATGTGTCAATTCCACATCAATTGTCACATCTTAAAAAAGTTGCCACGTATCAAATCATGCCATTGCTATATGTTAATTCATGCCATGTCAGCAAATGGACACTAATGTGTTAAGTTGGATAGTGTAAATGACCATGAAAAGTTCAATTAGATAGCAAATTGACAATTTCAAAATATAGGTAGTAAATTGTATAATTTACTAAAGTTTGGGTACCAAATGTGACATTAATTCTATAATCATATTACTTATTCAAAGCATTAGTAAAATTTGATCATTTAATCCACCCACAAAAGATATTAATTTTCTATCTATATATGACCATATATTTTGAGTATATTTAATTCATTAGTTGTTGCTTCAATATGTAGTTTGTTAGACTTTATGAGGGCTAACATTTTGTAGACTCAATTCCAATCATTTTAAGTTATAATGTATCCAAAGGTGCTCTCATAACATTTGTTAGGAAGGAGTTCTCTTTTCGATTTTTCTGTAATGTCATGAAAAGGCATGTATGTGACAAAAAAAAAAGTAAAAATTTTATTTGTCTAACTTCTAAACAAATACTCTTGAGCATGTGCTATCATTTTCATTCAAATATATATATATATATATGTGAGTGTGTATGTGTGTGTGTGTGATGTTCATATTTTTCAAATTGAATAGCCAAACAATCTTCAAATAATTATTATATACCAATTTTACACATTAAATATAAAAGAGCAAAACTAATAAAAATAAATTAGGTTATAATGGCATATGCTACGCCTTAAAGCCCAAGTGCATGAATGGTCTAGGACATATTCATACTAAAAAAAAGGCTTAAAACTATAATATATAAACATTAAACACAATATTCTAGTTCTCACAACATTAACTTTTATGTACAAAACTTTCATATTTATAAAAAACTAAAGAATTAAGTTGCTTAATGCTACAGTAAGTCAACCTAAAAGGTAAACCATTTCATTGTAAGCATTCACTCGATTTCCTTGTCAAATAATCATACTAGAAATAACTCTAATCTTCTTTATTTTATGTACCTTAATAAAAAATAAAAATGGTCTACAAAGGGATACTTGGTTACAATAATTACATGCAAATGTCATGCAATCAAGTTATACACTTCAATATATTACTAATGCATCATACAACGTTGTTATCTTTAATTAGATAGCTCGGTACAACATAATTTTAACATCTCAAGATATGGAGTAACTCATTACTTTTTAGTGCACATGCACACATATATACATTTATTTGGTAATGGGCACTCCTTAAACACCCATAAGTCTAAATACATATAATCATGTCATCCCATAACTGCTAGTGGACCAACTATTAGCAAAATTAGTCCACTACATTCATCCATACAGGTATCTTATACCATTAGTATGACCTAATTGTAGCTTCTTTCGAACATAGTAACTCATATCTTGTTTAACAACCTATTGAACAAGACTGGTTTAATTACCACATCATTTCATTATACCACTCCACTTGAAACACTACAACTATTCGTTAGTTGGCACTTAGCCAATCATTATTGTCCCTAGCTTCTATAGCTTCAACTAAACATAAGCATTGAAAATTGAAAGTTTCTACTCTAATTAGGTTCATTTGATTACTAGCCTACTAGGCACATCTAACACATAAGGTAATAACATATCTAGATTACACCTATCTAAGTACTCAATAAAACACTCCAATCTTAAATATTGAAAGTATCTCAAGATATTAGGTTCATGGTCATACATTAAGGGTTTAAAATCCTAGGATTTTGTAATTTCCTTTCCTTAATAGAATTAACAAAGTGACTTTGTAGTATTGATCTTCATAGGTCACTTTTGTTAACTCCACTCTACTCATAAAAGGGATAAGAGGAACTATGGAGGTGAAAATGAGTGGCTAAAATAGAATCTAATCGGCTTAAAAGTATATCCAATCAAACTATATAAAGTATAATGGACAAATTTTAGCAAGAATAGCAAAGATCAAGGGATAAAACATTTTTAATAGACCTAATTAGGTCTTACCAACAACAAAACCTAGAATTTCCATACTTTTTTTCTAAGTCCATACATACCTAAATTTGCCATTTTACACTTCTACATTCACACTATTGATCCCTTTTGACCAATTTGATTTCATAAATTCATTATAGATTGTAGAAATAGCAATCATACAATCCAAAGCCTCAAACTCCACTCTATTTTCCTTAATTGGTCTCATCTAAGGTTTACAAAAACAAAATAAAGCTATTTACCTACAATTCATACAAACTATAACCATAGAACTCTTAAGTGCTCCTTCTTAGTTATATTGTTTAGATTAATAATCAAATAAGTGACTTCTTTAATCTTGCTTCCACAATTATTCTCGTTCTATATATTATTTAGAACTATGCTAGGGTTGCTAGGGTTATTCTACTTAACATTCATAGGGAGAAGCAATAAAAAAAATCCACTTACCAAAGATGATCAAGATATGAATGTTCTTGAAAATTGTGGGATCACGCTCAAGAGAAATGCTCTAGTGCTGGGTGAAGAGCAAGAGACTTCTTAATCGTTCTTTTTGAAGTATAACAAATTTGCGATTTTGGTCTAAAGGATACAGTTAAGTTTTCTAAATACAATAATTAAATGAAAAGAAAAAGGAGCTTTCTACTTTATAAGATTTATCAAATGTTTTATAAGAGAAAAATAGTAATGGGATAACAAAAAATTAACCTTTCACGTGTATGTGTGTATATATATATTAAGCCAATAACCTTCTATTCAACTCCATACTTTTAACATATAATTTTATCTTTTTTTCTTTCTCTCCAACATTATCTTTCTACAATGTTTATATTATATATTAATAAGTTTTCAAAAATATCTTCTACTTTATGTATATATCTTTCTCCATACTAGAACCTTTAAATTCTCTCTCTATATTATTTATGCTATGCATTAACAAATATTATCCTTTCTTTTTATTAAATCCGTTATCTATTATAACTATTAAACCAGTAATTACTATTCATCTCTTCATTATATTACACTATAAAAACTTTAACACTTAGTTTTTTTTTTTTTTCTTCCTTTCTCTCCAATATTAACTTTATACAATATTTTTTACTATGTATTATTAAGTTTCCAAAAAAAAAATTCTACTATGTGTACATATCTCTCTCTATACTATAACTTTAATTCTCGCTCTATATTATTTACACTATGCATTAACAAGTTTCATCTTTTATTTTTATTAAATCTATTATCTGTTATAAATATTAAGCCACTAATTATCATTTGTCTCTTCATTATATTATATTGTATCTTCTATTGCTATTAAACCACAAATTATTATTCATCTCCACATTATAATATAAATATTATCCAGTATTGTAATTCACTTACTGCCATTAACTATTACATTTGCTTTTAATTATATGATTTTATGTATTGGTGAGTAACTACACTATCTAAGGCAAAAACATTTTCGTTATATTACTTATTTAGATTGTTGACTTTTTTCTACATAATATGCATTTCTCGGTCATATATGTACATTTTTTGAAATTGTGATACTTATTGATAAATATGTACCTATTTGATTTTAACGTAAAATTAGACATGTTTATTGAATTGTTTCTTTCGCAATTTTCTAAATTCATGTCTTCTTTATTATCATTTTGAACTCCTTGTAATTTATTTAAATTAGCATTATTAACTACTATATTTATGATGTATTTTTATAGCATTTTTTAAACTATTTAAGTATTATTCTATTTCATAAATCATTCGTTAGAAACTAGATAGAGTAACTACCTTATGTTTTTACAATACTATTCACTATAATCAATTTTTGCATAAGCATTGCAAATGCTTCAACTACTAGCATATATCTATTATAGGAGTATTTTTCCATTTGAGTGCACTTTTATCATATAGTCGTAAAATCTATTGTTATACTTAATTGCCTTACAATAATTACTCTAACATTCCCATAACTAATTGAGACTTTTGAGATTCTATAACTTTCTTTCTTCCATTAATGTAACCTTAAACATGTACTTTATTAAGTTGATATTTTTTCTTAAGAAATGAAGAAGGAAAATAAAATGTTCCTGGACATGATGTTTCTCTTTTCATTAACATGAAACACTTTGACGACAATTCCATCACGTTGCATCTCAATAATTAATGGAAGAGTGTTAATGAAAAGAGAAACATCATGTCCAGGAACATTTTATTTTCCTTCTTCATTTCTTAGGAAAAAATATCAACTTAATAAAGTACATGTTTAAGCATTTTTCTCCACAACCATTCTTTTTAATTTTTCCCTATGATTTTCTTGAGTTTTAAATAAGAACATTTGTTAGACTCCTTTTCTTTTTTGGTTTCTATTTGAGTTTTATGAAATTGCAGTTTGTGCTTTGAGATAGCTTTATAAGAGAAGAACAGAAGTAATATTAGAGTTTGTAGATTGAAATTGTTGTTGGTTCTATTTTGAGAAGTAAAATTGGAGTTGGAAAGAGACATACCATGTTAGTAAAAAATTATTTTCATTTCACATTTTTTTGAAAAAAATCTTGAGTTAATAAGGTAAATGTTTGAACCACAATTTTCTTTTCTTTTCTTTTTTTCCTTTCTACTATTTTCTTGAGATTCAAACAAGGACAGTTATTGGACTCTTCTCTTTCAGTTTTTGTTTGAGTTTTAGGAAGTTAAGATTTGTGCAATAAGGTATGTACATGCTCAAACATTTTTTTCTACGATTTTCTTTTTATTTTATTTCCATGATTTTCTTGAGATTACATTTGTTAGACTCTTTTTCTATTTTCTTTTCTTTTTTTTTTTTTTTTTTTTGCTTCACTTTGAGTTTCAAGAAGTTATTATTTGCACTTTAAGATAACTTCATGGGAGCATAAGAGAAGTTGCAATGGAGTTCTTACATTTAAATTCCATTTGGTTTTGTTTTGAGAAGTAGTATCAGATGCTCATACCTTATTTGTATATATAAGAAGAGAAGAAAGTAAGTTGGTGAGGCTATAGAGGGGGAAGGGAAGGGAAGAGAAGAGCACATTTAATGCAATTTACTTTATTTTTTTATGAATTGGCACTTTAGTTTAGTGAAATTGCTAATCCATATTTTGAGCCCAAAACTATGACTTGGTGATTCATGGACGAAACTCAATAAATAAATTCCAAAATTCGTATTGTGATCCGTCTCTTATTCATTCATGGTGACACTAAAGGTTTCATCTTAAGAGATCTTTTTTTCTCTATGTCCCTTATCTATTTACCAAACATAGATTCTCTGTATTTTCAATTGCATATGTAAATTCTATAGGGTTTACTTCTTATTCTGTTTTAGTGAAGTTGAAAAAATCTTTGTTGATTAGTCTAAAGTTTGAGATAATAAGTTGGTGTGTATATGGGCAAAAGAGAGAGGTGAAGGTGATGCAGTTCAGTTTCCCTCTAACTAAACCAAACCATAAAAATATGATTCATTTTTTTATATATTTGAATCAAACCATGTGGTTCATTTTAGAAACTTTTCCAAATCATAAAATTTTGGTTTGATTTATAGATTAAACCATATCTTCTAGTTTAGGATAGCATATTTGCAAAATATGTAGTCTCACATGAAAACTATTGAGTTTGTTTAATGATAAGTGTTAATATCATAATAGATGTTAATAAAGTAAATATTTATATGACTAAAAAATTTCAAATATTTACTACTAGCTACTTTTATTTATAAAAAAGCATCTAGTATTAATTTTAAGTCAAACTATATGTATAATTTATACTTTATGGTAATTAAAAGTTCTATACATATACATTTTGATAAATGTGAATTAAAAATTACTTTAAGTACTATATTATAATAAAAGAAACTTTGTAGTTGAAGTAATATATTAATATGTTTTTAATAAAACAATTTGGTTTGATTTTATAGATTGGTTTAATTTGTCCTCCAAACCAACTATATATATATAGACAAATAACCCTTAAACTTTGATATCGAATACACCTCCTAACTTATAAAGTGTAATTTAATACACCCTAAATTCTTACAAATTAGCAATATTAAGAGCTAGTTGAATTGGTCTAAGCAATTATGTCATTCCACTTATAGGCATATTTTGCATTTTCCAAGATGAGGAAAGAAAAAAGGGGTTGTAGTGATACTCTTGATGCTAAGATACACCAGTTTATATAGTAAACATTTTTTATTACTAAACTTTTTTATTATATATAAAAGGTGATACGTTACTTCTAGCTTATGCTCAAATTTCTTTCTTCACTTAACCCTTTTAATTTCCAGAGATGCTTCACCTTAAAAGTCTTCAATTAATGCCTAACTATGATATAGTTTGTGTTTCCTATCCATTGTACAAGTTTGTTAGTAGAACAGTGGGAATGGACAACAAGTGCATGACGTGGTCTTGACACATGGAGTGCTTACATGTTTCAATTGTTGGTGTGATACTGCTAGGTTCCAAACCCCCTGAAATTAGGGTACCAGTCGATGTTAACCAAATCAAGTGTGATTTCATAACTAAGTTACAAAATCTAGAAGAAGTTATCTCGTGAAATCAGATTATTAAAATAATTTATATACGAGAATTTATTCAAAAAGGATTTAGTTAACCTAAGACCGAAAATTTGGTTTAAATAAAAAGTCGAAGGCTAGGCATAGAAAATTATTTGAGAAAAAATATGTCATTAGGAAAAATAATAATAAAGAAATAAATAAGTAGGATAATAAAAATAATGTTGAACACATATGAAAAAGGAAGGAGTATGGTTTAATAGTAAACCCTTGTAAAAGCTTATGTTGATGAGGAATAATATAAAATAATTAAAGGATAAATAGAATTAAAATAACCAAAAGTGGTTTTGAGAAAAATTAGGTGCTGCACATGGAATTGAAAAGACAAAATCATGAACTCCCATAGTTTTAACTTAGAAAACTAGGGTAGCCTATAATATGAAACTGGGATTTTCTTGAAAACCACTTGACACGTAGTAAATTTGTTTCCCACACCACTCACTATATAAACACAAAACCCATACACTTTACACTCTTTAGAGAGTGTGAGAGCTTATGAAAATTTTAGAACAAAATATGGAGTTCCTAAAAAATTAAGCAAATTTAGAAATTTAGTGTAGAAATCAAAGCACATGTGAAAACCAAGTCAAACAAAAATCTGGAAATAAGTGGCACCACCACTTGACAAGAAAAGTAGCATGTAGGTAGGTCAACAACCACTTAGTTGCATACGATGGCCGAAGAACTTTAC
This sequence comes from Lumnitzera littorea, assembly GCA_024138015.1. Taxonomy (NCBI): domain Eukaryota; kingdom Viridiplantae; phylum Streptophyta; class Magnoliopsida; order Myrtales; family Combretaceae; genus Lumnitzera; species Lumnitzera littorea. The sequence continues at coordinate 73,834,128 of JAMXBB010000012.1, read as the reverse complement.
ATCAATTAGTTCCGATTTTTACCTAATTTTTAATAATTTGTTAAAAATAGTAAACTAATTTGGAAAATTATGAAAAATTGTATTCCTAAGTTATTTTTAGTATACTATCATGGGAAAATGTTAGTTTTCCAAAATAGGCATGATTCATATATCGCTCTTAAGAAATAGGTCATTCCAAACATATTTTCGATCTGATTTTCAAAATGGAAAAAGATGTTGTTTTAAGTTGAAACTTTTTTCTATAGACTTTTCATAATATTTATTATTAAGCTATGTCAAAAGTTTTCCAAATTTTCTTAGTAGATTCTTATTAATTTTGATTTACTAAAAACTATCAAATCTGAAAATTTAGAAAATTAGTTGATTTTCAAGTACTTTTAGTCAAATATGATTTTTATTCATATTTTAGGTACTAAAATGATATTTTACATGGATGCATAAGTTTTTAGATGAAAAAGTGGTCAAACATGTGATTTATCACATTTTCACAAGTCAAAAGTAATGTTTTTGTAAAACCAAAATGGCGATGTATTGAAAAACAAGCATGCATAAGTTTTTGAAATATTATCCAAATCTGGAATATAATCTTTAGATGGCTTTACTACAGGTCATTTCTAAAACTTGGTGAGTATTAATGATTACATGGAGTCTTAATAAGTTAAGGTATCATTTGGCTATGTGGAATCTTCTATAGAAAGTTGCCTATAAGGTTCTTAATGTGATGGTTAGTAAAAGCTTCCGTAAAAGGTCTCTAGTGAGATGCTAAATTAACTAAACTAAAATGTGTCCAAGCAGAAGCTTGAGTAGAAGGTTCTTAGTGAAACATAAAATGGTAACTAAAAATAAAATATGAGTAGAAGTTTCCTTGACCATGAATCCTATGACCAATCGTAAGTTAAAGGTTGAGTAGAAGGTCAAGTAAGGAAGTTAATAAAGATCCTTCCCTAATAGAAGGTTATGTAAAAGGTTAAATAACAAGAATCTAAATAAAAATGAGCATGTAGAAGGATGTGTAGAAGATAAGGACCTTAACAAAAGGGTCATGTAAAAGGTCGTATAGAAGGTCTTAAGTACTAATGAAATACTCTTACCTAAAAAAACTAAGGTACACACCCTTAACTTACAAACACACTTAAGCTTTAATAAATCATTTATGTAACTTGAATAGACACTAATTATAAATTTTAATCATAGCTTACCTAAATAACAAGAAGCCCAAAGATGCTACTAAGGTGAAGGATGCTAGTACCGGGTAAGTAAATATTGTATGTTTAGGAGTAAACTTATGTCTACTCACTATGTTGCAAGTTACGTAGTTTATGTGATATGTGCTTGATTGATTGAGCTTGATTCTGAATCTTGGAATGATGTTTGCTGATTATGTGATGTCCTTAGATATGTAATGGATTGATATGCTTAGTTTTAAATCTTAAGTTTGTTACCATGAATGATTTGATTGAATGATATCTGTTATGACGTATTCAAAATATGGGAAACATTAGCCAATGGTTCAACCTTTAAGGTGTTCGCTTAAGCAAACCTGACACAAGGTTAAAGATTGAGGCGATAAGAGTCTAAATGAGATTATAGCCAATTAAATTTGTGGTTGATATGAAGCTTAGACATTTTGCTTGATGTAATATTTGACACATCATTGGTGCACTCATGGCATGGCATAAAAAAGACCTACAAGTCAGATATTTGAAAGGAAACTATTTTTTTGAGCAAGTACTTGATTTTAAAAAAGCTCAATTTTTCATAGTTTTGATAAGCTGGAATTTTGAAGCATATAGGCTTGCATACGCTCGAGTGTTTCGCCATGATCACTGAATGTTATGATCATCACTAGTTTAGTAGTGTTATTCCTCATTCGCAATACAAGTTCTTAGACATTGCATCCAAATGCCCGAGTGAGTCGACCAATTGAATGAAAAACGAGCCTAGGAGATTAGATATCAGATCGTATCGATGCATTAGCTTACGTGCATGAGTATGGCATGCATTTTTGCAAAGATCCTATAAGTAGCATAATATTGTTTGACTAAATATCCACTACTAATATGTTACAATAACTGGATATGCATGTGTTGTATTATGTGTTTTATCTACTCTCACTCAATTCACAATGAACTAAGCAGATATGTGTTGTATCCGTAGGTAAAGGCAAAGTATAGGAGGAGCGCCACCACCATTCGGGAGGAAAATTTTGAGAGCACCTACGTTAGAGTTAGTCACTTTGAAGGAATTTTATTTTTGATGATAGACTTAGACAACAGTTATGTATAAATCTTGTAAAAAGAGTTTGAAAGACTATGGTAGTTGGTTGTACAAAATTGTAAATATGTGAAGTATCATTATAAAGCTAAACTCCATTAAAACCCTTTGATTATGTAAGTAAATTGTTGTATATATATATATATATATATGTACCCTTGTCCTCTAGTTTATTGCAGGTTAGTTGTAGGTGTTGCATTCAAGGCTAAATAGGGATGTAACAATTCGCCATCTCTTAGTTCTTCACTTGTACTTAGCCTTTGAACATTTTTATTTCCATAGCCTTTTTTTGAGTTCAATGGTGATGGATTACATTAAAATATAGATTGGAATTGCATATAAGAATATACATATGTTTGAATTAAGAAAAGGGATGAAATATAAAAGGATAGTATCTTTAGCATAGAAAATATATAGTGTCTTTAAGTAGAGAAATTAAGAATGAGACACTATAATTTTCTAATCCCATCTTAAGTCTTTTTATTTTTCAATAAAACAATTAGTATGAGGGTAATATATTGCATAGAATAATTGCCATCTAAAATTATATATTGCATTGTGTAGAGTCGAATAACCCATATCTCTTAATATAATAGTATATCACTTGTTTTTTTTTTTTTTCTAATTACAAAAGATATAAGTTAGCTACAAGTAATGGGATAAATAGATCCAAAAAAGTCATGGGTAAAATTGGATTGATTCTACAGTGCCATTAAATAAAAAAAAAATCGATAATATGATGTAATTACATTGTTTTAGTTACCTGTTGTATTTATGATTCGTAAATATTGTAATAACAAAAGTGTTAAGTATGACATATGAGATCCAAACTATGAGTAAATTTTAGAAGAATAAAATTGAGTTGGCAAGGCATGTTATTTTTCTTAGTTGGTTTTACTATGTTAGATGGTTTAAGATTATTTCAAAATATAGAACAAGATAACAAAGCATTTGCTTCTTATATGGAAAATGACTTTTGGTTTTGTTTTATTGACAATTGTTAGCAATTGAATATATGCTCATGATTTAGGTGTTGATGCTTGTCGATGGACATATCTGTTTGTCTTGTTGAACATATTTCTCTATTTCAAACTTGCTTAGCGATTATTGGCCAAAAAAAATTGTTCAAAGTCTTGACATGGCATGTGATGTACATTATAATACTTTTAGAGATACATTCCTAAATATTTCTTTATTTCATTCATTTTCTTTCGATTTACAATAGAAACATAGTATTTTATATCACTCTACATAAATCTATAATATTAAAGCTAGTAATGAAGTTTTGTATCTTGCATGCTTATATTTACATTAGTTTGGTAAATTAAGAAAAAAAGTAAAGGAGGGAATTATGTGTTGGTTGTAACACCCTAAAAGGGAGTTTGGTAGTTTTGTCTAGAATCTTTATAGTACATTTGTACCCTTAATACAAAGATTATCTTACAAGGTAGAGGTTGCAAGACATTAACTATTGTTTCTATTGGTGCTTATTCATTTTATATACATTTACTTAATTATATAAGTAACTAGGGGTAACCTAATAATCTACAATCTACTAGAACTATAGAGTCAAAATTACCCACCAAATAATAAGATAAGGAAATTAAACTTCAACAACACAAAAAAAAAAAGTATTAGATGTTATAAAAGTCTAGTTTAACTATTACAATTAACTATCATAATCCTAACATTTATTCCATGACTTAGTGGAGCACTTTGCTTTCGGATCCTAACCTAATCCCTGCTCTTGGCTACTTGTGAAAAGGAACTGTTAAGGGGTAAATAAACTATGGCTTAATGAGTTTGTCCCTCACCATTATCGTTTAAGCAAGTTATCAAGCATTATTATTAACACATATGTAACTTACCTACATACAAAATGAATACATACGTGATAAATGCAAGTAAGACTCACTACTACCGTTTAAGCAAGTTATCAAGCATTATTATTAACACATATGTAACTTACCTACATACTAAATGAATACATACATGATGAATGCAAGCAAGATATTCATGAAGCTCTTGAATCATGGAAGGTGTAGACTTATGTTGTTTATACATCGATTATTACCCATACTTAACCGCATGGGATACCTTACGTTACCCGCATGAGACTGTCTGTATGTACCGTCCCAAGATATGGAACTTAACTATTACCCTAGTTAAGAATACCATAGTAATCAGTCAAGTGGATCCCATATAAGGCCATCCACTATCAACAGTCAATATAATGCCTAATGAGCTCATTATTAGCAAATCTATATAATGCCTTACAGGCTAAATTGCGTTATCTTAATTTAAGCCACTCCCATCAACCATCTAAAGATGGCTACTAGCTTTATCTCAACAATAAAAGACATCATTAGTGGCCTCTACAAGTACTCATTGAGTTTAATAAAATATTTATTTAAATCATAAAACATTCTAAAATTTGTTTCACAAATTTCTTGGAAAACTTAGCAAAGTTACATACATTCCAACTTATAACCACTTGATCACAAACAAGCGAATATATCCAGTTATTTTGACTAAATATTTAAAATTTACCATTTTAATGAGATGATCACACAAATACTAGCATACAAACAATCAGTCATTCCAATAGTCAATTAAGGGCAAATGGCAGAACATTAAGCAATCATCAAATATAAGTAGATAGCAGATCATCAAAACTCTCTCACCCAGGTCTTCTTGCATACTTATCTTAGTCTTCAGATTTCTTGAATTAAAAATTAAGTCACCTAAACTACAATAATAAAATCTATATAAGTGATTAGAAAAGGGCTTCTTCCAAGAACCTAAGGGTCATCCTAAACACCTAAATCTACTATGAATTCCTAGTTTTAGTTAAATCTTTAATTAGGCATACATTTTTGTTTCAACTCTTATTTTAATGATCTTGTAGTTGTTTTCCATTAGTTTTGAGCATGCTTTTTGATAGTAGGGTCTATTTAGGAAGTTAAGACCCAAATCCATAAGGTCAGGTAGGGGTTAGATTCAAATTCTATATGTGCTCCTTTTAACTTTGTTAATTTCTAGTTTAATTAAGTGCTTAAGTGTGTTAGGCCTTATTCTAATCTTTTATTATTATTAATTGGTCTTTTATATTGTTATTAGACTTAGGATAGACAAGTATTGTTTTAAGTCCTAAGCTATTAGCCTCCTTGTATTCTCTTTAATTCTTTTAAGTTTTATCTTAAAGAAAATTAAGCCTTGCTTTAGGCCTAAAGCTAGTTTTAAGTTATCGAACCTAATTTCTCATTATTATTAAACTTTAAATGTTTTATACTAATTCTTTAATTTAGTTAGGCCATTTTAAGTTTAGGTCCTAACCCATCTATTATGGTCTTAATGCTTAAACTAGCCATTTTTAACTATTTTAGGCTTTATTTATATTTAGACCTATTGTGGACTTTCCAAAATTATTTAATGGGCTTAATAAGCTCTTTTTATTGAGTCTTATTTATCTAATATACTTATTGATCATGAGTGTTTAATTAGGCTCAAGGATTAATTTGTAGGCTTTTTAGTCCAATTTAGGTCTTAATTCATGTTCTGAGGCCTATATCTTGACTCTAGCCTCATTTAAAGGCCTTATAACTTATTAATCTTATTAAATGGTCCATTACAACTTAAGTTCTATATCTAGTAATATCAAATTATTGAGCTCTTAATAAGTTTTTCTAAGCCTAATGTCCATTTTAAGCCTAACTACTCACTATAAATCTTGTTTATCCTCTTATTTTGTAAGTTTAAGTCCTAAATCCTAGATCCTAGTTAACTTTAATTAATCATGCGATTAACTATCTAAACCACAACTTGCAACATGTTAATCTATCATTAAGTGTTGATTTAAAATGATTTTCTAAGGTTCTCAATAACTCATATACTTAACTTGATGAAAGATGCATCAAAATCTTCCTACAATGCATTTTAATCCACTTTTTCCTAAACTAATCGTGTAAGATAAAAAATAATGTGAGGATATGCATGTATATGTCTTAGCCTAAGCATGGTGTGTCACGACCCGAGGAGGCTAATCGTGATAGTTGCCGTATACCATACAAAGGATTGTAGATTGAATTCCCTTACAATCGACGACCCTTTTATACGATACATAAGGCTACAGCTACTGCTAACTACCAAGAGTACGCAAGCTTAAGCAATATCATTTCATGATAAATAATAATATTATAAAAACATAACACATAGTCTATTTATATAAAAGTTTATAGATATAGAATCTGAAACGTATATGAAGTTAGACTAATATAAAAATTACATATTCAAATCTATGATTAATCAAAAATACTCTTTGTCCTCATCCAGCTCCCACATTGATCCTGTGTAGAAAACTAACCTCGGGCATACGACAGCCCGACTCCACAAAAAGGTCGACTTGCAAAAGAAGACTACAAAGGTATAAGCTAACTAACTTAGTGAGATAATTTCCCTCAACTATACAGCAATCAAGTTTATACAGCAATTAAGTTCAACCAAATGAATGCATGACAAACAGTATGCCAAACAAATACATGCAGGTGACCAGGTACTGCATGTAACTCAGATTTAACACCCTCCAAAGTTAGGGTTAGAGATTCATCGGTACAGTTAGATCCGGGTATCATATTAGAACTTATTTCGTAACGAAACTCCGCGTTTCGTATTTAAAATATAATGGTGCATCCATTACTAGCTTTATCAAAATGAGTTATACATATGATTGTGAGTAAGTTCACGCAGCCCTCACTCACCCCTAAACAAAGGCCTCTAGACTTGACCCTTAGCTAGGTGGTTGGCGCTCCCAACGCTTAGTCATCCCGCGTGTCGGGGTAAGGTCATATCGCACGTGTGCACCGTACGAAATCAATAACAATCAATAATCAACCTACGTATGGCCTCTCACTACCTCCGTGTAATGTGACTACCGAAATTAGTTATGCAGTGCATGATTTATACATGATCTAAGTTAACTTTTTCTAGTCGAATAAAGTTAAGTCTTATTTATTCAATGATCATTCCAAGTTACAAACAATCAATTCTCGTGAATCTACTACATTATTGTAGTTTAAAGTAAATTCACCATCAACAACAATTATCATGCAAAAGCATAACCCAACCTTATACACATTCATTTATAAATCATAATTTATATTCACTAACTATAAGCACAAACAAGTATGGAATCATTAAGAAAAACTCACTCGGTCATGGCTAGCTCAGGGGTCGTAGTAGTCTGAGGGCAGCTCAAGGTCGATATCGAGATCACCTGAGAATAGGGGAAATTTGTAAGTTTAAGAATTTAAAGCTAACCAGTATCATAATTTGTAAGGTCTATCTCACCTAGTTACGTGAAATTGTCGATTCGAGCTTTTTATCGAATCTCGTGTAATTTTTTCATTTTAGCTCGGATCGTTATGAACTTATAGTTCATTTTAATTATTTTCGAGCGTATTTTCTCATAACGAGGTCTGTTTTGGACATTGTGACTCGTAGTTTAAATTGTGATATAAAAATATCATAAAAATTATTATTTAAGTTTAAAAATTATAAAATATTAATTTTTGCTTTTTCTTAACATATTTATCATTTAATAATTATTTAAATCATATATTCGATACTTTTATTATTTTGAGCATATTTTCCTTTTTTTGAGATTTTAACTTTATTATGATTATTATTATTATTATTGCCTTTATTATTTTTATTATTTCTCATTTTCTTATTATTTTTTTTATGTACTTCATGATTATACATATATATATTCATATACTTATAATTTATTTTATTGAAAAATCCTTAATTATAGTAACATATATATATATATATCTACACCTTACATATTCACGAATTTAGTAAATATTATATATCACATATGCTAATACATATTCGGTATACTACTTATATATATATATATATATATACACATTATATGCCTTATATATGTATATGTATTTATTGAAAATAAACATACTCTTATATACATATTCATGTATTCATGTATTTGTATTTATATATATAAGTCTTACATATGTACATAAATATAAATACATACATATATATTCTGTATATATATATTTATATAGTATTTGTTGTAAACTATGTATATTAAATATTATATATGTATTATATGGTATATGCCATATACCATAAAGCATATACTCTATATTATATATCTATTTATATGTCATATATTATCACTCATGGAAGTATACTACTATATATATATACTATACGATTATATATATATATATATACTAAAATAATGATACATGGATACATATATATAGTTACGATACAAAAAAATATACATGTATACTATAGTTATTTAATAAAATACATAATACTAATTATATGTATTCCTAAAAAAAATACATAATACATACTCTTCCATATAATATACCTATGTTCATACATGTATACATACATAGCCTAATACATGCATATATTATTCAATTTATATATTTATGCACATATACATGTATTAGTAATGTTATATTTATAAGAAAGTACTGTACAAATACTATATTTATACATATATATACTATATAACATATATTTATACTAAAAAGTAAATTACTTACCTATTTATTTTAATTCTTTCTTCTTTTTTTCTTTCTCTTTTCTTCTCCTTTTCTTCCTTCTTCTTCTTCTTCTTTTCCTTCTTTCTTTTTCATGTTTGTTTCCCAGAATTTTTCTTGCTTTCGATTTTGTTTGCAAAATTTGATTTCCAGATTTTATGTCTTCCTTTTTGTTCACGTGATTAGCAAGTTAAAAGGGCAAAATAAGAAAAAATATCTTATCCTAATCTATCCATTTATGAGCATAGGACAAAGTTAATCATATGTAATCTTTTTCTTTTATTTAAGCTCAACACTTAGCAATTTGTTTTAAAGCACGTAGGCTACTTATTTGATTTTCTCCAGAACGTGGAAATTAGATAAGGAAAGGAAAGGAAAGGAAGAAAAGAGATAAATAGAAAAAGAATGAGAAGGAAAATAAAAATTAATGATAAATATATGTAATTTTTCGAATCATATAAATTATAACAATTCTCATCGTAAATTAATTTTGAAATTTTTTTGAAATTTTATCAATTTAATTGGTACCCGTTATAATTATAATTTTTACAAGTTATTATAGTGATTTCGTTATAATTTCACGCGAATAGGCTATCTAGTCGAAAATTATATTCGATTATGATTATATCACTATTGAGTAATATTTAACTATTTTATAGTTTATATTTATAATTTTAGGGTCTCGAACAAATTCGAGTTCAATTTTGATTAATGATGCATAAAGCAGTTTTAGGATTTTAGTGCGCGATTTAGGATTTCGATCAATTCCTAAAGTTTTGTTATCGGTGTTATATTTGATTTATTAAACTTCATAATCTTTATTGTTATTAGCCTTATCGATTTATTATACAGTTTAAGGCACTCGGACTTGAGTTAGGATTCAACAACTGTTTTTCCTAAGGTTTACATGATGAGTAGGTTTCATGGAGTTTTCTCAACTTCTCTTCAAGTTAACTACATAGATTTAATTTTACACTTCAAAAATATAAGTAAAGATTTAGCTAAATACGTGAATGCATATATGTTTACATGACTTTAAAATGATATGTTCATAATTATAACATATTTAGCTAGTAGTTCTAATCCCAAACTCTTTAAGACATTATGGGTATAACTAGTGTAAATAGGAAACTCAAGTTGGGTAAGTTTTTCCCTAAGCTAATTTGTACGAGTTCTAAATTTCCCACTTGAAAACAAAGTTGAAACATGTTCCTTTAAGGGATAGGTTATTTCAATAGGATATTATGGGAAATGATGGTTCAAGCAATGGCGACAGTTTTTGGCTTGGTGGTGTATGGTGGTGATATGGGCTCCAAACAATGATGTGTATAGGTAAATCCGAGAATGCTTCTTGGTTTTTCTTACTTCTTCCTTCGATTGTTATTTAGGTTTCTAGAGAGTGTTTCCTAGGGATCTCTAAGGATGAAGAAGAGAGTTAAATGAGGGTTTTAGTAGGTAGAAATAGTAGATCACGAAGGCATAAATCTTCTCTTCTTTTGGTAGCTTAGTATTAGCTTGTAGTTGGAGACCATTGGCTTTTATGACTTTTGTCATTTAAGATAAAAATTTGTCCATAAAAAGTAAAGCTCTTAGCTGAAAATGTCTCCAAAATATCTAGTTGTCTTGTCTTGCATGTATAATTAGGCTTATTGTCTAGTTAATTAATATGCATGAAGACAATTAAGTGATTAGGAGGCAATTAGGCTCTTTAACCCTAATTATTCACATGCACAACCTCACCCAATCATAGTTTTGCGTTTTTCCTATTTGATTAGATTAATTAAGATTATTGGATCCTTTAGTCTAATTAATTTATACATTTAAGGTTTCAAATTTAATATTACTATTCCATTACAATTTTGAAGGCAAATTATGATTTTTTAGTAATTAGTTGAATTATAAGTAATTAGTGCATATTTTAGCCATATAATTGGAATTTATTAATTAATTTAGCATTTTTTATACTAATTTAGAATTCCATAGTTGCTGTAAGTTCTCTTACGTATTAGGGTTTTATTAAGAGTTTAGGGCTTTGAAGTTATGCTTATAGTTTTAGTTTAGGGAAATGTATAATTAGAGCTAAATTAGTAATTCCATTAATTTATTATTTTACTTGACTTAATTTGATTGATCGCTATTATTTGAAGATATTTCCAACCGTTCGTTATTGATTTTACATGATCTTATGCAATTCAAGTCAAATGTTCTAATTTAGGGCTTCTTTGCATTTAAGGTTAATATAATGGTTTTTGCAAGTCTATGGTTTAGAGTTTAAGATTTTTATTTAATTTGAGGTTTTAAATTGGTGGTTACTCGTGTTTAAGACTTAGGGTTTTTAATTGTATGGTTATGGTTTTATTATTGTTCAGGTTTTTAAGCTTATCTTTTAAGGTTATTGCTCAATCTTGTTAATTTGTTAGTTATTTATATCTTTTTTGGTTCTTGGAATTATCTTTTGGCACTCCTTATCAATTTCAAGTTTAGATTCAAAAGTTCACAAGGTTTACATAAGATAAAATTAAGTTTCTTAATCTTAATTAATAGTACACATGACATTAATTAGGTGTAGTTTAAGACTTAATGTGTAAAATTAAGTTAATTAAGATTATTGGGTTATCTCGTCTAATTAATTTACGGTTTCTAGGAATTGAAATTAATTATTATTAATCAATTAAGTTCTAGAAGGTAAAGTAGGGTTTTAGGGCGACGAAGTGAATATTTTGTGATTAGAAAATAGTTTTACTATTTAATTAAGTTTTCATAGTTGAATTAGGATTTTTTTGAATTTTATCTCTAGAGTTTTTTGATTTGTTTTAAGGTTTTGATTTAAATTCTATTAGTTTTAATTTCTTTGGTCTTATTAAGGCTAGTGAATATTTATTGGTTTTTCAAGTTCAATGCTAATTTCAAGATGTAGAGTTTTCAAGTTTTACATTAGTAGAATATATAAGAGTTACTATGGTGTAACCATATGAAGACATATATCCAAGGAAAGAACATCTTTCTTTTATTTTCTTTCTTTTTGTTTTTTTTTTTTTGATATACCGTCTCATATGTACTTTAACTAAATAATTTAATTCAATCATTGTATTATGTTAATAGTTTAATCATAATATTATTTATAATTTTTACTATACAACAATTTCATCGACAGAGCGTTCGGGACATGATCTACTTATTTAGATGATTATATGAGTTAATATAATAAAATATTTAACAATCAAATGACTAGCTTGATTAATCTCATAAAAAAAAAATTAGATGGACAAATTAAATAATGCGATGCCATTACCAAATTTTTTTATTTTTTCCTCCCTTTGTAAATTTCTTTTTGTTGAAAGAGATTGCATACGCGTTACCGGGACCAATTAACATCACCCGACTGATATTAATAAAGCGTCTTAAAAAGTGGGACTTGGAGCCGTTGGATTTGGTACGACTGACTGGGGCATCACTAACTTTTCTGGCCCCTCGAATATGACAATCTCATGTACCCTAGCGCAGTAGTCACCCACACACACGTTTCGCAATCCAATTGATTATAGAGTAAAAGAAATATTAAAATTTCCACCAATCAAAATTTAACTGTGACGCCCAGTACTCACCGCATGTAACACCAGCAGCAGCACCAATTCATAAATGGGATTCCAACGGTCGACAAAATTTCTTCCATGTATATAATATCAAAAGTTTTGTGTTGGTGAGCATGAATTGAATATTGATCTGTGTTTCTTTTTTAATGAAGAAAAGGATTGTCTCTGTGTAATATTGACATCAACAACAATAATAGTAAGAGATAATACAGAGAGTCTGTTTGGTGGGAGCAAAAATGGTGGCTAAAACTCAAACACCATCGTATGAGGAATGCCGCCGTCAAAGAGTGGAGGAAAATAAGAAAAGAATGGAAGCTCTCAATCTCCTCCAGCTTTCTCAATCTCTCAAACCCAAACCCTCCCCTGTATCTCTCTCTCTCTCTCTCTCTCTCTCTCTCTGTGTAATATATAGTTGTAAGGTAATAATGTGTATAGTTTGTTTAACGTATGTGTGCGGTGAAACAGACGAAACAAGCAAAGCCGCGAATAGTGGAGAAACGAGTGATCGTAGTAAGGAGATCAAATCGATTTGCAGATAAACCTGCTCCTGTTTATAACGAAGTGAGAAGAACCCAATTTTCTACCCCCGTTGGTCTCTTTGGATTGGCTTACTTTCTTCTTGGCTAGTTTAATTTTAAAAAATCAGCTTGGTTGTGTAAAATGTTTGTTACTAACGATTTAGTTTCAAATTCAAGGTTGTTATTGATCGTGTTGTGATCCCTCGAGCAAGACGGTATTTTTTTTTTTTTGGATCTATGGTTGACTTGCCAGCTTACGATTTATTCATCTGATGGAATGTTCATTCAGACATAAATTTTGTTGTTATGGTATTAATGTGATACATAGGAGTAATAAGCCGCGTCGGGATTCATCGAGCCTGGTGTATGCCTCAGACGAAGCCAGAGAGCAATCTTTTAGGAAAGGCGAGGAATTAGAATCCAGTTTAGGTTCTCATCATCCCACACTTGTGAGGTCCATGCTTCCATCTCATGTCTCTGGTGGTTTCTGGCTGGTATGGTGTCTATCCTAACATCATGCTGAATTCTTTTTATTTGTTAGTAAAGGGGGTGACTTTGTTTGAACGAAAGTGCAACTTTTTCTTCATATAACGTTTTGTCTCATGAATAGGGACTTCCTGTCTCCTTCTGCAAGAGGTACCTTCCAAGGAATGATTGTGAAGTGACTCTAGTTGATGAGAAGGGTGTAGAATTCCCCGTGGTGTATTTGGCCCGAAAAAATGGACTAAGCGGAGGATGGAAAGGGTTTGCGGAATCTCATCAATTGGAGGATGGAGATACCGTTGTTTTTGAATTGATTCATCGAACTACATTAAAGGTACTTCTTAATGAGTCAGTTTTGAGTGGATGGCATGATTTGCGAGATTACAAGGGAGAATACATTAATAATTTTTGCTCCTTTTGGTCGGTGATCTGTGTTCCAACCTAGTCCCCAACTCCCAAACCTTGTACAAAGAAGAGATGTTAAATTACATATCATTCAAGCTTTACTCCCAAAGAAATTGCTCTAGCGAAGTGATTTATGAAAGGAATATGAATGGATGGCATGATTTGCGAGAATACCTTAATAATTTTGCTCTTTTGGTCAGTGATCTATGCTCCAACCTAGTCCCCAACTCCCAAAATTATACAGACAAGAGATGTTAATTTACATACATGTCATTCAAGCTTACTACTCTCACAGAAAATGCTCTAGTGGGAAGAGATTGATTTATGAAAGGAACCTGTCTGTTGTTGCTCAGCCCTCTAATGGGGGTAAAAAAGGTTTCGCCTTTTCTTGTTTTTGTTGTCAGTGCAATATCCTGTTATTATTAATGCATCTTCACTCATTTGTTTGACAGGCGCATGAGATTCATATTTTCATGATAAGCATTTTGCAGGTTTACATTATTAGGGTGAGCACCACCAGCCACGAAAGCAAGGACTTCTGAACTATTTGTACACAGGGCAAAAAGCAGGGTTTGGGATATTGGGTAAATAATAGCAATTGAATGTTTCATTCGTGCGTAGCTGGTTTTTTCACTACTGCAAAAGGCATCTCCAAGATCCCAAGATAGAGGCTCTAGGAGAGAGGGTCTGAAATTTACTGTAAAATCCTAGCATTTAGAAGGAACTCTGTACCATTGCAGCACTCAAGATGGTCATTGAAATCTTTTCATGTAAATCTTCATGTTATCAGCTTGAATTTTGTCATTGAAAATTCCCTCCATCAGCCGACTATTTATTTATGCAAGCGTATTCAATCTACAGAGCCCACTTGAACTGTTGAAATCAAATCTTGTTTTCCATTTTTGGTCACGAATTACTGTAAAATCCTAGCATTTTAGAAGGAACTCTGTACCATTGCAGCACTCAAGATGGTCATTGAAATCTTTTCATGTAAATCCTCATGTTATCAGCTTGAATTTTGTCATTGAAAATTCCCTCCATCAGCCGACTATTTATTTATGCAAGCGTATTCAATCTACAGAGCCCACTTGAACTGTTGAAATCAAATCTTGTTTTCCATTTTTGGTCACGAATTACTGTAAAATCCTAGCATTTTAGAAGGAACTCTGTACCATTGCAGCACTCAAGATGGTCATTGAAATCTTTTCATGTAAATCCTCATGTTATCAGCTTGAATTTTGTCATTGAAAATTCCCTCCATCAGCCGACTATTTATTTATGCAAGCGTATTCAATCTACAGAGCCCACTTGAACTGTTGAAATCAAATCTTGTTTTCCATTTTTGGTCACGAAAATTGTCTATCAAGTGGGACTTGAACTGTTGAAATCAAATTATGTTCCCTTGAGCAACAAATTGTATGAAAGTAATCCTATTTGATAGACAATTTTCGTGACCAAAAATGGAAAACAAGAAAATAAGCAAAGGTGTAACAGGAATTTAACCAACAGCTCCAAATTTCAGCACCCTCCATTTCGATTTGATTTTAGACTAGTCGGACGAAACTGATTTTGTTTCTATAATCCTTGACCCCCCATTTATAAAAACTGAATTCGTTTTGAGTACATATCTAAAACTTGCATTAAAAAAATGAATCAATTTGATCAAATACGCAAGATTGGCAGACTCTTCTATGATCTCTCTTCCTCGTTGTCATTGTTCGAAGACAGGAGAAGATTTTAAAACCATGCCAATCATGCGATAACTTGGTGCAAATATCGTAGGCACTGTTGAAGATTTTAAAACCATGCAAATCATGTGAAAATCCTCTCATTTGTGAATTGTTTTTCTTCATTTCTACCTACGTTCTCCTCAAATTCTGTTTGCGTTTGTCTAATTTCTTATCATTCTCTTCCTTTCTGCGTATCCTTAAGCTTAGTCATTCAATCTTTTTCTCCTTTTCCGTTTGTTCCTTTATATTTCCTACATTAAGAAAAATTAAAAAAAAAAAAAATCAGAATCTAGGAAAAGCTGCAATAAATCATTCCAGAATGATTGCAATGACTTTGAGTACAGTTTGATTCTGGAAATTGATGAAAGTGGATAGAGTATAAGAGAAGTATTAGCAGTTGGGAAGGTGTTTTCTGAGAAAACTTTATACCATCTAGTAGTTAGTATTCTAAGGAAAGGTGCCAATCGCAATCTCCTTTAGTTCACTTGATATGTGGAGAAATGTTATTCAAGGAGGCTCATGGTTAATTCGGGGTCATCTCTATATTATGGAGGCTCAGATTGTAGTATTGATGAAATTATGTCGGGCTCCGTAGTGTTTTTGATTCAAATTCTTGGGCAGAAATTAGATCAAATGAACTTGTTAAATGCTAAAATCATTGGATCTACACTTGGAGAATATATAGATTGTGAACCTATTACTTTGGATGGGGGTTTTAGACATAGATTTTTAAGGGTTTAGGTTTGAATTAATTACAATAAACCTTTGAAAAAAGATGTCGATAAATCACTCTGTTAATGCAAGATATAAGATCTTTTTAAATATGAAAGACTCTAATTTCAACTTTAAATGTAGCAAGCTTGGACATGTTTCAAGATTCTATGCTGACATGAGCATTACTAAGGACATGTTTGGTCATGAATTAAAGGCTACCCCTATCAAGGATGATTTTTGGGCTTCGTATAAGAAGAAAAGTGGTATAGAGTCTTAGAGGAAAGTTGAGAATAGAAGAATTGATGAGGTTCAAGCACAACATAATGTATCTTCAATCCTTAGACTAGAAACTGCCATCATCCTTTGACGTACTAAAAGCAAGCCCTTAATTAAGCCCATTGTTTCAAATTCCAATTGTTAGCCCACTAATTATCCTATACAAAACACCTTACCATCTATCTCTCAATCTTCTCCACAAAAGTCTAAATATGCACCTCCAATGTGTGATTCAATTAATATCAGTAACCAAGATGTTGTCATTGTTCAATCACCAATCAAAGTTTCTTCAAAGATACCTAGAATCCTTCATCCCCTTACATTGTTGAATTACCACAAGAGGACAATGAACAACTTGAACACCAAATCACTAAACCTTTAATCCTACCAATTCTAAATTTATTGTTCCAAAAGTACTGGTGAAAGCCTTGAAGAACATATTACTTAAGAGCGTTAGGGAGGTGGAGTAAGAGATATTACTGAAGAAGCTGTAGCTAAAACCTAAGAATTTTGATCCCCTTTGTGATTGTAGATTTAATATGGGTAATAAGGAGATAGTATGTAGTGTTCCAAAGAAACAAAAGAGGAAGTTACAAGGAAGTTTGGTAAAAAAATTGGAAGAAGTGAAAGATGGTCCACTTATTGATATTCATTTACAAGTAGTGGTGAACAATTTCATGGGTTATGGTGGTTGGCTTCAATCAGACACAAGATCACCATGAAGTTCTTAAGTTGGAACTATCAAGAATTAGGACCATCATTGATAGTTGATAATTCGTTTGGACTAGTGGATAAGTACAATCTGTGCATGGTTTTTCTTATGGAAATAAAAAAAAAAAATTGGATAAAATTAGAAGAAGACACAAATTTGGGGGGCAGTTCTATGTCCTTCCTAATGGTTTGGTTGGTAGTTTGGTGTTATGGTGGTCACATGACTTTGAAGTAGATATTTTAGAAGCAAATAGCCATATGATTGTTACTAATTTAGGGCAGAAATCTAGAGGGCAAGTTGGGATGTTTCATAAGTGTACTCTCCTACTTCTTATGATGGCAAGGTGAAGCCATAGAATGAATTAGAACAAATTTCTATTATATAGAGGTACTTTAGATGTGTTTGGGGGACTTTAATTGGATTTTGGAAGACTAGGAAAAGAGTAGAGGAAGAATGAGAAGTAGAAGAAAAATGAAGGGTTTTAAAACTATCGTATCAAATTGTAATCCTGTTGATGTGGGTTTTGTGGGGCAAAAGGTTATATGGCAGAACAAGAAATTTGAGAGAGGCATAGTTAAAGAAAGAATTGATAGGGTTTTTGTGAATAATGATTAGTTCTCATCATTTCTAAAGGTCAAAGTGCATCACTTGCCTACAATTGGTTTAAATCATACAACATTGTTGGTGGATTTATGTTGGAGTTATAAGCCTTATACTTCTGTAACTAGGTTCCAAACAATCAATTTAGAGCGTTCGGAAGGGTAACTTAAATAGGCTAGAAACTTACGAAGAGTTAAGTAATATTACTCGAGGAAATCCTGTAGGCTCGAAATTCAAAAATGCAATAAAATATTAAAAATATAGCTAAAAGCAGTGAATTTTACTATATCATTACATACATATTAGAAATGTATGAAATAAATATAATTAGTTAATGAATATTTAGAGATATATTATATGGATAATAAAATTATTAAATGATATAAAATAATCTATGGAAGACATGTATATGGTTTGGATATAATTATTATGTGAATATATATATATATATATATATCATAATTATTCAAAATACTCGAATAAGAGTGAAATTCATTATATTAATAAAGAAAAATATGGAAAATTATTAAAAAATTTACTTGATAGGTAGGATAATATCCATTGGTGTGTGGCAATTTTAGAGGAAGATTGGAAATTGATTATGAAGTAATGTAGTCTAAGGATTACACCTTATAAAGTTAGGAAATTACATGTTAACAAGGAAAAAATTCAAATTGCCCTAAAACTCTTCTATAAAATTATAAATTTCTATTCCTCATGAAAGTTTAGGACATTCGAAGCTCTAGAAAAATCCTAAGAGAGAGGAATAGGAAGAGGAGGTGAGAAAGGAAAAATTAAGAAAATATAGGGTAAATTAAGGAGGTTAGGGATTCCTAGAAAAAATCAATAGCTAGAAGTGAAACAAGGTCACTGCCTAAAATAGTGGTAGCTGCCTAATTCAGTTAACATACCCCTCCCCTCCCTCGATGGTCAAAGCATCAGGTAGTGGTAAGTTGTCGATTTGCCTCATTTTTAACTAAAATTAGGAAAAATAGCAAACGAATTTCAAAAATTTTGAAACTTGGTTATCGTGAGTATTTTTTCATAAGGAATACAAATCTCATACCATATTTTTGAAATTTTGAGTGCTAATATAAGGTCCTTGAGAAAAATATCCTACGCACTAATTTTCAATTGCATTTTCAAAAAGTTAATCAATGTAGTGTCGACCTAAAATTTTATGAGTAAACTCCTAAAATGTTATATTTCAATTCTATGTGATTAGATTTTCAAAATTGAATTGTTAGATTTTTAGAAAAATTCCATTTTTGCGAAAATAGTACGCTAATAGTGGTTTTTCTAAAAGAAGTTTGATGAACTTTCACAAAATCATGTTTATAACCTATATCCATCAGCATGCAGTAGCTCAAAGGAGGTTATTTTGAGTTCTAAGATGATGATTTTCAAGTTTAAGTAGGTATTTGAAAGTTTATGCCTCTAACTCTAGAAGTTCTAATAAATTCAAGTTAGTGGGATTAATACTTCAAAGCATTTTGGAGTATCATTTTATAATACTTGGATGGTTAGGTATGTCTTTGGCTAGTGGTTGTAATTTAATTAGATGTGCGTGTGCCGCACATGTGCTTGGGTATTTGCCTTGTTGTCGTTGTGGGAGTTGAGCTCATGCTATGGTTACTTTGTGTATTCTGTTTTGTTGGATTGTTTCAATTGATTGGTCACCAAGAAAAAAAAAATGAACTAACTCAAATTTTGCCTAACTTTTAACCTAACATGTATAGTAACCAACTAGGGGTAATGGTTAAGATTCTCATACCAAACATAGATCCCTTCAAAGAGGATAGCTAAAATAGTCATTTCTCTACTCTTAGTCGAACTAAGCAACATAAGAGGAGGTTGCGGTAAGGTTGGGGGCCATAGTTCAAACGTGTTCTTAAACAGAGGGTGTTCTCCATTCCACAAGCTTCGCTTTGGTTCTAATCTATGTGTGATTTCACAAGCTCCGCTTTGGTTCTAATCTATGTGTGAGATGTCAAACTTTCTAATCTAAATTAAAGTTGGCGCAATTTCTCTAATCTCACCACGAATTGAATAATATCATGTGATGGTGCAAGCTTGTACATGCATTGCATCTAATGAACTTAATTGGAAACCCTAGTTGTGTTGTACTGAATGTGTACTTCTATATTCGTCCTACTTACTAAGTAATTTATCACACATTCCCTTCCTTGTAGGTTTGAAGTAGATATACAAGCTCACCACCTAATTCCAAAAGTTTAGAAAACGGGGTTGAGAAGTGAGGATTAAGAAGAACTAGCTAAATGTTTGTTTTGAATATTTACTAACTTTTAGGAAAACTACTAAGGTCTCCTTAGGTGACCCTCCAGTTTTCCACTATTAATGTATATTTTTAAGTATGTAAACCTGTGGACTTATACACTTTTCTTTTTAGACTTATTATTTTTCTATGTTAACATGATGTTGTAATTACCCATCAACTTCAAAATATTTTGTCAAGTATCACCAACAAAACTCAATTCTATTGGAAAGATTTAATTACAAATTTGTCTTTAATGATCATTTTAAATATTACACCACAGGTTTATAATAGCTAGATACAAAATTATACACTTTAAAGTGGTTGAGTTGGATATGCTTTATGTGAACTAGGTCTATGATAGTAGTTGTGACGTCAGTTCCTATCTTAGAACGATTTACATGGCGAGATTGTTATGACTCCACCTTTTTTGGGCATAATAAGAGTGTAACAAAGTTTAGTAGAAGATTTAATTTCGAAAATGTTTAACGTGAAGTAGAAGGATGCCAACAAGTTATTCAAAAAAAGTTAGGATGTTTTGAGGGGTTACAATGACATCAACTCTCTACACTTTGTAATTTGGAAAGTTATAAAGTTAATATATTAAAATAGAGGGCAAAAGCTATGCTAACGAATAAAGTGCAAATAGAAAAGTTATCTAAAAGACTTAGTGAGTAACAGGGCATGGAAGTGGAGGATTCACTTGATGAAGTGGATGTCATTTTGAAGGAAATAAAGGAATTATGGATAAAATAAGAGGTATATTGGCACCAAAGATCTAGAATTAATTGGCTAAATTGTAGTGATAGAAATATAGAATTGTCCCATAAGACAATTGTTAAGACCCTAAAGGGGGCCTAGTAGAATTGCTTGAAAATTTCCACGTCACGTGTGCATATAGAAATGGCCTTACAAGTCAGAGATTGCAAGACTCTAAATGATAAATTACTATGATTACTATTTTTTTTTTTAGTAATTAATTTATGGTAAAAATATAAATACAAATCACTAAGGATGTTCGATATCCCATAGTTCCTCAGAACCGTAGAGAATCGGTATCCCTTACCAAATAATAAGACAGGATATGCCAACTTTACAAAACTGTAAAAAGAATTAAATTATATTAAATTCTAACATATAAAGATTTTCTACAAAGGATGTTCATATATCATCTATAAAGAACTTAGGTAATTCTAACATTAATAAACATATTTTCATCTTGCACTTGGCACTCGAGACTTATCTTAATCCCAACATAAGTAAACCTGTAAAAGAAACTAAGGGGGAATGAGCATAAAATAGCTCAATGAGTTCGTCCCTCACCACTACCATTCAAGTAAGTTATCAAACATTATTCACACACATACAAACTATCTACAGAAAAAATGAATTCAGGTGTGATGAATGCAAGCAACACATCCATAGGAGTCCAAAACTAAGAACGATGTAGAATTACGTCGTCTACACTTCGATTATCCCCTGTACTTACCTACATAGGGCACTTCAGCTTATCCACATGAGGCTGCTTAAGGGCACTACCCCTCTAGGCGATACCCGACTATTACCCTAGTCGAGAAAAGAGTTCCAATCTAAATAAGTGAATCCTAAACTAGGGTTATCTACGATCCAAGGCCCTTTGGGCATAAACATGTGTGTCCTCTCGTAACTAAAATTATCCAAGGCCTTACAGGCACCATAAAGCGAGTCCTCTCGCTATCAATTAGAGATCTCATGCTAGCTTTGCCTTATTAATAAAATATTATTTCCAACTCTACAAATCCTTATCAAAATCGTATAAAATATTTTTAAGATTAGAAAAGCTTTTTCCATAAAATACTTTTCTCAAAATTTTGCAAAGCTAGTACTCTCCATCCATACATTTACTAAGTCATAGACATGTGACAAATAGAACCGATTATCCTAATAAGATATTTATATCTATCAATTTTAAAAAGGTGATCACATAGATGATGGTATACAAGCAAAACAGTCATTCAAACATACAAGCAACAACAAGTAGCAAAGCATCATACAAGTAACACGCACAAACAAGTAGCAAGTCATTAAAACTCCCTCACTTTGATTATTGCTTATTGCTCATTCTGCAAGCCTTTGGGATTTTTAGAACTTGATATCGAAACGCATAAAAGATAGTAAAACTTATAAGTATCCTGAAAAACAGATTCCTTAATTAACTAAAAGGTTATTGTAGTTTGTTTAGTTTTGCAATATAACCCAAGTATTGTGTGTACAGGATATATCATACTTTAGTGGGATCAATGGTAACTATATTTGTATATTTGTAAATTATGATACTTCATGTATTTAGTTATTTATTTCTCCTTATTATTAGTTTACAAGCCTATTACTTAGTTATCTTACTTATTCTATTAAGTTTTATCTTACATCTTTAGTTGCATGTAACTTTTTCATTTTATCTTCGATATTTACAAGTTTATAGTCGTTTGTTATCGTTTTCGAACGTAGTTTACACGATAAGGTCCATTGTGGATGTTAAGACCCGTATTTTACGATATGGATTTAATTTATTGTAATTTTAATTATTGTGACTTAAATATTCTTGTTTTCTATTTTTATATCTTATTTTAGCACTTTATGATTTAACTAACCATTAAATTCTTATACTTAGATGATTTTACATTATTATTACTATTATATGTACTTATTTAAGATTAATATGAGTTAGTATATATATATTAGGGTCCTTTATGTTTCGGCCCATTTATGTGTATATTTGTACATATTGCATATTTTATTATTTTATTATACTATCTTGTAGTATTTTAAGTAATTATGCTATAAGTTATATATGCACAACTTTTATATTAAATACATATGTATCCTATACTTATGTTACATATATACATATATACTTCTAATACACTTATATGTATACTAGTATACTTATATACTTGTACATATACCGTATTATACCCATACATATACCCATATATACATACGGTTATATACGTATTTTTATACGTATTTTCGTACTCCTTGTATGCTCTCTTAGGAAATCTTCACAAAATCCATCTTTTTACATCTTATGGGGCTTATTTAGGAAGTTACATGTATGTATAGTCAGTATACTTCTTATTTTAGGTTATGTACATAGGGGTATTCATGTATAAGGCTATTTATACTTATGTACAAGTAGTTTTCCTATTCCTATCTATGTGTATGTATAGTTATATTATGGATTCTATTAATATATACCTATTTAGTCCATATACGTATATGTATTTCTACACCCATATATATACACATGTTCTTCTACACTTATCTATATGCATATACCTACACTTATACTAAGTATTTTACTAAAATTTATACACAATACTTCACATGAATCCACTTAGTATATGTACTCATGTATGTCTACCCTTATATCTAAGTATTCCCACACTTATGTACAAGGGAATAAGAATCCTATTTGTGTCAACATATTTGTATATATTACATGATAACTCTAAGGCTAACATAACAAAAACAACTAATTACTAATTAAGATGAAAAATTATATGAAAACATACCTCTTTTTTTTTTTTTTTTTTGTAATATGAAATAGGAAAGCAAGTATATAGTGAATTTGTTTAGGGATGAGTTATTGGAAATATAGAAGTGAAATTGGAAAGTTAAAGAAAGGGAAGGAAGAAGAGGGGTCATGGTTTGGATGGGGAGGACAAAAATGTGCTTTGTTGTGTCTTATTTGTATTTTATAGAAGAAGAAAAGGGAAATCTAGAAGGGGGAGGAAGTGGACAACAAGAGGGGATAAGGATTGAAAAAAATCATGTGAGAAATGAGAGGAATTTCATAGAAATTGAAAGAGAATTCTAGATGAAGAGGACACATGTTAACTTTATTCAACACTTTGACTTGGTCTAAGTTAACTTTCTCAAATCACATGTAAGTAGGGTATATAAGGAGAGAATTAAGGCTAATTAGTAGAAAAATTAAGGAAATGAAAGGAATATGGAGTTAGATGAAGTAATTAGCAAACAACATTATTGAAAACTTTTTTTAAATATTTATATCCTATATACATCATTTAGTATAGTACTTAATGTAACTATTATGAAAAGTGACATTTAGTATGTTAATATTGATTACATTTAGTATAAACATCAACTAAACACTTAATTTTATATAATACTAACCTAGTTATATAATTAGAAGATAAATGTGATCTATAATGCAATATACTAGTTTCTAATAAATTATTTTAGTATTATATATATTTATGAATGATTGAAAGTTATATTTAATCTTTTATTAATAATTTGGTAAGATAATAACGATATACTGTAAATTAGGGTTTTAGACTAAGATATTGTGAATTAGTACTTTTATATCCATAAAGTTATAATTTTAGGATTTTATCACTTTTGGGTACAATTTGTAGTGTTTAGATATATTTAGGGTATAAACTCTTAAAGTTAGATATATTTAGAGTTTAAGGTTTTTTGTACGTGACTAGAGTTTCTATTAACAATTTAAGGTTTTTCATATTCGCTTTAAGTTTTGAATTGAGATTTTAATTGGTTTTAAATCTCACTAACTCTATTAACTTCAAGAAATTATCTACAGTTTTAGGGATTTGATTCTATACTTAGAAGGTTAGATTTACAGGGTTTACAACAACTCTAAATAGCAGTAGAAATATAGTTTTGAAGATAAAAATTGTGAAGGGTCGTAGAATGGAAAATGAGGATGATATTGCCAGGGCCTTCTCTAATTACTTCAAGTATATGTTCTATAGAGAAGTTAATCATAATATTCAACATGTATTGGATTAGGTCTAACCAGTTTTCTCTTAAGAAGATAATGATATTTTGAACATGAGGGCGACTAAGGAAGAAATAAAGGATGTTGTTTTCCATATGGGAGCTTTAAAGGCATTGGGACTCAATGGTTTCCCAAGAATTTGTTATCAATCATACTAGAATGTCATCAAAAGCACTATTATCAAAGTGATTCTCCATTTTTTCATCTTAGGTACTTTGCCTCTTTCTTTAAATTCTACAGATTTGGTTCTTATTCCCAAAGTTCCCACTCCACAATTGATCAATTAGTTTAGGTCCATTAGTCTTTGTAACTTTTTATACAAAAGAATTCCACAAATCTTAGTTAATAAGTTGAAACCTTTCATGAAGGGTTTTATTTCTGAAAATAAAAGTGCATTTATCTTAAGAAGGTTGATACAAGATAATATATTAGTACCGTATGAAGTTTTTTGTTACTTAAAAATCATAAAGAGAGGAAAAACATTTAATTATGCTCTTAACGATGACATGAATAAGGCCTATGACTTGTAGAATGGGACTTCTTAAAGGGTGTTCTAGTGAAATTGTGTCTTACTGAGAAACGAGTGAATTACATTATGTTATGTGTTGCTACTATACATTTTGAAATAGAGGTGAATGGGAAAGTAGTTAGAGAAGTGACACCATCTAGGGCCTTAGGCCGAGGGGATTCGTTATCCCTTTACCTTATTATCCTAGTTGTTGGTGTTTTGTTGAAGAAGTTAAATGAATTAGCTTTGCAAGGAACCATTAGGGGTGTACAAATGACAGAAAGTTGTCCCATGATTATCCATCTTTTGTTCATTAAAAATTCATGTGACAAATGAAAGTTTAGATCTTTTGAAGAATATTTTGAGACATATTGCAAGGCCTTAGGTTAAAAGGTCAATTTTGAGAAATCTAGTTTATTTTTTAGCAGGACCACTCTACTTGAGATCTAAAGGGAAGTAGTTGAGTTTTTATAAGTTAATGTGATAGAAGATCTAGGGAATTATCTAGGACTACCCACGATTTAGGGGAGATAAAAAAAAAAAAAGCAATTGTGTTTGCTATCCCTACTTATTCAATGAGACACTTTAAGTTTCCCTTGAAATGGTGTAACCAAGTTAATTCCTTAATAGCTAAGTTTTGGTGGGGACAACAAAAGGATGAGGGCAAGACTCATTTGATAAGTTATAATAAATTAACTTTACTTAAGAAATAGGTAGATTGGGTCTAAATGATTTCCATAAATTTAATTTGGCCTTGTTAACTAAGTTGTCACGGGGGCTACAATCGAATCTTGAGGCTTTTTAGGTCCAAGTTTTAAAGAAGATTTACTTCCCTAACACAAAGTTTAGGAATGTAAGCAAATGAGCAAAGGCGTCTTGGAGATGGTCAAGTGTACTAAAGGGTAATGTGTTGTTGAAGGGGAAGGTTTTGGCAGATTAATAATGGAAAATAAGTTAAAATATGGAAGGATAGATGGTTACCTATTTTACACGATTTCTCCTTATAGTAACTAGATTTAGAGGTAGAGTTAGACCTAGAAGGGGATAATCTCATTAGTATGAAGGAAGATCCTGAGATCTTTCTATTTAATCACATTTCTTTTTGGAACACGAGGTAAAAGTAACCAAAAGTATAGTTTTACTAGTAGAAGCCTCTAAAGATAAGCTCATATGGCCTTTAACAAATTTAGAGAATGTATAGGAAAATCAATCTATTTCTACCTTGCAAAAAAGGATTTATTGAACACCTAAGAATTGTTGACCGTCTCCTCCATGATCTCTACAAAGGAATAGAAAAATTTTATGGAGTCTAAATATCCAACCTAAGATATGACATTTTATGTGATGGATCTACTCAAATGCTTTACTTATGTTCGCAAATATGGCTCAAAGGAAAATCATTGATGAGAGTAAATTCTCTTTTAGTGACGATCAAGAAACAATAGAACGTACTTTACTCTTGGATGCACGCGGTTTAGTTTAGAACTTTAAGGTTTTGCTTTAAGGAACATAAAATGAAAGCTTTCTTGATCGAATTATTTCGTGCAATGAGAAAGTTCATAACTTTGCAGATGGTGAGGGTCATGTGTGCAAGCTTATTGCTTAGATGGCTTGGCTATTGTGGAAGGAGCATTGTGAAATAATTTATGAAGGCCAAAAGTTAGATCTAGAGAGTGCAATTAAAAGGGTTAATTGGATGCTAAAGGAGTAGGAAGATCTAAGGAAGAAAGAGATTAAGATTAACTTTTTGAGGAATACACTAACTGTTCAAAGAGAAAAGTAGATTAGACCAGATATTAATACTGTGAAGTTAAATGTAGATGGGTCATTTGCAACAAGTGATAGCTTAAACACAATTGTAGGTGTAATCTATGACTGCTCAGGAAATGTTTTAGCTGGTTTCTCGATGGTGATAATGGATAAGAGTGGAGAGTTTACAGAATTATGTGCAGTTAAGAAAGCCTTAAGGTATGCAAAGGAAATGGGTTGGGCCAATGTTGTTATAGAAGCATATGCATTTAATGTTATTGCAGTAATCGAAGGCAAATTAGAGGCAATTGGGATGGGCTTCACATTCAATGATTAAAGAAATCTAGGCTTGTGCTTCATTATTTCCTAGTATATAGTTTGTTCATATTTTTAGAAAAGCTAACTTAGTAGCTAAGTGGGTAGCAAAATATGTGAGGTAATAAACATGTCCTTATGAGTAGGGGTTCAACCCTTCATCTCTCTTCAAGCTACTTGATTTAGATGTCATTTGCTCTTGTTATGATGCTTCCTATACTTCTTTGGACTATGGTTAATGAATAGTATGATTTCTTGTTTGGTTGATTAGAATAAAAAAAAAAAAAAGAAAAGAAAAAGAAGATAAGAGAAGATCATATGCCTTGCATGTGACCTCTGGCTATGTAAAATAATGCGCAAATTATGTAACCAAGACTTAAACTAGTAACCTAAATCCTAACTACTTAGCTATTTGAAATTCCTCAACTAATCATATAACTAATTCTTACTTTTGACCAAAGCAATTTATGCTTTTATGTCAAAATTGAATTTAATTAAGTCATTATTGAAGAATAAAAATTACAATATGGATAATGAAATAATGAAAAGCATATATGCAAGAAATAAGTTGTTAATTTGAGTTTAATTTAATAATTTTCCAAGATTTGGGTCATTTAATGTCCGATTCGTTCAAAACTTAAGTTTTTTTACAAATAGTTAATTTAAGTCCAATCTATGCCTTGTTTGAAGCTACTATTAACCTAAATTGATCTTATTTCATGATTTCATAAACTATTAAACTATACAAAGTTCAAAAACAATTATTTTCAATCCATCTCACTACTTTTCATTGAAAGCTCGAAAATTATTGAATTGCACATATGAATTTTTACTATGAAATTTCCCTTTGACCCAAAGCAATATTGTGGCTTCACTTTAATGCTTTTATTTGTTTTTAGTTTTTCCTTATTTTATTATTTTTACATTTTTTTTCTTATTTTATTCAATTTTTTATATTTTTCAAACCTAGCAAAATTAAATAAAAGGTAGCAAAAATAGTTGTGTACACATCATATCCACATTGTAAGTGTTACAAATTAATAAATAATTAAGTAAACAAATTATATATGAGATTTTCTTTCCAATAAAATAATTTATTTCCATATGATTCTTGTCATTTAAAAATGATACAACTCTTTATGTAACCACCTATAATAGCACCTCTCTAGCTATTTTTCTTGATGCAATTGTTTAATTAGTATGTTATTTATATTTTACACTATCATAAGAACCAGATCAACCCACCTGGTTCAACCTAGTGCACCCAAAATCGGCTATGAAAACGGGTTGGTCCAAGCTATAAACCCGTCTCTACAGCATACTAGACATACTCATGTGACCTGGGTAGTTAAACCACAACCCGACCAAGTCAACAAGGTCTTAATGCACTAATTTTATTTAAAGAAAAAAATTCAAATAAAAAACTTAAAAGAAAGTACTTAAATAAATAGATATCCATTAGGGATCTTACTTTTAAAGGCCAACAATCGCAAGTCCCAAGGCATTTAATGTAATGAATACATAGCCATTATATCTCTTACAACACATAAAAAGTCCTTTTATAGGTATTATTTTTTTCAAGATATTGACAAATTAGCAATGTAGGACATTTAAAAGACTATAAAGCAATGACAATGTGAAATAGAACTCAATAATTGCAAGTTACATTACACCAACTCTTCTAACTTTTTAATCTATAATGCAATTTGACATGCTTCCTCTAATTCTTTTTTTTTTTTCCTACATTCATGTTCCTTCTCAATTTTGTCATATTCATATTATTTTCTATTCATGTATCTTTCTTTGAAATTATTATTGCCTAAGCAAACTATTACGCCCTAAAACAGCGAAGTCGCAACAGTCTCTCTGTGTAAACCAACCTATAATAGCAATTAACCTCACAGTCACTATCGTAGATATGATTTATATAAGGCGTCCACGACTCATTGCTTTGAAGTAAACAACTCATTCATAATTATAGATAAAATTTATAAATATAACTAGAAACTTTAAGTCATAATTATATAAAGATACTTATACCATCTTCGATCCTAGGAAATATTTACATGCCATAATAGTTTGATAAGTAAAGTATTACAAGACCAATACATAAACCTAAGAGTTAATAATAAAACACTAAAGGACTCAATTGTTCAACCAGTTTGATCCTCACTCCCCCAAGGCAATTAAAAAAGAAACTAATCTCATGATAATTATAATGCAACATCTCAGTTAGTACCTACAAAAAAGTCTATAAAGGTATGAGCAACCAATAGTTCAATAAATCGAGATAGAGACTTAATAATACATAACAAATACAAATAACGTTTTCAAACAATTAATTAAATGCAATGCAATTATGCAAATACCAACACACAACATAGTTCAATCCATTATAAAATCAGAGTAATTTCAGTCCTTAATCTAAGTTAAGGAATTCTAATGTCTATGCAATAGCTCGCAACTAAATCTAAGTTTGTGCAATAGAGACATCATAGCGCC